>CM032818.1:8386461-8986461 GCA_019155185.1 Beaufortia kweichowensis | reverse complement strand
ATTCGATAGCCTAATATTAATGTATTAGCAGTAAAATGATTTTTTAAAATACGTTATGCATTAAAAAATAAATATATTTATACTTTGCTTTCAATTTTTCTAATTCTGTTTTTATTTTTCTATATTATTTTTATTTTTCAATATAGTTTATATAGTAACATAAGCTTAAAACTGTAACTTCACCATTTCTATTCGAAACATAAAATTGGCAAAGTAACCTAAAAAGAATAGGTTGAAGTCAAATGACATCAAATTTCCTGGAAAATATTATTTTTTTACCAAAAAGTTACAGACGGCTTCCTCCACCTCTATAAAAATTTGTTTATGAAAGACAAAATTTGATGATGTCAATTTATAGTGTCACACATCTGGTTTTTCTATTTAATTTCCGCATTTTTCCACCATTATTTGACTCTTGAACATCGCGACTGTAAATGTTATCTCACCAATACGATCATTAACGATCCAAACCTATGTTTTCTAAAAAAACTTCTAAGATTATAAACAAATAAACTATACAAATATTTTTTACTCTAATTTAATTTTTTAACCCAGTTATTAATATAATAACAACGACAATTGAACCCTTTCTTTCTTTAGCTTAATATATGGAGCATTGAGTTAGTAGTGTAAAGGTCATATGACATGATAACACGTATACCTTGAATGCACTTAGACGCTTTGGACAAAACCTTATATTGCCAAATGCATAAATGTATTTTGGCAGTAAACGAATTGAAGACATTTATGTGTGTAGTTTACAATAGCTTTTAATCCGCCTTTTCATTCCACACCTGGAGAAATTCATTCTTATGTCAAGTATTCTGTCCTTGATTTGTACAGTATATTAACTTGATAATATAATGTGTGCATATAATATGCTTTAAATATAACACGCTGTAGCAGGGCCATATTGTAATAGTGATGCTATTTATTTTTGATTTGTATTGGTCTTCTAACATATTTTTAAATATGAAAGAAATGTAACACTGACCTTGAAAAAGGGTAAGATCTTTTACTAGTCCTGGTCCAAACAGCCCCTCCAAAATGCTTTCAAACCCTGTGGGGAAGACAAAGGTACCTTCTTATTAGCTATATGGAAGGTCTGTAAGTACAGAATTACACTTCCACCCACGCCCACTCCCACACAAACTGCTTTCAGATTTATATACTAAATCAATGCCTTGCCCAATATAATACTGCCACTCAATTTAATTAACTGCAAATCCTGGATCAACGACACGTTACGCGAATACACACCGATGAATGCTTGAAAATGAAAGACAAAAGAAAGATAAGTATACTCGAAGAATGCCTTACAGTTGTGATGAGAAGCAATTGACAAATGCGGTTAAATTAAGCTTGGAATAAAGAAAGGATGACAGTAGAAACACAAGATTAAGACCTGTGTTGTTAATATAGTATCACATTTATAAAGACATTTCAGTACATTTAACCAGCATGCACTATACACTTACGACCATATTGTTTTAGATTACGCCAATATTGTAAATATTTTCTAATTTACACAGTACAGGATTAAAAAGTACTACATTAGTAAATGACATTTCAACTGGGAATGTGCAAAACTACATATTTTTAAAATCATCTACTATACAAACTACCACCCATCTCTATTTTCACATTCTGCATTGGTGTTAAAGACAGAAGGACAAAAATCGCAAAGCATTTTAATATTTTTTTTTTTAAATGTTTGGAGCAATAAAGTCCGCACATTCAACTTGACATACCATAATGGCACTTTCTAAAAAGTAAGCTGAAGTAAAAAGTTCCTTCAGCAATGCCCTTCAATTATGCTGTCAATGATCAAGAGACACGTGATCGCAAGTTTTTGTCCTTCAAGACAAGTGTTTTTGACAGAAGCAAGAACACTAGGGCTTAGTTCGCGTGATTCACTATTCATCAGCTGATCGCACTGAGCTCTGTTTTTAAAGCATGCATTCCAAATTGTTGCTGGCTACAAGGAAAGCTTTGAAAACAAATACAATCAAAAAGTTCCAACATTCCCATTCATTAAATGCACAGTTTACTGCGAAAACGGTCCTTAAGTTGTGGTAGATGATGCTGAGACACAACAATCAGTGATGAGTTAGAAGGCATTTTTGTTGAAATTTGAACAGAATTAACGTTTCCAAATAATTAAAAAAGTAATCACAAGCAGACTATATTTTAACATCCCCTAAACGCTGCAATCCAGAACTTTTTGGGGGGTTAAAGATAGACAAAAATCAGTTATTAAGTACATTAAGAATTAAGTACATAAAAAACTGTGTTCAAATCTGTCTTTGTAACCTTCTCTCATTCGCAACGCAATTAAAACTTATATTAATGATTTATAAGTTGAGCTGCAGTGGGGTTTGATGTCATTTGATTTTAACCCATGTATGTAATAAGTACGTAAACTAAAATTTTATATTTTAAAGATGACGATAGAGAGGAAAATTTTAATGACTGCTGCTTTAGTTTAAAGGTATTTCGGATGAGAAAAACTCATAAAACATTGTAAAACATTGTAAAACATTGTAAACCGTAGAAGTCGTAGGGTATTTAGGATTATGTTTTGTCATACCGTATGTGTTACAGTACTGAATGTCTTGTAATATTCCATACAAGAGGCACTAATGTTAGAGGGGTGGCTGGAGAACTGTGTGGGAGAACAGAGCAACTCATTCAAACCAACAAAACTAACATTCATACTACACTATCCTAAATCCCAGAACAAATACTGAATGCACTGCATACATACAGAAAATTAAAACACAAAGCGGGTGGAGAAATCTCCCATGGACGGCTGCGTGAACGAGCTAATCAATCTGACACCAGGGAGGGTCGCGTCAGCAGCTTTTTGTTTGAACTTCCTGGTGACCATTAATAGTCTATATATAGTGTAGTGGATGTATGAATAATTTACCCTCACTGGGCAACACGCACCCATGTCTCTAACCAGTAGATAAGATCGATATAATGTACAGAGTCAAGATGTCTGAAATGGTTGGAAGGACACAGTTTCCAAGATGTGTTTTTAGAAAGTTCTTTGTACACACGAGCATACTGTCAGATATTAAATGTACAATGAAAAACTCTTTATTCTATAATGAGTGATTTTTTTAGAAGACAACCTAGCTGTAAAAACATAACCATGCTTTTAACTCTGTCACTCAAATTAGTCTAAACACAATTAACTTTGAGTGCTTTGCTTATATCTCAACCGTGAACTACATTAGAGAATCTCAACTGTGACCTCATGTTATTTTCTTCATGTTAGATATCTTTAATAACTCGTTTAACTTCTTTTAATTCCTGTTTAATTTACTTATTAAGAAAAACGGATAAGAAATAATGTCAAGAACATAACCAAATGGAATCAGGAAATAAAGAAAATTACACACATAATCGCTTACTGTTTTTAATATGGGATCTATCGATAAGATGTGCCATTTGGTGAATCTTTAAATATTATACTATGCACTATAAATAAATTTTCTGTGAAAATCTTATGCATATTAATGTGGGATATAATTCCTGTGTAAACAGACATGTTAGACATAGACATTTTAGATATAACCCTGAGCAACCAAAAAAATTGACTTCATAATCATAATGTGCTCGAAAGTAAAAAAAAAAAGTCCAAAGTGAATGGCAATTCATTAAAAGTGAAGATTTAAAAAATGTAAACGTACAGAGTACAGAGCCATGTGGGACACCACTTAAAATTAGCCCTCTTTAATAAATAACTATATAAATTTAATATAAATAAATAAATAAATGTTTTAGAAACTAATGCAGAAATTTCTGAATATTGCAACTTTACAAAAATGTAATGCTATATTCTAAACTACTTTATCGCTTTTTTGCATTAAACAATTCTGTTTTTAAAAATATTCAGGATTTCAATATTTAAATAGCAAATCCATGTTAGAAAAATAGGACTGTATCCTAAAGGTTTGAGCTCATGTATTTCCTGACTTTTGTAACATTTTAAGGAATCAAGCACCGCCCAGAAGATCAATATCATCTTACATAAAAGGAAAAAGAAAAAAGACCAGCTCTCTCTCTCTGGGGAGGACAATACCTTCATTAAATCATTAAAATCAGCATATTAGAGACAGTGCACGCTGGCTTCCCTGTGGTTTATCTTAACCCTAAATTAAACCCTCTCCCTCCCCCAATCCTTAACATCTTTTATGCAGAGCGTGTAAAAGGGGGGTTGGGGGTTGTACTTCAGGGGAAATCTGTGTCAACTATAACCATCTCTATCTGGTAGGGTCATTCCATGAGAGGGATGAAAAAGGCAGTAACGTGACAGTCTAGCTAAAGGCAAGCAAAATAAGACACTATGTCGAAGCAAACTTGATTTTGAGTTCTCAAAAAACAATCCAATGAAGAAATTGACCAACATAATGAATCTAATTGACCTATACACACTTACACTAGCACACACACATTAATCTTGGTTAATTCTTAGGCAGAGTCTCTGATTTTCCCCAACCAATAAGGTTAAAGGATACATATTGAGATGAAGAATCCCATAATCTACCTGGCCAAAGCAGTTCAATAGACCTGTAAAATAGAACAAAAATATAATCCAAAACCGATCCCCCACCCCCATCCTTCATCCATCCATTGTTGTGTTTAAAAGAGAGCGGTTCTACGCGTTTCAACTGCATTTATCCAATTTCACTCCGAGCATGTTCAATTTGGGGAGGGGCGGAAAAAACTGGGTCATTCCTCTTTGTTTGGTTGAGGAGTAACCCACTAAAAAAGCCCCACCACTGCTCTTTTGGAGAGAGCAATTCAAATAAATAAAGAACCTGCCACTGTGACCCTAAGGGTTTTTCTCAAAGTACAAAAAAAACCTTGAACGGCCATTACAACATTTCCCTGGAAATTCTGTGACAGGATGCTGTCGGCTGAAATTCAGCATGGTGACACGCAGGAGTCACGCTGAGCCGTTCAACCATTCTGTTGGGGCCAATGATTTATTCAGTGTGCCATGTGCCAAAAGCAGAACGTCTAATTAATTATCCAATTATTTAATTATCCAACGGAAAATCCCCGAAATGATTAGGAATTCAATTGTAAAGCGAAGACTCTTAATATTCTTTTGACATATAAAAATAAGTGAAAGAAAATACTCCAAGAAATATAACTAAAGAAAACCGAGCTAATGCAAATGAGAACTTAAAAAATGCTTGTAGGTTTTTGTAATGTTCAAAAAACCTTTATATAATGCATTACACGAAACGGCAATTCAAAATAGCGTGAGGTGCAATGCATTTTGGGAGCAGGGTGTCAAAGCACAGCTGAGAAGCTAATAAGGACTATTACAACTATAAAAAGCGTCAAGACCTGATAATATCCACTCTAATTTCTCCCAATGAGGAAAGAGGGGTGACACATTTTTAAGAGCAAAAAGAAAGTGTGAAGTGGTCTGGGGTGCATCATTATTCTGTAGCTACTGTGTTTTTTGCAGATGTTAGGGCATTTTAAGTGGCTGCTAGGTGCTTGCTTACTGACCCAGGTCAAAAGAGCCCATCGAGCACTAATAGTCTGGTCTAAGGTCGAGTTCTTCTTTCAGCTATAAGATAATTTTGCCTATTTTGAATTTAAATTATGGTACTTTAGGCCCTGTTTACACCTGGTGTTAAGATGCGTTTCGGTGGATCGGATCACTAGACACACATTCCCGTTCACCCCTGGTATTTTAATCCATCTCTTTTATCCACTTTGGACCACTTCTGTCCTGATTTCTTCGGCGGGAGGGGTTATGGGCGAATAAATGTATAAGCTTTCTCAGATTTTCAATCAAATGGACGAAATTTACATACGAACGCGAACGAAGATGACAGAAAAACATACCGAAAGCAACACTGTGCAGGTGTGTGTGTGTTAGAAATCCTGCATGGTAAGATAACATTGTGCTTGATACGTTTATTTGTTAAACGAAACTTAAATATCTTTAGATCAGCCGACAAAGTTTAAATGCCCTCTGGCTAGCGCACTTCCCTTTATCCGCAGGCAGACAGTATGTGTTTTTTTGTGTCCGTTCTATACGTTTTCGACTACATCTGAAAGTGGTCGAAAGTAGACAAGCTCAACACATTTACACCTAAATTTTGCGTACTCCTCTTGTGATCCGATCGACCAAAACGCATCTTAATACCAGGTGTACACAGGGCCTTAGATAAGTGACAGCACAATTTCTTAACAAACCTCAGGTTTTGATGTAGCCTATTATTTATCTCCGAAGGACAAACAGTATTGGTGAATTTTTTTTTCCCTTTGATGTCTGTCTTCAGAAACAACACTAATTCATTTATTTTAAATTAGAATTAGAAACACAAATAAGCTCAACTAAATGTAGGTTTGCTATTTAGCATCTACTACTAATAAACGTGTTATATATAAAAATGATCCAAAACACCCATTCCATTTCTAAACGTAATACCATTTTAGTGTCACCTATCAACTACGTCTTCAATGCTCTGGCACTTTGCCTCATAAAAACCCCTAAACATTTTCAAAAAGCTTCATGTTTTATTCATTGCTTAAGATGATCATATTGTTATCGGAGTACAACAGATGTCAAGGTAACCGAGTCTACCTTAAAAATTTGACTGCTTGTACTGCTGCCGTTAGATCCTTGAGAAAGTATGAAAGTCTACAGAAAGACACACATCTGTCACAGAAATATGTTTGCATCTGTTTCCATCTTAAGCACAGATTCTGAATGAATAGCACGTATGTGCACAGCAAGTGCTGTGTGTCAATAGAATAAAGTTATCTACTCTATGAACTTTTACTGGAAGTGCTTTATAACTGTCCTACATTCCAGCATTCTGCATTCTGGCAGATCCAATTCAATTCCAAATAAACTGTAAACACAAACACAAAGGCAATGGCTACAGATGGCCTTGCTTCAAGCATTTCAAAAAAGGGAGCAAAACAGTGGCAAGCTTTTTCCTTTGCAGTTTACCATACAAACGGCTTCATTCTATTTTTGGCCTTTTGCTACATTTTGATTGATTAAAAAAACAACAAAATAAAGGAGACAATTACGAATGCTGCAAGGTGGATTTGAAATGGCATTGCACAGAAAAACACACATAGTAATTATTAGATAGTAATTCGCACTTGCAACAGCAAAACACAATACAACAAATATACAACATTTCGATTGTGTTTGCGAGAAAATCAAACAAAGTAAAGCCATGTAGTCAAAAAGACTCACAAAATCATCATCTAAAATTTGGTACTAAAAATATATATATATATTGTGTCTTTGGAAGTTGGATTTATGTAAAAAAAAACAGTTGTATGCACAAAGCACTTGCTTTATTTCCCATTTAAAAACAGCAATCATCAAAATTAAAAAAACAGTTTTCTTTCTTTTTAAAAACAAACAAAAGAGTGTCTTTCACCTGTGAAAGATTAACAATATAAATAGCATATGCGAGTGTCATTTTGACTCCTTTAACAATTTAACACCGTCTCATTCTTCACACACAGACACTCTCATCAAACTAATTAATTTGAAGTACTGCAGAAAAAAACTAATTATGGGGTCACAAGGTGCACATATTTTATTATTGAAGAGCGAATAGAAGAGGGAAGTTTGCAGCTCCAGACACGGATTCGACAGACATGTGCTTCCTAACCTCGGGGCGTAAAGGAGGGTATGCACGTTGCTTAGAGACACTGGGTGAGATCGCTATACTTCTCTTAATTAGCCTTTCCTCCATCCCTTTGTCTCCTGCTGCCTGTCAGTCATTTTGCCAACTATATATAGCGTGTTTGCTTTGCAATTGAAAAGTTGCTTTAAAAAAATGAGGCTTTTGGTTTTCAAAAGGACACACGCAATATAAAAATTAGATCTTGTCGTGAAAAATCAGGAGAATGACTCTCATTCATTTCACTGGGGCTTTCTTTGTAGATGAATGGAAAATTATGATCCTTGAATGATGTGGAGAAGCATCTCATGAAGAAACAAAAGTATGGCCCTTATGAATGCTGTAGGAATGTCTTGTACAGACTGGCAAGCTGCTAGTAGGTTAAATAGTAAAAGAAAATTATATCTAAAAATGGGTATACTGTATATAACAGTAAAAGATATTGGAAAATATCGGTTTTAGGACAATATAGTCCTAAAATATTTCACTCAACAGCAATGTCAAAGACTGTGAGCACGCCAAGACTCATTAAAGCTGTAATTAAAAATCTGGGTTATGCCATCAAATATTTTTTGAGCTCTTTTTAAATAAATGTAAAAACACTAAATGAATATGAACTTGTTGTTCTCAAGGTATTTGAGATGATCTTAAATCAGATGAAAACATTTTATCTTTTTTTTGTCCAGTTTTCATTTTAGATAAATAATACAAGTTTAAAAAAACTGTATGTTTATTTGGAAATTAGGAGAAATGTTTCAGCAGTTTACAGAAAGAAACAAAAATATAATTTTACATAAATGTACACCAATAAATAGTAAATTCAGAAAAAGTGGAAAGATTCAAATATATACAGAATACATATAATGTAATAAATGTATACGATAGAGAAAACAATATTTTGAGCTTATTTAGAGCTGGATATGCCATGCATTCTTGTAAACAAACAGAACAGCACGGTAAATTTAGATCTGGTGGCACTTTGACAGCTTCGGATCTTATTGTTTCTCGCTATTCACTATTGTTTGTTACCATAAATATGCCATATATTGCATAAATTGATCACTAGATGAGCTCAAAATATTAATTGATTTCCTTTACAAAAGTATCGTTTTGTTTTACAAAGACATTTTTTAACCCACTAGAATCATCTGGATGATTTTAATTGTGGATGTTTTAAAGTGCATAAAATTAAAGTATTGCAGTGTTCTGCTAAAAACGTCATAAACAGCCAATCAGGAAGCCTCAAAATCTCAAAGTAGGCAAATATTGGCTGATTATTCTCTGGTTTATAAAACTGGACTTATGCCTTCCCTATAACTGTTACATTTATTTAACAGATCACTTGTAAAGAACCTAAAATACTATTTTTTCATTATGTTTCCGAAGTCATACAACATCCCTTTGTGTATCGTTAAAATTAATATAACAGCATTAAATATAATGCAAAGGATGAATAAAGTCTTCAGTAGACAGCATGCTGATCTTATCTAGTAGATCATAAAGATTAGCCCTTATATCGTTTCATTTTTAAAGAGAACATAAAAGCAGACTTTGTGTTCTTCCAAATCAATTTCCCTGCAACCCGAAACATTTTGCTTTTCCAGCTAGATAAAAATACAACAAAATACAAAACAAATGCATGAAAGTGCATGATAATTTCTACAACAAGGTATAAGTGCCTGTCCACAAACTACCCAAACAGAAACACTCATACGCTTCATTTTCCCCATTGAAACTAGTACAGATGTGTTATTTGAAGAACAGGTCAAGCGATGTCATTCGGGCCCCTCTTGACCTAGATTGTGTTTGATTTGGAGTACAGTGGAAAAACTGAAAATCTGAAAAATTCAGCATTACTACAACGGCCAATTAAATTACACATCAGGGTGCTGCCATTCGACATCAGGATGTTTCAGGTCACCAAGCCCCAAATGCAGGTAATCATCTCGTACATGCACCAGACCTCAAAAATAAAACTACAAAAGGCTACAGAACTACTCGGCTACAGAAGGCAACTTTTAAGCTTTTGATGGTGGTGATTAGTGTCAAAAGCAATGTTTACTGGGCCATTAATGTGCAGCATTAGGTTAAAGTACATTCTGGATTTGAGTCTGTTGTAAAGAAGGTTACTTATAGGTTTGTGTTCCAAAAAACAGTATATAAGAAGCCATCCATACATTGTGCTACTTATTTACTGTGCTTTGAAAAAAAAACCTTTTGATTTTGAAGAATGCTTTGATCAATATACAACGATACTCTGTTTAAAAGGTGCTCTGCATTTGTGAGTCACCAAATGGTTTATTTTCAGCCCTGGCACATGTCAAAGTGAGGTGCTGGGCTCCAAGCAAACCCACATAACATCTGTAGTACATCTAGTAAAATTTCTTTGAATGAAGGATTTTTTTTTTTTAATAGCCTTGGGATGCAACAATCAGGTAATGAAAGACCTTTACAAAACAGGTTTGGCCTTGCATCATCTTGTGCTGTCTCTGTGTGTTATTATTTGAGTACTCCACATTCAGCATTGATGTTATTTTGCACCTGAGTTTCTCTTAGGATTATAATGTGCAATCTGTCTGGCTGTTTATCTGTAAAAGCTGGGCTATACAGCGTACAATATGTGCATTTTCGTCTGAAATTTAATAGATGAAAAATGTTGCAAGGACACTTCTGTGATTGTTTTTAAGTGGTGATAAAACACAGATAGTTTGGAATTGACACATTGAAAGAGTCTGAATTAATTAACAGCTTTGCATTTTTGCAGCTGAAGTTGAGATCCATAACACATTTATAGCATCTCTGCCTTAAACATGTCAGAATCACAAAACTTATGAGTTGATTTAAGATCAATTTGTTTAATCTTTTAATAATTGCAATGTTGCTTAGGGTTTAATGCAGTGGTGCTCTGTAATCGTCCTACTACCTAATATTAGTATACAATTGGCATTAAACCATGTTGTCCAATTTACTCACACTGTGCCCTTTTTAGTCGTTTTTACTTTATAATGTCTAAAAAGATAGCAGTTTATGAGTTGAAAAGCCCTGATGTGTACATTTGCAACTTAGAAATGGAAAAACCCTTAATAAACGTATCCATAAAACTCAGTTTTTGTTCATTGTAAAATAATATATGTGATTATTCGTTAACTGATTAACTGTCTATGCGATGTGTGTAGTGTTTTTGGTGTTAAAGTAATAGTCCTTAACGAAAAGAAGCGAGTATTCCAAAGGTAATCTTCAGAGACAATTATAAGTAAACAATGATCTATTTCCTCAGCAGAGTTTTCAGGAAAACAGTTTCAAAAAGTCATTATTTTGCAAGTCAATCTTGCAACAATAGCGGCTCCAAAAGCACTTAAGCAATAATCAAGCAACAAAACTAGTTATAAATACATGACATTTGGCACAGGATTGTAGATAATTTAGTAAAATTGTAATAAGTTTCATGTTCATAATGTCGAAAAATTTCCAAACACTATTCCCTGTAACATGCAAGTAGAATTATTAAACCATTCTCCACATTTCCAGATCATACATTTTCGTTTTCTCTCTTTTTCTCTCTCAATTAAGTGTGCATGCGCGGTGGACTGCATGTGAAGAAGGCGTAATTCAAGCATTATTTTAAACTTGGACCGCTGCGTACGCTGTTAAAAATGCGCTAAATTGACTCGCAAATAGCCTCACACTGGGTCTGTACTACAAGGGAGCTGCGACAAAACTATTTAAAAGTGTTTAATATTAACGAAACGCACACTGCAGGAGAGATTTAAAACGGCGCTTGCTGTTAATACAACACCTTTGACAAGAAAGACGATAAAGACATTAGCAGCAATAGAAGTGTTTGTCTAATAGAAAGTGAAAAGAGATAAACCTACTTAAAACAGACTTCATGATCACCTTACAGCACACCATATATATCACGTATATGTGACCCTGTCTGTGAAAACCAGGCTAAAGTCTAAAAATCGGAGATAACGAGCATCAAAGTTTGATTTTACCTATTAATTTCTTTATGATTTCAATCTTTGACATAATATTACTCAGTCAATATTAAAGATATCAACGTCATATTTTCACAGAACGTTCTTAACATTATACAGATTTTATGTAGAAAACAGTATTTAAAAAAAGACTTTAGCTGGGTTTTGACATAATATCGATATCTCTAGTATACGTGTAAATGCATGTTTATACTTATTCTTCATACATGTTGTCTATATTTAACATTTTTGCATGTTATTTATTATACACATAATGTAGACTGACTTAAAGAAAAACTTTTAAAATCCAGAAGATACAAATCTTTCAGGAGTTTTCACATTTTTAGTGCAAACTGTCATACGGTATCTAATACAGCTTTTTAAACTGCTTTGTAGTTATGCTTCCTTTGTGAAATTCCTTTAAATTTTAGAAACTACAATATAACTAGAAATAAGTACATGGTTTCATCACACTATGCTGGGAAATGAGAAAAGTGGGATGCCATAGTCTCACATATGGCTTTACTGGATGGTTTGTAAATCCCTATTCATTCTAAAACGTCTTTGAAACAATATGTATTATGAAAAAACACCATACAAATACACTGAATTGTGTTAACCAGCTTCCCCTGGATGTTTTGCTACACAATGTTAATAAATTCCCCCTATACATCTATTTTAGGCCTTGTGTGATAACTCAAAAACACCGTAGTGAAAAGAAAATATTATCTCTTTGGTCTAGATACAATATAGGCAATGTGATACTCTATTCACCCGCAAAGAAACACTCTTCCCCACAAAATGACATTTCTAATAAATCTTTCAGCTCCCAACCCTGACCAATCGAGTCATAATTAGGACATATTTAAAAAGAAAGCAAAAAGCCTTATACCATTAAAAAAGTTAGACGTATGTGCTATATAATGTCCAATAAAAATGAAAGAAAGCCAAGATGTACCCAGGAACTGTTACCACACATATGTCCTACTTTAAGTACAGCAGTATATCTCTGTCTATGGTTTTGGTGTTCATGTGATTTATGAGTAAAGGTTTTGCTACCCTAAAAACAGTGACTGCTCACCTTCAGCAAATAACCTCACTTTATACTTCCTATATCTGCTCAAATATTAGCATAGGCTATATAGTTTTTATTAAAACTCTGACACTGACAAAAAGTAATAACTCTACTGAAGAGATAACAAGCCCTGCAAGGAACTGTATGGAAAATCCCTACAACCCTACAAACCAATAATACTCAAAAAAGTGTTTAATAATAATAATTCAAGGTTCTGCAAATAATAAAAATGCTTCATTTTACTTTTTAATTAGTGTCAGCTATTGATGGAGCTATGTATCAGCACTCCCGATTAATCTTCACTTAACAGCATGAAGACCCTACAGACAATAATCATCAGATCATCAGAGTATAAAATCATCTCCAGTAGAGAAAGGGCTATGTAATTGATATGAGATTTCAGCTGGCTAAAGGGCTGTTCTTATCATGTGATTTTCACATGGATTCTTGTACTTCGTTGCAGGGAAACAAAAGGAAACATTCACATGGTCAGATCCACATGGATGTTGGGAAAAAGCGATCAAACACATATGTGATCCTGTCTGTGAAAATCCAGGCTAAAGTCTTGTAATCTAATTCCAAGATATCAAGCGTCAATGTTTTATTTCAACTATTAATTTCACTATGATCTTTTGACATGGCCTTACTCGGTCAATACTAAAGATATTAAGGTTTTATTTTCACAAAGGTTCTTTCACAGATTTTGTGTAGAAAACAATATGACAAAAAATGACTTACAGACAGGGTCACATATAGCGGATATGATATACCAAGTAATAAAAAAGACACTAACAAAGCTCTAAATTATCAAAACCTTTTACTGTTATATGAACACCATTAATGTGAGACTTCAAAAGTAACTTACACAGTCATTTTTGAAGCAATTATTCAGAACATGTTCTGCTGATGTTGGATTTTACTGTATGTGCAGGGTAGACTGACTTACCAAATTAATATTTAAAATTTGTTGTTAAAATTAATGTTTTCTGACCACAAAAACCAAACAAACACACAAAATACTCAAATACTCAAAAAGGATGTGTTATTTATCATCACATTTTTGTGTTACGCTGTTTAACACACTATTCATCATTCTGTGTTAATTTTATGTTAAATAAAGAAAAGGGAACACACAATTTAAGTTGAAAGTAACACTAAATGTGTTGTCCCTAACTCGACAGATCTTGTGTTGTTTAACCATTTTTGTACTGATCCATGTTAAATGTGTTATAATTCTGATAAACAAATCAGCAGAGCATTATGAAATACATACTGTTGGATGTCTAAATATAGGCATGCGTTGTTGCACACAGCACAAGTTTGCTTTTATTTCATATACATTACTTACACAGCTGTAAAATGCCATAAAGCACTTAAAGTATTATTACTGAAAGTGACTTCCATACCATTTTGCACTGAAAATGTGATCTGGATTCTTAGAAGACATTTGTAAAAAAAGATTTCATTAAAGATCCAAAATCCCCATGCAGTCAGCTTTTAGGGAATCTCATGCTGCTCATATAATCTAAGCCTATGTCGGACATGGTGAATGTTCAGAAGGTTTTTAATGGAAAACAAACCACAGCATGCATGTCACGTGAGAGGAAGACAAAAATGTGAAACCATATGGCAGATTTGAACACATTTGGATTTACATGGATTTAAACAGATCATACTGTACTGCAGCACAGTATGAGCAAGTGGTGTTTTTGCATTTACGGTTACTGTATATCTTAAAAAAAATTATTTTAACGAAAGGTTAATATTCATGATGTCTGTTTAAAACATTTCTCTTGAAAATTATGTGGCTAAAAAGAACAACTTGTGAAAACTGATATTATTGTAACACATTTGACACCAACTAAATAACACTGTCTTGTAAAAATGCAGTTCTTTAAAATTAATTTACTTTTACTTGTTAATTGCATTTGCAAGCAACATTAAAAAATGGGATGGTGGGTAACACCATTTCAAAATATTGCTATATTTTAACAATAATGTATCAGTTTTTGTAAATAATTTTGTAAAAAAAACCCTGCATAATATGCTGTAACATCAGGTCACTGCAGTCGCAGAGCTAATTATAAGGCCAAAATCCTAACCCAGTACAAGCTGAAATTATAATTGCACAAAGAATCAAATGCAAATGGAAAAAAACTGGTGAGAAATAGCTCTTTACATTCTAAAACAACTACGCAAGAAAAAAAAAACATTTGATCATAATACCAAGATATTAATAATATTGTATTGCCGTCTTCACTGATTCCCATTTCTACTGTGTGCATGACAAAAATACTGAACACGATTTGCAGAAAATGAGGAGCCTGAGAATTAGGATAAGCTACAAATTTAATCTACATTTTCGACGGAACGGGAAGTCCTGCTATTTGTATGACAGACTTCCCAGATGTGAGAATATTTAGGCACAAAAGCCTGACATATAAAAATGCTTTGAGTACTAACCCTGACCATGAGCATAACTCGACAAAAATGAAAAGTACTATATCTGTGTCAGTATGCCGCTACAGTTTTTTTTTACAGTTTATATGTTTTGTATAGACTTCAAAAGCTTTAATGTGCATGTTGTAGCTATTCAGGAGGAAGAATAGTTTTTGTGTCATTTGTAAAAAGCACAAGTTAGTTCTCTGGTTGCATAGAGGTACTTTTACACTAATACTCTCAACACTTTATAGGAAAACTCTCAAGCAGCACTGTATATTTCAGCTAATTGTTTAGAAGTTATTGTAAAATAAGAGTGAAGTGCGTTGGAAACATAATGTAAACATATCGAAGATAAATGCACACAACATTCCTGAATCTAAACTGTGTTAAGAGTCATGCATTCGATTCCCAATCCCAGCAAACATGCATTTAAAAAGGCACAGTGCAGCCTAGACTAGTTATCAAAGTCATTTTACCAGTTCTTGTTACATATTGTATATCTTAAATCTACTGTAAATCACTTGGATAAAAGTCTCTACCAAATGCGTAAATGCAAATGTATTTTGTAAATGTAAATTATTTACTACAATCTTTCAAATTTTTTTTTACTCTTTCAACAAAGAAAAAGATTCATATAAAAAATCAATTCATTTTTTTTTAGATAGTGATCAAAAAACCCACAAGTTGAAACAATGCATCTTTTTGCAGCCTACATGTCAATTAAACCTGCTGGAAACTGTCGTCAAATCGCTCCAGACGCTTCTTTCACAACATCTTCACTTGAGGGTTCATGTTTAAAAGCACCTAAAAACGTTTTAAAGCCATTCCAAATACATCCCGAAACATACTCAAACCACAAGATGCAAAGCGTGTTGTTATAAACCGATAATAATTTTGGGAAGAACTTAGGAACTTGTAAAAAGACTAGATATCCAGTCTAGGCAGTAACTGGTGACTGTGGCATTGGAATGTATAAAATGTGTTAAATGTCAAAGGAAAATCCAAAGTAGCACTATATTTAAGTGAGAGGTTTCGAGGGACATAATTGGCCATAAGATTGTTGCTGATCTGCGATGAAAGGAGAAAAATGAAGGATGCATAAGGAAGCTTTCGATGAGAGAGGGGGAGGTAGATGATGACTAGAGACAGAAATAAAAAGTGACATTTTTCCTGATGGTAATGGTTCTCACAGCAAGCAGCTCTGACCTTCAGTTTTGTTTGAATTTGTGACTCTCTCATGCATGACACCAAATGTGCGGTGACAAACCCACACGGAGAGTAACGAAAAAGCCAGGAAAGCCAAACTATCTGACCTAGCCGGTCCATATATGTCTAATTGAAATGGGTAAAAACAAACAGACGATACATTTAAATCAAACAAATGTAGCAAAATTAAAAATTCACATTGATCAAGCTAAATTTGTGTGGTTAGAAGCTCAAGAAAAAGGAAAAATATATGCATCTAAAGTACAGTAATAACATCCACCAGTGACCCACAATTCAACAGTTTAACTTTAGTACACATAACACTCAATTCAGTTTCAAACCACAAACGGAAAGCAAATAAAAAGAGATTTTTACAAATATGATGCATTTGACTAGAAATTGAGCATCAGACTAATTACTTCACTGTCAGAGATTTAAATCTTTTCCTTCAGCATTACAAGTTAGTTAAAACTAGCATGCTGAAGAGCACCGAGTTCAGATTTTGGAACTTTGACCCTTGAAAAAGTTTGAGGAAATGATTTATGACGATTTCTCAAGTGTTATCAGCAAAGCAAGAAGGCAAAATCTTGTCTTCACTGTGTGAATCAACTTTTACACACTTCCAGAAATAAAATTGGAGATTAATTGTTGCTGCTTCATGTCTTAATGCTTAGCTGTCTTTACAAGTTTACTGCAAACTTTTAACAGACCAATCCCAATTTTAATGCCTTTCTTTCTTCCAAACACATTTAGAATGATCTCTTATCATGGAAAATGAAATGATGAATGGCATTACTTCTCCATAACATTCTCAGTCAGTTGTGATTACGATATGGTGTCTTTATATGGATTTTTGAAAATATTAAAAGAATAAACTCAAAATGTATTTGGGTAGTTGACAAATAAATAAACAAATATGTGACTGTGTCCAACTGTGTGACAACAAAAATGTAGATAAAAACCTCTTATACAAATATAGCATGAGAGCTTTATATTCATTGCTGGAGTTACAAGAAAGATTTATCTTAATTGTTAGTTTTTTTCCTACATTTTTTGTATGTTACACCATAAGACAAAGATATTTGTCAACTACCTATTTGCTGTTTTATTAATTTACTTTTTATATCTACAATACAAAATTATAAAATTACATGATACTTCCAGGCTTTTTATGACAATGAGAACTCTTTTAAACTGCATTGTTAAAACATCTGCCATATTTTGGAACACAGACATGTAGTAAATTCAATAGTAAATTCCACCCAACACAACCTCAATGCCTTGTTACTTCCTGAAACTGCCCTTTAATACAAATTGGTGAACCTTCCTCATAGCAAAGGGGGATTACAAAATTAATAGGGCACGTTATTAATGACACATGACATATCCAACAATGCCTTTAAAATTGCACACAGCATTAAAATCGCTTGATATGTTATTCACACGGAACACCAAGGGTAAAAGCTTTAGGGTCCCTAGTGGTCCACATTTTAATGCCACAAGTCATATATCATAAGAAACATTAATTCAGCATAACACAGACTTTGAGTGAACATGTATATATTCTTGTGGTAGATAGAAAGAGTGACTAACATTTAGCCTACACAAAATCTGCAGATGCCAAAAGCCGGAGGTGTTCTGTCTGACATTAAAAGGGAGATTAAAACAAATCTAGGGTTGCAAACTAGGAAACCTCGAGGTTAAGACTCGGTAGATAATCTCCCAACAACATCAGATACGGCGATTTAAAAGGCTTAAACAAAGCTAATGAAATATTATATTTGACGGGGGAGGGGCAAGCAAGCGACCAATTTTTGGAAGATTTTTGGAAATTAAAAACAAAAACTAGTCAATAACAATATGAAATGACACTCGTTAGCACTTGAAACTAAATTCAACCGAGGTGATTATTTGCTCGACATTTGCGCTACATTACGTGCTTAAACAGATTTATTGCTTGAAAGCGAGCGATCGATTAACGCAAAAAAAATCAAACGGACTGAAATATCAGCGTGTATATTACGCAGAAGCTTTAAATGAAGACGTTATATTAAAGTGATTCATGTAACAAGACGACAAGGTCGCGATCACAACTAGCCAATATGCGCAGTGTCATTTTCTTTGTCAACCCCCCACCTTCCCTAAAATACAAAATTATTTTCTGACATTTCCCCATTGCAGCAATGCGCGCTCCCCCAGCGCCGATCATTTGAGGGAGGGAGGGAACGCGCACAGTAGCACATCAGCATGACAGCGGGGCGGGGACGCGCACAGCCCTCCCCCAACCCCAAATAATACAGTAGCCTACAATAAAACAGGGAGCGCGCACACTGGCAAAAAGAGCGCGTTTGATTGGTCCGTGTACAATTCCCTCTGTACACGTAACACGCCCTGCTTACAATAAATAAACATCGCCCAAAATTTCCTAAAAATATTAAAATTAACTTAAACGACGTAGGACAAATAAACGAACCATTACACAGTGTTGTTAAGACACAGATGGGGACGCCGTATGTAATATTCGTCAAAATAACGGCCGCGTAACTAAACTCATAACCGCAAATTTTGATAAGGTCCAGCGGGCGCGAGCAGCGAGAGGAAAAAATCGTCGCGAGACAAAAAATCCGCTTCGCTCGCCAACGGCATCGGATTTTCGCAGTTCCTCTATGCCAAGTAAATACATGAAAACAACATTTGACAGCGTACCGGACCATTCTGCATGTTAGGTTAAACGAGCTTACCTACACAGTGAATGAGTTTATGCCTCCACGAGTCAAGTTCCTGCCGAAAGCCGCGCCTCTCGATCGTGCATTGCTGCCTTCTGCACAGACTCGCCATTTTCTATCGGCCCCTCCCGCGGGCGCGCACCTTCTGCTGGGTGCTTCCCATTGCCGACGTCATCAGCACTCACCCATTTCTGTGTGGGTGGGGCACGAGCGTGGGGGGCTTCACTGCTGCGGCACGGCCCTCCCATATCCAAATATTATTCGGCCTATACCGAAGCTGATTGCCGTAGTGTAGCCTATTTCTCGGCGAAGAATTCAGTGATCATGTCCTTCATAGAAAAGCCCAAAATAACTGTACAAAGTTAAACATTAGGGATATGTAAAGACTCAGAAGAAAGTCTACTCTAAAAACTATTATTGTCATAATGATTGGATATATGATTATTTTGTATACTGTATATGTATATAATTATTATATAGGCAATTATATAGAATATAAATATTATATATTTATATTAATAAATTATATTTCACCCTGTCTGTGAAATTCAGGCTACAGTCTACAGTAGTAGTCTAATTATGAGATAACAGACATTAGTTTGATTTTAATCATTAATTTCACTAATTTGATGATTTTATTCTTTGACATGACCTTACTTAGTCAGTATTAAAGATATCTAGGTTATATATTTACAGAATGTTCTTTATATAATGTAGGATGATTTTATGTAGAAAACGCAAATAAGAAAAAAGGCATATACAGTGTTTTATAGGGTAATATCACAGATAATAATAATAATAATAATAATAATAATAATAATAATAATAATAACAATTAACCTTTTTTAATGATAGGGTGTATTTTGCTTGATTTATTTGTTTGTTCTTTAGTTTGCTCCTTTAATTTTTTTTGGAAATATTTAAAAAGTTATTTTCTATAATTAAATGTTTAGCATATTTCCATCAAATTTAATTAAATGTGTGTGTAACGGAAAGAGCGATTCAACATCTGTTTTTAATCAAATGTATTTTGGCACATTTCTATTAAAATGTTTTTGTAATATTTCTAAAGAACTACTGTAATAATCATGTTTAATAAGCCAAAACCCATGTCACAAGAGGTTTCAGGACCCGAAACCTTTATTTATACCTGAGGATGCTATTCCAAAAGACAAGGGCAAGTGTCAGCAATGAAAAAATACATTTTTTACGTAAGGCTTCACCATACTGATAGCTTAGATGTTAATATTTGGTGGTTTAAATACCCATGTGAGGTCTCTATTAAAGTTTTTAAAACTTTTAAAAGCATGATTCTATAGTCAGGAAAGTGCCACTTTCTGAATTGTTAAGTCAATATTCTTCATAACTGAGCACATGACAAATAAAATAACTATATATAAATGACTAACATAATTTGAGATGTAATATATTGGAAATAAATGCATTCTCTAAAAATGTATATTTTATTTCTTGACTGCAAATGTTGAATCTATAATGGTGGAAAGTCCATATTAGTATACAATCAGGCCTACAAAAATGAAGAATTCAACCGTACTATTTACTTATTCTGATGTCGTTTAAAAAAGTAAAATGAATATTTTAGTATTAAACAAAAGAATATACTGTATTTCCCATTATGCACACTGTCTTGATTGGCCTGATTGTTTCCAGGTTAAGTTTACCTAAAGAAGCTACATTTTCATGTTTATTCATTTAAGACTGAAGCTGTATGCCCACATAGGGTGCATGTCATCTTGTTTCAGCTCCCTATGTTGTAAATCAGTAATGAACACAAATTAGAGCACCAGCAAAGATGTTGATGCACTAAACATTGGGACACAGGGGACACGGTTATCTGCGGTTGTCACAATTACAAGGTCTTTCAATACAACGCAGCTGGTATTTATCAACAACATCATTGTGTAAAAGACACTGTTGTGTACTTTGGTTGTAAATGTTACAAAGTACAGTGCATTTTATAAAATGGAACATAAATTAACGAAAAAATGAAAATTTATATATTTCCCAGTTGCCACCAATTATCTGTCTAGGATAAACTTTAAACTTTAAAATGTTATTTTTCTGTTTGACTCCATTTAAAAAATCTATCTATTTTAATAAATTTTTCTCATTATGTATGAGTATAGTTTTGTATCAAAAGAACTGAATTACTTCAGAGAGAAGATGAATATCATGGAAAGTCAAAAAGAGAAGTATCTCAATTAAAGCAATAAATAGCAATGAAATGAAGCCATATGAATTCAAACTTCAATGAACTTAATGAAATAGTGTGTTTTCTATTTAGTCAAGGGGGGGCTGATATAATAGATGAATACAGAAGAATATAGTTTATTCAACCAGCTGCAGTAAACAAAAGCTCTCCGCTGTATAGTAAATCCAATTCCAAGTCTTTACCGCTCACATACTAAAGTGAGGCAAAACGATCATGTTACAGAAAATCTTCTACAGGCGTCTTTAGAGACAGCTATACACACAAACAGAGGCGCTATATGTACCAGGACTCCATACCCTCAAGGTCTTCTTTGCAGTATGCTATAAACAAAAGGCATCAGTCCCATGGGCAAACACAAAGCAGTCACTCACAAGTGATCTGAATACCCTATTTTGGCAATAGTACGGTAAAATGTAACAGAAACAGTTTTGTTGCGTGTTTATAAAGAACAACGCAGTAAACTGATTTGTTGTAACGTGTTCCCATGGAGACCAAAGTGACCTGTTGATTTGTTCAGTGTTTTTTTTAATGGGAACCGTCGGCTGTGTGACCTTTGGAAAGACATTTCTAAACATTTCAAATGTACATAAAATTACTAGTTGAAACCCCCAGACAACTCGCACACAAGGCCTACATTATTAACTCTTCTCTGTCTAATGCGTTCCTCGGTCTCATGCTCACCGCTCAAAGCATTTAGGGATAATCTGATGTTCAAATACCAACGCAGTGGAGGAGGGGCTTCATAGACACGGTTTCATGGGAAATTGTGAGCACAGGCCAAAACAAAGAATTATGTATCAGTCGTCAAGCTGTTGTAATAAACATTGATTACTTTAACTTTTTGGTGGTGCACTGCTACTACGGTCATGCTACAAGAAATGATGTTTTATCGAGTTTTGAATTTCGAATTTATTAGAACTGTTTAAAAGTATTAAAAATGGTGGTTCCAGAGGATAATACCAATAGTTTTCCTTGCTAGCTGCATGCACTTATAACATATATAAACATAATATATAGGCTACAGCACAACCAGAAAAGTCAGATTCTCAAACAAATGATGCTTTTGAGTCAGATTTTTAATGAATCTGTCAAAAAGTTTCATAAGTTATCTGCTTGTTAAGTCTGACGTCATGTACCATCGCTCTATCACATGCCAAAGGCAAACAACAAATAATGCTAATATACACTGATGGTGTGCTGTAAAACTACTGAAAAATCACAATCCTAACCAATATTTCCATAACTAAATTTAACATGAAGTGATAAATTTTTTATGAATTAATTAAATATTGCTTTCCGAGATTCAATGAGTCTGTACACTGTAATGTACAACGTGAGTTTATAAAAGTTTAGCTAGTGTAAATGGTGTTCTTAAACGACTGTTTAACTAATAGCCTCACTTGAAAAAAGTGAGGACCTGAAAATGATATTCCGCACATCCAGACTTAACAACAACAGATTGGTTTAAATCAGTATAAAGAATTACCTGTTAAATTGAATTGAATAAGTTAAGTTTTGACTTTTTAAGCAGACTGAACATTTGCAGCATGCAATTTGATATATAATAAATACACCATAGAATATTTTGTTGCTATAAATAACTTTTTAAATAAACTGGCAAGTGTTGTGGATGAGGTTGACTGCAATAAGTTGATTCTTTTAAACTATTTTAAAAACTGAATTTAAAATACAAAAGTAATAATATTATCACGTAATCATGCACCAAAGGTTTACTAAGTATTTTAATTAAAAAGATGATGCACATTCGCTGTCTCAATCTCAGCAACTGATATAAAACTGTAACAGCATGATAGAAGATAAATCTGCTATGTGATAATATCAAAGACAATATTGAAAATTATCTTTTCAACATTAATGCAAACACCTGCAAATATATGAAGGAAGGCGTGAGTTAGAGCAATTAAAACGGAAACAGCGGGAGCCTTATTAACTTAAATATTAATAAAAGAAACTCTAGTCTTAGTTTATGTACTGCTAATTGATACAATAAAACCTTCACGGATTTTCTTCATGAAACACTTGCTTATATTATTGCCATTGTATTGATCACATAAGCTACACAAACACAGAAATAATAACGAAGAAAATCAACATGAATTCAATTTTTAATGTAAGGGGGTGTAGTGGAAAAACTGCTATTCTGGATATCAAAGATATTAATTTGTAGTGAGTTGTAAATCACTTTTGACACCATTTTTGTCAAATGACCACTTTTAAAGTTAAGCAAATATACATAATGATGTGTCTAGTGTTGACAGCTTCTATGGTTAAAAATACCCCCAAAAAGCACACTTAAAAATAATTGAGTCATTTAAAAATTCTTGTTGAGCATCAAAGCCACTGACTGACACAAAATCCTTACGAATTTAGCTACAGTAAGTCCTCATTAGCTGGCAACCGTCACTTGGTATTGGCTTGATGCAGTAATGATGAGCATATCACAGATTGCACTCTCCGAAAACAACAGCTACACTATAATTTCCTAATATGAAAAGGTCTTAATTCAATCAAATTCTATATTTCTTCAAAAACTATTTAGTTTGTCTGTTATTTGTTGGATATTCTGTGCACAGCATAATTACTGTATATGCAGAATTACTGTATATGCAAGTATGTCATTGTTTTAGAATAATTTAAGAAAAAACATCTTAATCAAACTACCATGTTGTCTACAATCAAGGTTCATGTCCCTTTCCCCCACTACCCTACAAAATCTCCAGGTTAAAATCTCTTCCTAGATTAGGGAATAGGTGGCTCGGTAAGAGCCAACAGATGGAGAGCCAAATTTAGTAAACCATTAGCTGGCAAAAAAACAATATCCCCCACCTTCCTCTTCACTCCTAAATCCTCGCACATAAAAGCATGAGGATTGCTTTGCTACTTGCAAACTTACAATAAGGCTCTAAAGAAATACTATTATTTTATTAATACTAATATTTTAATGCATTATATTTAGTCAAATGTGGGGACTTGACTGATTAATAAATGAAACATAAAAATAACCATTTGTCATCTTGGTTATACAATATTAGGCTTCTGTCTACAGGTCTCAGTATTATGGTTGTAGCTGTGCTGTTGTACATGGAAAGACACCACAGGATTTGTTTGCAAGTCTTTTATTGTGACTATTGTGTACACAGAATCAACCTAACGGTCAGCAAACTCATCTACATCCCAAACACAGATGTCTTTTTGCAGGTTTGACATGACTGAAGGAGGAATAGGGGAATTTTATGAATCATTAATAACCATAATGATATACAATTATCAAGTTACATTTAAAGGTAGAATGTCTTACACATAGGACATTTGCTAGGGATTTTAATACCACGCCAGGAGAAGTGACACCACTCATCTAAGTGTCTTTATTTAGCATTTCTTCAATATCTCTTTGCAGAATAGGCTTATGCAAAAGGCCGTTATTGTTGAATATTTTGTTTGCGGTTTAACAATGTTTATGCATAATGCAGACATGTTTACTTTATTAACATCAAATGAGACTGAATTGCTTATATATCGTGGTCCACAGTAAAAACGGTCATTTTGTTTTCACTTATTTTTCCATAAAAGATTATCTATGACTTCAAAACAATTTACTCGTACGCAGTAAACTTTAATTAGGTAACTTGGATATCTTACTCTTATATCTCCAAGGGGCTTTGACGTGTAACAAAGATACTTAATATTAACTTTGCATATAATCTTAAAATAAATATATTTTTATTATAGAATTTCAAGGATGGCTGACTATTTTACATAAGCGAATATGATAAAAAGTCATTACCAGCAATACTGTATTTTGTTTAATTAATGAATCACTTACAGTAGTTTTACATACATGAGAATCTAAATATCCTTTTTGATTATGAAAGTTCTATTTAGACACTGCTGAAATCCTTTTCAGTTGCCAATCCCTTTTCACACCTTCATCTTACCACAAAACTTCCTTCAGGTTGTGTTTAAAGTGGACTTTAACCTATCCGCCCGCTCTGTTGACATAGGAACATTCGTAGTCACCATAATTTGCATCACCTTATGATGCTGTAGAATGCCAAGTGCTTCAACAGTTTAACCTGTTTTCTAAGTATACTGTCTGTTGCCATGGCAAAATATTGAAACTGTTCTGCCTTTACCTGACATTCAAGTTTTTTTCTTTGTTCAGGCGCTAAAACTATAATTTCATTTTTATCTTTTGAGTAATTATAAATAATTTTTTTCATATGTATATTAAGACCATGATGTGCTAAAGTCTTAAGCTTAAGTATTTCTTAAGCTCGAATTGCCCAACGCTCATGTGCACAAATTCGCAAGGGCCTTTAAAACTTTGTGTGCCCTTCCCCAAAGAATCATCATTTTTTATAGATTGATGATTGACTTGTTTTACTGGAAGGCAGAACTTCTGTAACTTGAGTTGCATTCTTTTAATATCTATTAACTTTGGCTTTGTCCAACATGTTTTTCTTTATTCTGTTATTTAATTATTTAAATTATTAAATGTTTAATTTAACGTAAAACTGTACTGTAAGCAAGTAAGCTAGAAGTACTTAATATGTACCGTCACATCTGATTTTTAAAACAAAGTGTGAGTTTTTAACACAATCTCATGGCAATTTATAACTATTTTATGAGATAGCTAATTCATATGATATCATTTGTGCATTTTGGTATTATATGCTCACGCCCCAGTGACATTAGGGTTTATTCTTGCTTTTTTCTAATAATTATGTTTTTGTATTAACAAAAATAAAATTTCAAATGTAATTCCCTAGTTTCCCCTAAGATTAGGTTTAAGCTGTTTGCCCACTTATTATATTTTGGGTCAATTTGGAAAATTAAAAAAAGCATTAAAAAAATGTAGATGTCAGTGTTACACAACTTGATGAACATTACATCTATTCCTCACAGCTTTGAATGAAATATAAACTGCATCCAGAGACACAAACTGTGATAGTAGATACTGCATAATTACATTGCACTCAGTAAATTTCAGTTGTTAATACACTACGTTATGAATATGTAAAGTGTGTTATAGAAGTCACAGACAATTTGAGCAATTTTTCACCATTCACCTTTTTTTTCTTGGGACATTCTGTATGGTGATTACTACTGTATGTGGACCACTTTGTAGGGTGTAATCGGTAATCTGTCTTAGTGTGCATTTGGGACACCCTTGGTTAAAGGAGTAAAGAAATACATATCAGTTGATATGACATTTCATATCAGTTGAACGGAAACTGTACTTTTTCTAAAAAAAATAAATAAATAAAAAACTTCGAGAGCATAAAGATTTCTTCTACCAAGGACTTTGAAAAGCAGTATGTGGAACAAGTAGTGTACTTGTACCACATACTTTTCACATATACCTTCTAAGGAAGTTGGCGTATTGGGACATGGGCATGATGTCTACCTTGCCTTATATATTGTATATGTTTTAGCATATTTTTTTGTTGTGTTTGCAGCAATAAAAATGATTTGAGAATATTGATTCTTTTTAAAATGAGTAAAGAGATGGTAAATTAATTCAAACCCATAGAAACCTTATTGGTTCTGACTTGTTGAATTGAACTCTGGTTTTTGACTAACACAAAACTCTTACTGTGTTAAGACTTATAGGACTTAATTACACTTAAATATAGATTAGATAAATATTTAAATATAGATAAATATTTAAACATGTTATACAAAATCTTGTGCCGTAATTGATACTTGGGGTTTCACTTCCCAGCTCCCAGTAAATACCATACCAATCGAATAAAAATGTTAATCTACTTCCAAATATCCATTTTAAAACATGAAAACATTGTATTTATTATACACACACATGTTGTTCAGGGTTAGGGTTTAGGGCCAAGAAAGAAAGTACACTGTAACGATGTGTATGTACACAATAGTTACATTGTATATGTGATCTCACGCAAGTACATAGAAGTTAATGGCACCTAAAATAAAGTTTACCATCTTTGTTGGCAAGTTCAA
This sequence comes from Beaufortia kweichowensis, assembly GCA_019155185.1. Taxonomy (NCBI): domain Eukaryota; kingdom Metazoa; phylum Chordata; class Actinopteri; order Cypriniformes; family Gastromyzontidae; genus Beaufortia; species Beaufortia kweichowensis. The sequence goes on along the minus strand of CM032818.1, from coordinate 8,959,111 downwards.
GTTTTATACTGACATCTATTTGCTGAAGGATGCTGTGAAAGCCAGTCTGTCAGTAAACTTTTCACAGTACAGATAGATTAAATGACCAACACAAGTCAAAACGTTCTCTAAACACTGAATTCCTGTTTGAGAGGAACATTTATACTGTAGAACTATATAGAGCAAACATGTAAAATGAAAAAAAAAAAAGTTAATGCAAGGTTTGGCAACAAGGACAGTCAGACAAGAACTTTACAAGGAAAAAAAATCGAATGTCAAAGCGACAGCACTGTAAATAGACTGAAAATGAGGTAAAGAGAGTAGATAATGACTGCTCTTCGTCTAGAGTTTCGTGTCATTTCGCTCCCAGCGAGAAGTCAGAAGATGCAGTGATATATTTTTTTCATTTCTCAGCCTCCGACAATCTACTCTTTGGCTCTGCATGACTCATATACCAATGCTTTTTATCCTTTTAAATGTGATCACAGGTTTGCACCTCACCAAACAATCCAAACAGGGCTACTTGGTGGGTTACAGCGCCCACTTGTGGTCGCACATGACGTGTAATACATTAAATATATTCATCTGATAAAGTTTTATTACAATACCAAAGGTCACAACATTAAACAAAGCAATAAGTAAACTTAATTTCTATGAGATGCATTTAAAGCAGTTATATTTGAGAATTCTTTTGAACGTGTTTCTGAACATTATTATGTTCATGTTCATTTCCAAAACAAAAACCAATTAGTTTGACAATTACATAATAATATTAGTTAGACATTCAAGTTCTTGGTCCTACAGTTTATTAATGTTGGCTTATATTTACAGCCAACCATTAGTGGAGAATTTTAATCGAAGCTGCTCTAAATCTGCCTGTGATAATGGCTGCAGGGGGGTCCGGCACAGACCACCGTGATATCCAAACCACTCCATTGCTTGTTTCAAAGCCGGGACGCCATACTGCCGGGTTACCTATGAAAATGAAAAGGAGACATTGCACTTTAAATCTACCATAGATGAATTTCCATTATAGTCGAATCCATCATATTTCAAATTCTTAAGATCAAATGCATAATCCACAGTCTGTTTTGTAAACAAACTCTTTAGGATCAAAATAATTATATTATCAGTTAATGATTTTTTAATTAATTTAGTATGTTTTTTTCAAAAATAAAAATCTTCCCCATGGCCTTTGTTCAAACAGCTCCTTTGGGGGAAGGGTTGCTTCCAATGTTTATCATGCCTATATAGCAGTAAATGTAGCTGTGGTATAAATGTGCTATGTTGCCATGGTGATGTGATGCTCACTGCTGTGTTGGGTTCGATAAGGCGATACTGGAGCTCTCTGGCCTCGTCCCAGCGTCCTGAAACACACAGCTGTGCCAGCTCGCACACCTGCTGACCCAGGACATTTGCGAGGGCACACACGCCTCCCACGGCCCCTACAACAAACACATCAAGCCTTAGTGCGATATCTTAGATATTTATGCAACCGATTGACCACATGAAAAACCAAAATTTGAAGCTGCTGCTTTTTTGATTGACAAACTATAGTGCGCTTGAGTTTGATTGACAGGTTGTTCCACCCATCAACATAAAAATGGTCCAGGATTTCTCCACCCCCCATTCTGTCTGTATTTGTAAGTGACAAAAATTTGCTTGTGTTTATCATTTGACAAGCTTATTAGAAAATCTCTAACCGACAGCTGAGCAACAGTAGTGGTGATTCCAAACAAGTTATAAACCTTGAGAACATGCTGTGCATATATTAAATAGATATTTTTTACTTACAAATTGCATGACAGTTTTACATCAATAGTATATATAAACTTTTTCCTCTTCAATATAACATATTAATGAGATACAGCGTTGATCTGCATAAGCTATTACCTAAACAAACACCTGGTATAAAATATAGAATAATACTTAAAAAATATGTAATGAGAAAAAGTTAAAAATAAAAATGCAATAAAATGAAAGACTGTTAGTCGTTATTCTCACCTACTGAGTACGCAGCCATGAGGAACCCAGCTGATCCCGCGAGCACCTGGAAACCCTGCGATCTGGTTTTGTGCACTATCAGAGCTATTCTTGTGATCTATCAATTATCAAACATCAAAAGGCATTAAGGTGATAGAAGTGAAAATAAAGACAGGAAAACATGATCGAGATGAATAAAAAAGAATTTTTACAACTACGTTCGGCGTAATTACAGGAGAATAAGTTCTTCTGTACAACATAGTTAGGAAAGAACAAGACCTATAGCTTAACTAAAGTGATAACTTTTTAACTTAAGTCAATGTTAATATTGTTGAGTTTTAAAGAGAACCGGGGCATTCAGAAAAAAATTAACAGACTTCCAACAGCATGACAACTGAATAAATTCTTAATTTTTTACTAATGTTGGGTCAGTCTGAGCATGTTTCTGATGAGGATGGGGTTAAATTACATGACTTTTCTGCACTGCTAAAATTACTAAATAAAAATAACAATATCATAAAAGTCACTTTTCCCCTCTGCCACTGTTTAAAAGATACGGCCTTGACACTTGGCCACTGTTTAAGCCATTGTTACTGTGTCAGGATGCTCAGACAATGTTTTGACTTTTCGCCAGACATTTCATATTTGGTTTATGTGCCTGAAATATATAATTATGATGATAATAATATATATTAGCTCTCACATCTCCACCGCTGTCTTTGAGGCCGACAATATTTGGATGCTGGGAAAGTTGAATAATGGCATCCACAGGCAGGTCGAGACCAGTGTTTGCTGGTACACTGTACAAAACAACTGGAATTGAACTGGAGTCTGCCACCTTAAAAATTGAGAAGGGCAACATTGCATTTTAACATATCACAATGTAGAGAAATCAGTGTTGATTATCTGATTTATTTTATTTATTACAGTATTTTAACCGCTGCATATATAGTATTTTATTTTTGTAGAGTCAACAACATTATTTATGATTACCTGAGTGTAGTGGTTTATAAGAGCACGACTGTCCATTCGACCACGGTAAAAACATGGTGTTACCACTAACACACAGTCAGCACCTGCGTCTGCCATTCTTCGGCTCATTTGGATCGTGGCTCTGGTTGCTACAAGAATAGACGAAGACAAAGGGAGATTATACAGGGTCTATAAGTGTTGATCACATTTTTCATCTAAATTAAAAAAGCCCTGCAAAACCAAGAATGGAGCCTTTGAAGTCGAGATCCAGATCTGTAGCTCCATTCATCTAGTTGTCTATTTTTTTTTTTTTTAGAAAATTATTAGCAATACGGCAACATTCATTTTAAGATACACAAGGTATGTAAATAGGTGTGTAAATAGACATATATTTATTTTTAATTTTGCTTGGTACACAAAGCTTTTCGTTTATAATACTTTGTCATTCTTGGACCTTAACAATTACAGTCACCATCCTGTTCTACTATGAGGCTAATTATAATTCATATATTGTGGCACAACACAGTGTAATATAAAGCTATAGAAATTTTTTACAAAATTATGTCCGTTTGATCCTGTTGGTTGAGATGCCAACATGTGACCAACGTCAACATGTTTTTATGTTTGCTTTTTTATTTTGTGATTTAGCTTCTTAATTATTTTATTTCATTTATTTTAGTTTTATGTTAAATTTCGCTTTTACTTTTCAGTTTTTTCACCTATTTGATTTTTATTACTTAAAAATCGTTTAATTAAACCCTAAGTGTGTCACGATGTCACCTGCCTTCGGGTGTTTAAACTTCACTTCCCATGTCACCCTGCACCTCCGCACACCTGTTGTTCATTGTCATCATCATCATCACCAACACCTGACCGTCATCACCACTCTTGTATAAAGGACACTCACCCCCTACCAGTCACTGTCCTGTCTAAACGTTTGTTACCCGGACTAATACCTGTGTGTTACTACAACTACCTGTGGATTCATCTTCGTCTCATCTTCTTCGTCGTCTTCTCGTCTTCCTTGTTCACCATTACCCATCAGCACTTCCAAGGACAGTATTTGTTTAAGTTTCATTCCTGTTTTGATTTATCATCTTGTGTTTGTTTTCATTAAAGACACCTTTGTTTGGCATCCGCTGACTCCGTCCCTTCTGTTCGGTAACAGAAGACAGGACCACAACAGAATGAGTCAGTCGGATGCTTTCCGGGATTTATTCGAAGCGGCTCGTCAAGCCTTCCACGAGCGCTCCACCACCACTCCCACCGCACCTAGCACTACCGTCAACACTCCTCCCTCTCCGGTTGTTGTCGCAAGTCCCGGCGCCGCCGAGAGTTCTGCCGCGGTCAAGATGGCTGCCGCCGAGAGTTCTGCCGCGGCTAAGATGGCCGCCGCCGAGAGTGCTGCCGCGGCTAAGATGGCCGCCGCCGAGAGTTCTGCCGCAGCCAAGATGGTCGCCGCCGAGAGTTCTGCCGCGGTCAAGATGGCTGCTGCCGAGAGTTCTGCCGCAGTCAAGATGGTCGCCGCCGAGAGTTCTGCCGCGGTCAAGATGGCCGCCGCCGAGAGTTCTGCCGCGGCTAAGATGGCCGCCGCCGAGAGTTCTGCCGCGGCTAAGATGGCCGCCGCCGAGTGTTCTGTCTCGGCCAAGATGGCCGCTCCCCAGGGTTCCGACGTGGCCACGATGGCCGCTCCCCAGGGTTCTGACGCTGCCAAGATGGCCGCTCCCCCGTGTTCTGTCACGGCCAAGATGGCCGCTCCCCAGGGTTCTGACGTGGTCACGATGGCCGCTCCCCAGGGTTCTGACGCTGCCAAGATGGCCGCTCCCCCGTGTTCTGTCACGGCCAAGATGGCCGCTCCCCAGGGTTCTGACGTGGCCACGATGGCCGCTCCCCAGGGTTCTGACGCTGCTAAGATGGTCGCTCCCCCGTGTCCTGTCCAGGCCAAGATGGCCGCTTCCGAGAGTCACGTCCCGGCCAAGATGGCCGCTTCCGAGAGTCACGTCCCGGCCAAGATGGCCGCTTCCGAGAGTCACGTCCCGGCCAAGATGGCCGCTCCCGAGCCTCCAGTCCCGGCCAAGATGGCCGTTCCCGAGCCTCCAGTCCCGCCAAGATGGCGTTCGAACCTCCAGTCCCCAAGATGGCCGCCTCCCGGCCTCCTTCCCGAAGATGGCCGCCCAGTCTCCAGTCCCGCCAAAGAGGGCCGCTCCCGCCTCCAGTCCCGCCAAGAGGGTCGCTTCCCGAGCTTCCAGTCCCGGCCAAGAGGGCCGCTCCCGAGCCTCCAGTCCCGGCCAAGATGGCCGCTCCCGAGCCTCCAGTCCCGGCCAAGAGGGCCGCTCCCGAGCCTCCAGTCCCGGCCAAGAGGGCCGTTCCCGAGCCTCCAGTCCCGGCCAAGAGGGCCGTTCCCGAGCCTCCAGTCCCGCCCAGATGGCCGCCTCCCGAAGCCTCCAGTCCCGGCCAAGAGGGCCGCTCCCCGAGCCTCCAGTCCCGCCAAGAGGGCGCTCCCGAGCCTCCAGTCCCGGCCAAGAGGGCTGCTCCCCAGCCTCCAGTCCGGCCAAGAGGGCGCTTCGAGCCTCCAGTCCGGCCAAGAGGGCTGCGTTCGAGCCTCCAGTCCCGGCCAAGAGGGCGCTTCCCCAGCCTCCAGTCCCGCCAAGATGGCGCTCGAGCCTCCAGTCCCGGCCAAGAGGGCCGTTCCCGAGCCTCCAGTCCCGGCCAAGAGGGCCGTTCCCGAGCCTCCAGTCCCGGCCAAGAGGGCCGTTCCCGAGCCTCCAGTCCCGGCCAAGAGGGCGCTCCTTTCCGAGCCTCCAGTCCCGGCCAAGAGGGCGCCTCCCGAGCCTCCAGTCCCGGCCAAGAGGGCCGCCTCCCGAGCCTCCAGTCCCGGCCAAGAGGGCGTTCCGAGCCTCCAGTCCCGGCCAAGAGGGCGTTCCGAGAGTCCAGTCCCGGCCAAGAGGGTCGCCCGGAGTTCCCAGACTCCGCCCTAGAGTTTCCCGAGTTCCCAGACTCCGCCCTAGAGTTTCCCCGAGTTCCCAGACTCCTCGCCCTAGAGTTTCCCGAGTTCCTAGACTATGTCCTAGAGTTTCCAGTTTGTGTTTTAGAAGCCCCAAAATTCCCAGACTGTTTCCTAGACTCCTCAGAATTCCCAGTCCCTGTCTCCGCTAGGTTCCCAATCCCTGTCTCCTCTAGGTCCCCAGTTCCTATCTCCCCTAGGTCCCCAGTTCCTGTCTCCCCTAGGTCCCCAGTCCCTGCCTCCTCTAGATCCCCAGTCCCTGTCTCCTCTAGGTCCCCAGTCCCTGTCTCCTCTAGGTTCCCAGTCCCTGTCTCCGCTAGGTTCCCAATCCCTGTCTCCTCTAGGTCCCCAGTTCCTATCTCCCCTAGGTCCCCAGTTCCTGTCTCTCCTAGGTCCCCAGTCCCTGCCTCCTCTAGATCCCCGGTCCCTGTCTCCTCTGGGTCCCCGGTCCCTGTCTCCTCTGGGTTCCCAGTCCCTGTCTCCTCTGGGTCCCCTGTTCCCGGCGCTTGTGAGTCCCCTGTTCCCGGCGCTTGTGGGTCCCCTGTTCCCGGCGCTTCTAAGTCCCCTGCTTCGCCAGAGCGGCCGCCGCCGCCACAGTCTTCGCCAGAGCGGCCGCCGCCACAGTCTTCGCCAGAGCGGCCGCCGCCGCCACAGTCTTCGCCGCCACCTGCACCCGAGCGGTCACAGCCGCCACAGCCTGCACCCGAGCGGTCACAGCCGCCACAGCCTGCACCCGAGCGGTCACAGCCGCCACAGCCTGCACCCGAGCGGTCAGAGTCCCAGCCGCCACCACCTGCACCCGAAGGTCAGAGTCCCAGCCCACCACCCAGTCAGCCCTAGAGCGGTCACAGCCGCCACAAGCGGCGCCAGAGCCTGATCCTGACCCCGAGCCTCCAGACCCTGACCCCGAGCCTCCTGACCCTGACCCCGAGCCTCCTGACCCTGACCCCGAGCCTCCTGATCCTGACCCCGAGCCTCCTGATCCTGACCCCGAGCCTCCAGACCCCGAGCCTCCAGAGCCCGAGCCTCCTGACCCTGACCCCGAGCCTCCTGACCCTGACCCCGAGCCTCCTGATCCTGACCCCGAGCCTCCTGATCCTGACCCCGAGCCTCCTGACCTCGACCACCCACCCAGCCTCCCTCTCCCCCCTCCGTGGATCTTGTGGCGCGAGGACGCGCCTACCGGGGGGGGGGGTACTGTCACGATGTCACCTGCCTTCGGGTGTTTAAACTTCACTTCCCATGTCACCCTGCACCTCCGCACACCTGTTGTTCATTGTCATCATCATCATCACCAACACCTGACCGTCATCACCACTCTTGTATAAAGGACACTCACCCCCTACCAGTCACTGTCCTGTCTAAACGTTTGTTACCCGGACTAATACCTGTGTGTTACTACAACTACCTGTGGATTCATCTTCGTCTCATCTTCTTCGTCGTCTTCTCGTCTTCCTTGTTCACCATTACCCATCAGCACTTCCAAGGACAGTATTTGTTTAAGTTTCATTCCTGTTTTGATTTATCATCTTGTGTTTGTTTTCATTAAAGACACCTTTGTTTGGCATCCGCTGACTCCGTCCCTTCTGTTCGGTAACAAAGTGGTGGTTTCCCGGACAGGGCTTTGATTAAACCAGGACTAGGCCTTCGTTAAATTAGGACATTTAGGTACTTTTTACAAACATGCCTTACAAAAAAACATTACTGATGTGAATCTTTTATATTTATATTTATATTTATATTTATATTTATTAAGATATGTCAGTGCAAGTTGTTTTCAGTTCAGAGAACTCAAAAATACATTTAAGTCTAGAACTAGGCTTAAGCCCTGTCTGGGAAACCATACCTAAATGTTGTCATTTGTACAACATTGTACAACAAAAATGTCATTCAAAATTAATGCTCTTGAAATAAATCTGTTTGAATTTTAGTTTGACTTTAAATTCTGTTCAAAACATTGTCATGCTATCGTATCGTGAACACAGTAGTATGTAATGTGTATTGAGCTGAGTATATCTTACACTTTTATATTGTACCTCATCCACTTCATAGTGGCTTTGAAGCAACATTAGAGTCAATAGCAGAATGTTCATCCTTTCATTTTTGCTGCTGGAAAGTATTAATATATTACCTATATTTACATTTACATTTACATTTAGGCATTTAGCTGACGCTTTTATCCAAAGCGACTTACAAATATTAGGAGACAATGAAGCGATACATCAAAAGCGGCATGAAAAGCCATATAAAAAAGCCATTTCTATAATTAAAACATTGTATGTATTAGTGTAATTTAAAAAGCTTAATTAAACGTTTATTCAACAGACAGATCCTCTTTTCAATCAAATCTCAACATAGGGTTCACTGTTATTATTGGCACCTTTCTATTAAAATGCGTTATTCTTTATTCTCAATTTGAAAAAAAATTGAGAACCACTTTCATAAGACCTGCTTAATGAGTCAAGACCCCAGCCACATTTACAGTATGTTCTATTAAGATGTCTCAGGATTAAACCACAAGATCAGGGCTTCCAGCTCTGGTTATAATAGCAACAAATGTTACTGTAATTACCAGAATGAATAATTGAGCACATTAACCGCTGAAGGCCAAGACATGAGACATACAAAAGAGACTTACATTCACAGCCAGATCCAGCCATGACTAACTTGGCTTTTGGCAAGGCTTGTCTCACTTTCTTCACCACCTCAACCCTCTCTTCTGGCGTCAGGTATGGATATTCCCCATTAGAGCCTTGCACTACCAGACCTGTGGAAAAAAATCAAAATAACAAAAATCAAAATGATAAAAACTTTCCTAACTGTAGTCATTGAGCAATTTTAAAGATCTTTATTGGACAATACAATCATTGAAAAATATTGAGATGTAATATTCATAAAAGCCACTAGGTGACGCACTCCAAACAGTGTAAAAATGGACTTTAACCTGCAACATGGTGTGAGGTTTATCCCTCACTAACATCTGTTAACTATTGTCAACATGAATATGGGTCACACTCAAAATTCACATTACAATGAATGTGATGCATATTTTAGTCTTATTTTTTTACCATTTCATTGCAATTTTTGCGGCATACTTTATTGTTTTGCCTTAAATTGCATTACAGAATTTATTGCATTTAATGCAACCCACCTCTGAAAGGTATGTCTCCATACTTCTTAAGATTTTTATCGAGTCTCTCATAGTCCACTTCTTCACTGTGAGTAAATGGGGTGGCAATAGGAGGATAAACTCCACTGATGTCCAGTCTCTGAACTGCTTTTTGACTTACACTTCTGCATGTTAAAACGACTGATCTTCTACAGACAGCGCTGATATTTCGGATTGCAAACATGCTACTGGTTGTGATTTGTCTGTCAAGAAAGTGCAAACAGTAAAAGTAAATCTATGGTATTTGCTATACCTTGCAGTTAATATTCAACACACTTATCTGCTCTAAATATTGACAAATATTTGGGGTGGGAAAACAAATATGTTATATGTTACAAATGACATGACAAATTGATTTTAACAGCTAAAAATGACCCCTTTCAAAAAATGTATGTGTAAAAGTGGATGTTGCAACTACCATTTATATTTGTGCACATTATGTTACATGAATCTTATTATTAAGATATTATTATTTTACATTAGAGGGTTCTCTTTAGGTTTTATTTTCTTACTTTCTATTTTAAAAGTATGTTTGTATAGCCTATAAATAAACACATGCCTCAATAAATAAAGTAGTTTTAATAAAGTAATGCAATGCATTTACAGTACGATATAGTAAAGACAACTTTGTTTTGCATACTACCTGGTTGCAGCACAAGTCCAGTAGCCTTTGCACAAACCCTATGTAGTCTGTCTGAAAACTATTAACATAAGAAACGGTGTCACAGCTTAGTATTCAACGCGTTTATACGAAGCACCGTGTGGCTGCAATAGAAAGCGAGAGAAAGACTTCTGTGCTGTTTTTACTTTCAGCTTATAAACTGAACGCAGGAGGAGCGTGCTCGCTTTGTCGCGCATGCGCAGTACGTCATGTCAGCGGAACACCGAAATCCCAAATCCTACTATGGTGTAGTTTGCTTGTGTTGTTATGGTTAATATTTAGTAGGCTTTTGATGTCGTTAATATTAGTAAGCTACATATTCAGCGTCTGCTATTTAACATCAGGCGGGGCTAACCTTTCAAACGTCCCGTTGCGTCATTAATATTAAGACAGACGTCCATTACGTCATTAATAATCATGATATTGACTGCGTTGTGGGCCAGAGTGACTGGTTTTAGTAAATGAACACCGACAGTACAGTGTTTTAAACCAGACAGACCAATCAGTTAAAAAACAATTTAAAAATATTCTTCTTAACTTCAGATTTAGTTTTCATCTGTCCCTTATTTTTGGTCACTACCCTTTGTAAGATGCAAAGATGTTGGTAATGAGCATTAATGATAAAGCTGATTGTTATACTAATCAACATTAAATAGTAAATAAATAGTGATGGGCTATATCACACAGTCTAGTTTATCAATTACATAATCCCCAAACCCCTTCTTGTGTTTGCATGTTGAATGGTGAATGATGTTCCCTATTAGCAAAGTATTTGAGCTGCTGATAGATGTTATTTCCAAGAAGCTGAGATCACCAATCACCTAGTAGAACATAATATTGACATGCATACAGACCAGATGCTAATAAAAGTCCAAATAAAACTGTATTTACTGTATCTGTACATTTTCTTGCATACTGGGTAAGCACAATTTACAGAAAATACAAAGAGGTTTTGCATATATGTTACAAGGATGTACACATACAGACCTAAACAGGTAAAGAAAAGGATAATGAGATAATTTGAGATAATTCATTGATTTATAAAGAAACACATTCCCTGTAATACATTTAGTAAGTATAGAAGTGGTTGGTGCTTCTACTGTTTATTTTTGGAAACACATATTGTTTATTCTCATTCTGAAAATATTAGTCCTTAAAGGCCTCAATTAGTTGGTTGTCTTCTGATTTATTTTCTTAGTTAGTCTTTCATTAACATATACAGCAACTTTCACACATGCAATGCAAAGAATATAGTGAGATTCATCACATTTACAAAAACAACAAATAATATAAATAAATAAAATACAAACATGTAATAACAAGAAAACCTGGATAAAGTATGCAAGTGAGGACAATTCTACATAATAATCTTTTACTGGTTTGCATATCACACAAACATCACTACAGCACTTCTTTGTACATATTTATGATTAATATCCTTTAGTATTTTTTCAAATATTCTATTCAGAAATGTAACTTTAATAACTCTTTTTAAATTGGAAAAAATTACCTTTAAAAAAAGGTTTACAATAGCTGAACACACAAGTGTCCCCACTGATCACATTAAAATGTACACAGGGCTGAATTATTTTGTGGATTTGTATGAATATTATTGTGATTTAAATAACATGTAGACATAAATGGTCCAACAGGAACTGGCAAATGACACCTGTTAAACATAAGAAAAAGAATAAATCTAATTATCAAAAATGTCTAAATCAACTTTTCACAAAGGAGACCAAGCATGAATGTACCTCCATCTATTCCCAGAAGTACCGCAGATACCAGATGGTCTCATTCTTGAGCTGAGGTCCAAACAGAGGGTTTGTCTGGGCCAGTATTGCTACCAACCAGCTACCACAACATGGACACAAATACAGTATTAAACATCGAAACGAATCATAGTAACATGAGATAAATCAAACACGAATTCAATCAGCACCCGGAGTAAACAATGATAGTGAATCTAAAGAGTAAAATGCTCATTCTGTTATTTAGTGATGGATAAATAGATGCGTGGATAAATACTTAATCATTTCAAAAGGTGAACAGCTGGAATTGCACAATAAATATGTTTTCTATTTAATATTAATATTGTACAATATCCTCGCAAAGTGTTTATTTATACTCACAATAAATAGCAGCAAACCGCAGTCAGCACCAAACTGGTTATGATGACACTGTAATAAAAAATACACAAATCAACGCAACTGCGATAAGATGAATAAGACACAACTGAAACATTATAAGAGAATGAATGGGTTGGAAAATGCATCTACATGGATAAAGAGGCTCGGCCTCTTCAGCATCATTTCTTACCCTCTGTTGGGTCCTTTCGGTACCAAAAACGGGGCAACAATTCCCACCAAACCCCAGAGGGTGGTGAAGCAGATCATGGGTAACGCCAGCGAGTGGTAAACCATTGCGACAACAGTCCGTTTATATAAATAATCTGGATTTATAGCGATATCACAATCCCATTGAATTCTACAGCGCGATTCCGTACTAATCTGCACACACGCTTTTTCTGATTGGAGGAAGGTAATTCCGAGGCTGCGCGCTATTGGTTAAAATAGCTGTCATTCAACTAGAATCGTTTCTCAGTTCTATGACGTAATGACAAACTGTATACGTCACTTATTATGGCAAACGCTCTTGTATAATTTAGTGTAATCATATTTTCCTTATATTATTATTATTATTATTATTATTATTATTAATTTATTTTCGTTCTTGTTTCATATTTTTGTATTCTTTGTTACTTGAAATATTTTGTCTGGAATTTAATATGGTTCTATTGTTGAGCCTTCCATACCAGATTTTTTTTTTGTATACTAATTAATGCCATTTTGTTGTACTCAGATTTTGTATTCAATACATTTTTTTTTGATTGTTTCATCATACCTATATTGCATTATACTTCTTGCATTATAACGATATATGATATAAGTGGTAATTTGTATTAACCAATTCTTTAACCAATTCTCCTAATCATTCTTTAGGTCATAATAGCGCTACAACCAACAGAAATATCCATTATTAATATCAGCAGCGGTGATAACTAATAAAGGTTTAGTTGTGTCCACTGTGAAATGTAAAGTTCAAACATAATGTTAAAGTGTCAACCATTACATTTTACAGATGCTTTTGTAGTATCCTTAATAAAAATGAATTTATTAAAAGAGCCTTTTGATTATTACAGAATCTGTACAGTTAAAAAGAAAAACATCTACTGTCCAATCAGGTGGACATCTAAAACCATGAAGAAAAATATATCTGTAAAAACATTTAAATCTCGTCTTTCATGTCCTAAGAGCAATCAAAACTAAGGCCTAAGGTTGTCATAACTTATGCATGAAAGGCTTAAATCATACAATTTTATTTCTAATGTTATTAACATTTTGAAATGTTTTTTAAATCAAAATGGTAATTAATGCACATCCATATGCAAGTATCAAGCTTTCATTCTTGTCCCAACCATTTACATAAAATGACCCATATTTAAAAAAGGCTACTGAAATAATCAAATAGACCAACATATAACATTATGCACTCTTTAACATCCTACCAAAATAAAGCAAAAAAGTTTGAAATGATGTATAACAAAATTACACAATTATTACAAATTATTCATATATGTATATTAGTTTAACTACAGATTAAGCGCAGTCAATGCCGTAACTCACTAACTTAAAACAGAAATTATATTTAAGGCAAAGAAAAAACAGAAGCTGTGACACTGACATCTGTGCTCATGAAATAATGTCCTATAATTCACTGAAGTCACTACTCAGAGCCCATACTCTGTCACAAACTTTAAAAGTTAGCGAACAACGCCATCTAGTGGATAGTCACAACTATACACTCATTTATTTAATACAATGTAACATTTCATGTGACAATACATACATTTATATTGAAATGTATATTTATATAGAAAGTTTAAAGGGTTTACATTAAAATCAATACAAAATTAAGAAATGGCAGCACAAATAATGATGACGCTAATAAGCCCTTTATCTTTTCCACACAGCTCGTCTGCATTTGAGTGAGGTCAAACACAGTTAATGTTCAGTTGTGCAGTACTAAAATTTTGAACTTATAAACAGACAGTGGAATTGTGCTTTCACATCATTATGTTAAAACCTTGAGATCCAACATAATAACATAACAATAACAGTAAACAATCATAAGGAAATATAACAATTACCATAAAATAATATATAAAAGAAAGCAAATAAGGATAAAATAAAGTGACACTGAAAAGTGCAATACAACACAGATGTACAATATGCCTGTACTGGAGGCAGACAAAAAGAAAGCAAGTTGATCTTTGAAAAGCTTGGATGGTGAGTCCATGCCATTCCCTTCTACATGCCTTTTAAATAGACAAGTTTTCCCTTTATAATGTTTACCAGCATCAGCTGAGGAGGTGTATTTTAACTTAATGGCCAGTTGTCTGACCACCATTGCGTATTTGACGAAGCAAATAAACAAATACATGGTAACGTAACACTTCTTTCTCTTTACATCCACAAATCACATTTCAATATTTCCCACGACAACAGTCCATCTTTCTCTCCTTCAAACACTTCCTCAAAGACACTCAGATGTTGAGATCCTTCTGAGCCTATAGGCTTGCAAATAGCCAGACTACACACGAGTGCTGTTGGTTGTGTGCCCATTCATCAGTGGTGTGTTTGTTTCTCTCACTGCAGTGTGGCATGGGCATGAAAATGCACAACATCATAAAACACATACACATAACACATGTTTTTACAAGAGAAATAATACACAGGTACAGACTATAGACTATAGAGTGCAAAGTTGTATGTTATCTTAAGGCCTTTTCACACTGAACACGATATTGCGTCTCCACTCACGCCGCTTTGACACGCTGGATTAAAAACAATAGATCCCTGTGAAGCGCCTCACACTGTGCGGATTGAATTGAGGCTTTTACATCACCTATTTAACAGCATATCTCTATCGCTGAAGTTCATCCTCAAAGTTTATTATTGATGGTAAGTGGCATCGCTTTATTGCATCGTGTTCTGTGTGAAAGGGCCTTTACTTTTATATAGTCTAGATCCTCCTCCTCTTTGGACATGACTAGTCAATGGAAGCACAGACTGTGTAATTGAGTATCTGTTCCAAATCTTGATTTATGCTGGTGGAAAAACAGATAGATTTAATCTATTGATTCGTACCTTCTTGTAGCTCTGCTTCTTCCCTTGATATGGGACCTGCGCAGAAAATAAAACGAGACGCATTATATGCCACTACATTTGAGGATGCTAAAATGTAACACAGTGTTCATTTATTTTTTTACTCACAACTTTCCCACAGTTAGGTCATTCTACAGTAATGTCCACTTTTGGTATGGCAAGATGTCTTAAAATATACTTCTTTGTCTAACATTTAAACTTAGACCATATTATTAGATTTTGATATTTTACCTTAAAGATATTTTACCTTTTGACTTTAAGAATACACATAAATAACAGCTTAATGATTTGGGAGGCACTGGTGTTACTGATCTTCAATGGTGCTACCCATAAAGAACAGTGACAGTAACACCAGTGACAATTTTTATGAAAAATGCATTTTACAAAAAGGCTGTTGCAAGGTATTAAACCACATGTTGTCTTTTGACTCAATTTTGACTCATAGTTTACATAAACCGTTCATGGCATGATTCTAGGATTTCAGCCACAGGGGTGGTCAAATGTTCAAAACAAACATTTGAAGGCAAAAGAGCGCTACATGGCTAATCAAACCTAATAACATAAATGACTTCTTAGATGTTTGTGTACAGTAAAGATGCTGTAATTCATACTTGCCTTCTTGTTTTGCTCCTCTAAATTTGTAGCAAAAAATCACACCAATACACACTAGAAATCCCACAGCCCCAATCGATGCACCTATATGTGAAGACTTTTCTGGTTTTGTAATGGATAAAGACAGACAGTCGTTAGTAACTGGTCATGACATGTCTGAATGCCACAATGAAACAGTTGTGGCCTACTGGTTAGAGAGTTGGACTCCCAGTACCAGCAGTGCTGCAATGAACAGCACCAAAGTAATCTATTGAATCGTACCTTCTTGTAACTTTTCTTCTTCCCTTGAATTGGGACCTGTGCAGAAAAAAAACATGATACATTGCATGTCTAACACTTTTCTCACTATATAGATTGTTAACACAGTGACACAACTTTAGATAAAGGCGTCTGATAAATGAATTAATGAAAATGTAAATATGTAACAGGTCCAGTATAAAAGCATTTGTCTTGCATACACTCTAAAAACAGACGTGTTAAAAATAACACAAGATGTATCTAGTTAGGGACAACACACAGATGTGTTGTCCCTAACTAGACACATCTTTGTGTTAATTTAAAAACAACACATTTTGTGTTACTTTGAACTCAACTTGTGTTACTTTCAACTCAACATGACACATTATGTGTTAAACAGCATAACACAAAAAATGTGTTAAAAAATAACACATCCTTTTTTAGAGTGTACAGTAAATTAGGGATGCAATTTCTTGAAAGGATAAAAATGTAAGTCAGATTTCCTTCAAAATGTAAAAATGTCTTCTAACACTCTAAAAAAGTGAATTATCAATTAAGATCAAATTCTTGAATAATTGAATTTTAATGAAAACCAAGGGGTCACAACACTTACAGATATTGTCTGAATTACAATTATTTAGAAAAGAGTCCTATATGAACAATAAAGCATAAGAAAACCAGGCTAAAGCCTCTACTTGCAGTATGAGATTAGAACCAACAAAGTTTGATTTCAGTTATTAATTTCACGATTTCAATATTTTACATGGTCTTAGTATGTATTAATGATATCAAGGTTATATATTTACAGAATGTTTATTACAATATATGATAATATTACGTAGTAAACCACAAAAAATTACTTTAGGCGTGTTTTCACAGGCAGGGTCACATATTTTTAGGAATTTACTCACCATGGACTGTGATGTTGAAATCACAGCAGGATTCTTTACCATTCAATATCTTTTGTATTCTATATAACCCAGAATGTTGAAGGCTGACGTTCAGAATCCTGAGATCTCCAGTAGTCTGGTTAATCTCCAGATTGTCTCTGAACTTCCCGTCAGCATTCCCTAGTGAGCTGTTATTTCCTCTTAAACAAGCTATCATCCATTGTTGTTTATGTACATAATGCCAGATGATCTGATCATTTGGATTGATATTGCCAACACCACTGGGTAAAGAAACAGAATCTTCCTCCTTCACTGACACTTGCTTCACTTCATGCGTTTCAGCAACAAACGCACCTGGAGAACAAAGTAAAGGCTTAGTTGCCTCTTGCATTACACACCCAATACAAAGGCATGTGCTTTTAGGGCAAACCTGTTTAAACAATTTTCCAATAAATAAGAAAAAAAGAATCTCTGTCAATCTCAGTGGCAATCTCTGTCAAATGTTCATTTTAGTTACTTTAAATTTTTATCCTCAAAATCAAATTAAAAGACAAAGTTTCTCCACGTTGCATTTTTTTTCTACAAAGTAATTTTAATTTACCGTTTTAAATCTTGACTATTTTGTAGTATTTTAAAGTATTGTAAAATGCTTTAATTCTTTACAACATTTGCAACGGTTTTTGAGATACCAAAGTAATCTATTGAATCGTACCTTCTTGTAACTTTTCTTCTTCCCTTGAATTGGGACCTGTGCAGAAAAAAAACATGATACATTGCATGTCTAACACTTTTCTCACTATATAGATTGTTAACACAGTGACACAACTTTAGATAAAGGCGTCTGATAAATGAATTAATGAAAATGTAAATATGTAACAGGTCCAGTATAAAAGCATTTGTCTTGCATACACTCTAAAAACAGACGTGTTAAAAATAACACAAGATGTATCTAGTTAGGGACAACACACAGATGTGTTGTCCCTAACTAGACATCTTTGTGTTAATTTAAAAACAACACATTTTGTGTTACTTTGAACTCAACTTGCGTTACTTTCAACTCAACATGTGTTGTCCCTTTTATGTATTTAACACAAAATGACACATTATGTGTTAAACAGCATAACACTAAAAATGTGTTAAAAAATAACACATCCTTTTTTAGAGTGTACAGTAAATTAGGGATGCAATTTCTTGAAAGGATGAAAATGTAAGTCAGATTTCCTTCAAAATGTAAAAATGTCTTCTAACACTCTAAAAAAGTGAATTATCAATTAAGATCAAATTCTTGAATAATTGAATTTTAATGAAAACCAAGGGGTCACAACACTTACAGATATTGTCTGAATTACAATTATTTAGAAAAGAGTCCTATATGAACAATAAAGCATAAGAAAACCAGGCTAAAGCCTCTACTTGCAGTATGAGATTAGAACCAACAAAGTTTGATTTCAGTTATTAATTTCACGATTTCAATATTTTACATGGTCTTAGTATGTATTAATGATATCAAGGTTATATATTTACAGAATGTTTATTACAATATATGATAATATTACGTAGTAAACCACAAAAAATTACTTTAGGCGTGTTTTCACAGGCAGGGTCACATATTTTTAGGAATTTACTCACCATGGACTGTGATGTTGAAATCACAGCAGGATTCTTTACCATTCAATATCTTTTGTATTCTATATAACCCAGAATGTTGAAGGCTGACGTTCAGAATCCTGAGATCTCCAGTAGTCTGGTTAATCTCCAGATTGTCTCTGAACTTCCCGTCAGCATTCCCTAGTGAGCTGTTATTTCCTCTTAAACAAGCTATCATCCATTGTTGTTTATGTACATAATGCCAGATGATCTGATCATTTGGATTGATATTGCCAACACCACTGGGTAAAGAAACAGAATCTTCCTCCTTCACTGACACTTGCTTCACTTCATGCGTTTCAGCAACAAACGCACCTGGAGAACAAAGTAAAGGCTTAGTTGCCTCTTGCATTACACACCCAATACAAAGGCATGTGCTTTTAGGGCAAACCTGTTTAAACAATTTTCCAATAAATAAGAAAAAAAGAATCTCTGTCAATCTCAGTGGCAATCTCTGTCAAATGTTCATTTTAGTTACTTTAAATTTTTATCCTCAAAATCAAATTAAAAGACAAAGTTTCTCCACGTTGCATTTTTTTCCTACAAAGTAATTTTAATTTACCGTTTTAAATCTTCACTATTTTGTAGTATTTTAAAGTATTGTAAAATGCTTTAATTCTTTACAACATTTGCAACGGTTTTTGAGATAATATTCATAAATAATCATTTTGGGTTTTATCTGCAATACACCCGAAGGTTTAGATGATTTGGACCACAGTGTGCCAGTTCACTAGTTCGCCCTTGCAGATAATAAAGCGAGAGGAACGGTATGCGTATTTGGCGTGCTGTCAATTCTATCCAAACCTGGAGCACTCTCCCCTGTCCAGGGAGAGGGCTGTGAGCTCGGTACCTGCCCGAACACAGAGCGCTTCCCCCCAGAAAAGGGGTAGATGGTGAGGAGACGGGGAGGTGGCGGGGTGCTGAAAGACTGGAGAGAAACGAAGGGTAGGGCTGCTTGGTTATTTATAGAGGTGCTTTCCGTTTTGGTTGGGCAGACACTGAGATTACTGACGATGCACCAGCCGTGTTGATTATCTGCGCAAGCTCCTCCCGAAATTTGTTAATAAAACATCACTTAAATGAACTACTTTTGTCCCATAAAGTGCTTTATGTCCCGTTTTGAAGTTTGACAGACACGATACATGTTTCCTTTAAATAAAGCTTGATGACAAATCCATTAAAAAAGGAATATAAAAACCCTATGAAACACTTTTCATACTAGCTGTGCAAGGACTTCGGTATTAGGCTAAACAAATAAATACTATTAAACAAATAAGTAACATCAATAAAGCAACAATACGACGGCGTTGTAGTGCCACAGTAAAAATAAAGATAAAACGAGAATAATCTCATAAATGTAACTTTTATGTAGAGCTAAAACGCCACTAGGACTCCTCTCTTTTTTAAATCCCTGATGTATTCTTGTATGAACGGATCAGTGATGCAGCAGTAACACAACAAGAACTGGCAACCATCTGGTTGCCAGTTCGAATCCCAGTACCAGCAGGAAAACAACTGACGTGCCCTTGAGCAAGACACCTCACCCCTAACTGCTCCCAGTGTGCCACTGGTAAACTTGTAAGTTGCTTTGGATAAAAGCGTTTGCTAAATGAATAAAATGTAAAATGTAAAAAAATTGAACCGATAAAGCCAATTACTTACATAGTCCTAGGACGCAGAGACAAAATAAAACTTTACTGTTCATCCTGACCATCCACTAATACGTTTCGCCCAACAATTAAAGTTCCTTATTAAAGTGCCCAAGAAGCTTTAAAAAATCTCTCAGATAAAACTGTAAGAACAGCGGAAGAGGTGTAATGACTGAACATCAGAAATGCGCTTGTCATGTCACGTGAAAACGTGCACGCGCATTACACTCTAAAGGTGGCCGTAAAAAGCAGCGTGTCCAAAACTCGCAAGGTAACAACTATTTCAAAAGTATGGGTACCAATATAATAAAAAGTGAACATATAAATAATTTATTCATTACTTATGTATTATATTGTTTAAATTTTGTAGGCTATTTAAAAACATGTTAATTCTTGAATTCTCTCATCTTGATGCAAAAAGAGTTGAAGATTCGAAAACTCGTCATAATCACTTTCCTTGAAAGGGGACGTAAAAAACAGCCACCAAAAATATGAACAAGCTTGGATGTATGTTGAAGCTAATGTGTCGATTACTGTTTTAATACAGTTTTACTACCAATACTATGGTTGATGGCTGTAGCAATGCCATAGTTCATTTGTTGTTACCTTTACACCCAAAAACTTAACCTAGGTGTAACCTAAGTTTAGAAAAGCTAATCTCTATTTGAGTTTTGTCTCAGTCCTACCAAAAAAGTGGGTGTAACTCTTCCCTTCTCATTCTTTTCTCAGCCCATTTGTCTAATGGATTCTATATATTTCACATTTATTGTGTAAAAGATCTTCAGGTCTTCAGAGTGTATTTTCCTTATATTCCTTAGTCTTATGGAAAAAAGTGTGTATGGTCACTAAAGACCCGATGTGTAATGGTGTAAGTAAATTTTTTACATTTATAATTTAATGTTAATTAAAATGATTAAAAATAAACAACATAAAAACATGTTTTTTCTTTTTTTAAGTTATAATCAACACATTGTATCAGTGGTTGACACTGTTGTCTCACAGCAAGAGGATTTCTGGCTGTGTCAGATGTGACCGGCTGAGTCAGGGAGTATTTCTATTGCTTCTGTTTAGACCTGGTATTAAGATGAGCGTTGCGATCGGATATGGTTTGCATGTTGTGCATATCACGTCCCTTTTAGCATGGGTGTTCTTTATGTACTACAGTTTCACCCCACATCTTGTGGTAGTGATGCAAATGCAGTGGTAAACCACTAAACTGAGATGTGTGTGTGTTTTTAAGTGCCATGCAAAAGACAGTGCTGTGACTCAAGATTCTGGGATAGGATCAAATCCTCCCCTTGACCTTATAGTGGGTTTGGAAAATGCATGGATGTATGGACTGAAATAATTTGATACAAATATTGCACTGCTTTGACTATCATGTTGCCTGAATTATTAGTGTCTAACCTTAACCCTGTACATTTTAAACATCTTTTTGTTGACAACTAAAATGTTGAAGTTTAACAAAACATGCTTTAATTTGTCATTTTGGAATTGTTAATGAAATATTAGGACAGTTTTGTACCATTGAGGCAGTTTATCTCTTCCTGAGCTAATTCAAGCATCAAAAGGTGAAACCATCAGGTCACTAAATTTTAGTTGTCATAAAAATGAGACAGTTATGATGCATCACACATTGATTTGTCGAATTTTTCATAGAATTAAAGATTCCGCAAATTATATTGAAACCATCTTCCAAAGGATATTCAATTTTTTCTGTTATATGAATATGAACATAATTCCATATTACATATATTTTTTTAAACTAAATTTACATTGTACGTTCTATTGCATAGATCCAATATTTCGACAAGTATTTGACAAGACCAAAATATGTCATCCCAGTCCAGAAATTATATTATTTAAAATGTAGTTCTGGAGATTGGTTGAAAATGTTCTGTTCTTCTGATTTGAATCAGTTTGAATTGGAGTTTTTATTATTCAAAGCTGTCAAATTGTTTTTAATAATGCAATACTGTTATGAACGCTCCATCAATTATTGTCATATGAAAATTTGATCACATGCCCCCATTTAATAAAATTTGTTTTAAAATAGGTTATATACATTTATATTACCAATTCCAGTGTTTTCTCAACCTGACATTGTCATTAATTGATCTGAATTTTATAGCATAACATATAACATCTGTAATGCAAAAAAATCTTTTGCCCTTAAGAGAATCAATCATGGTTTTAGAGTAAAAATGTCATAACCATGTTTTTAATGTGTTGATTACTGTTTTAATACAGTTTTACTACCAATACTATGGTTAAAGGTTGCTGTAGCAATGCCATAGTTCATTTGTTGTTACCATAGTAGGGATGATCATTTTTTCTTAGCTTTGTAGCTTTGTTGGGGTAATGATTTTATATTTTAATTCATTTTAATTTATATTTTTATAACGCATGTCATCATTTTAACCAATGTTGGTATACAGTATATTTAATGCACTGTTGTTGTACCAGTGAGGATCCATCAGTTTTTGTCTGTTTTTGGAGTATATATCTGTAAATAACTGCAACATTTTAATTCTGTGAAAAAAAATACAGAAACGAGCCCGCCACTGTGGTTGTATTTTTATTTGCCTGCTTGTTTTCTCAAATATGGCAAATTATTACTTAAGATGCACATTACTATTTTTCTCAGTATTTCAAAGAGAACAAGGTATGTTCTGACCTGAAGCCCAAGAAAAACAAAAACGGTGAGATTAATGACAGAAAAGCATTTCAAGTCTTTTAACTGTCAAGTTAAAAGACTTTATTTATTTTTGTAAAAGTAATTATATGACATTAGGGGTGTCTCCACAATTCTTAACCCAAAAGTTAAAAAGCCCAAAATATACATGATAAGTGTACAGCTCTCGCAATTCCTTATTAAATAAATATTTTTCTAACTATCTTGTCGTACTATCGCGATTTTACGTAACTGGAGATTGGTTTGGATACCAGGTAGGTCATAAAGCACTGATATCTGTTGATAAATAGAAATGTTTTATTTTTAATTCTGAAAAACCGCAGCTCAAAAAAATATTTGGTTATGTTTATTGAAGTAATATTTTTTTCTTTTTTGTGCCCTTTTTGGTCCTTCCGCCCCTGCCCCACAAGAGGTCTGTTCACACCACTGTGTTGTACTGTATGTCCTGGATATCTTGATTTTGTTTTCTGATTTAATTTCAATTCCAGAATTGTTGTTGTGTTTTATGGTTTGTTATTTTGTTTTTAAATTTGTGATTGTGTATTTAGATTTGCCATTTTAATTTTGGGTTTGTTATTTTGTTTTTGGATTTGTTATTTTGTTTTTGGATTTGTTATTTTGTTTTAGATTTATTTTTAGTTTGCGATTTGTTATTTTGTTTTGCACTTCTTGGCCACCGTAAATAATTCCATTATTCAGGCAACATGATAGTATTAGATTTTCTTGAATTTGGCTGAGCAGTCTTTGGGTGGCTCACCAATGTACTAGAATGTACTTCTAATACATAAAGAAAAGTATTCCAGACTGAAGTTCAGGGGGAAAAAGACACTTCTTCTAGATCTTATGCAAAAATACTGTCTGTGTGTCCACACCCTTAATGGCCTCGAAACAAATGACAGATACTGTTGGGACCTCTACCAGAGACATTACAATAGTGTGTGCCTTCCTGTGTATTTACCATTTTGATTACATGGGCCACTTGGTTCACACCTTTACAGACACTTATGTTAATTACAACAGGGCACAAATGTAATGTAAATAAATGAATCTAAATACAGACAAGACATACACAATCTTTTTTTAGTCAGAGCAGTATCCCAGTATCTTGGATAGCATCTTACCCCATCTGCATGATTTTAACACGTGGTGTAAAACTGGAGTACATGAAGCTACATGCACAACACAGAAACTACATAGAAAGACTCCCTGGCTTAGAAACACTGTTGCTGCATGTGCAGCAGTACCAACAACTAAAACAATGTGTTGAACATAATTTTAGAAAAAAATCTTTAGTAAATCAACACAATTATATCAGGGCCGTTCAATTATTAGAAAGATGATGTAGGAATTACTACATCAGGTGTGCATCAGGCCATCTTTAAAATAGGCATAGGAATTGACTAAGGGCCTTTCAATTAAAGTTATGTTAAATGCTCCCATTATCCAATCGTTTTTGAGCTATTATTTCTAAGAATCATTTAGTTTTTATCTGTAATAGACACAAAGCTGTAGAAGACTTGGAACACTGTACCAGTTAAATGAACTACTTTTATAGCGCTTTATGTCTGCTTTGAAGATTGACAGACACAATACATGTTTCCTTTAAATAAAGATTAAATAACAATCGTCAAATTTAAATTAAAACACACTCAATAAACAGCTCGATGAACATTATGAAACACTATTCATAGCTGTGCAAGGAAAGGACATCAATATTATACAAATAAATACAACTATTAAACAAATAAATAATAATAAATCAAACAATAACATCAATAAAGCAACAATGCGATGGTGTTAGTGCTTTGGTATAAAAAATAAAGATAAAACGAGATTAATCTCAAACGCAATTTGGTTTTAATGTGGCTAAAACGCAATCATACAATTACGACTCCTCTCCTTTCTAAATCCCTGATGTATTTTTGGTTGATTTACTGTATGAATGACAGTCTGAGCGGACCAGCGATAAAGCAGTAACACGCAAATAGTCAAATACTTACCGAGGACGCAGAGAAAAAAGAAAACTTTACTGTACATAGTCATCCACACACACTCAGCCCGACAATTAAACACAAACAACGCTTTTAAAGTGCCAAAAAAGCTGTAAAATATCCCTTTCAGGTAAAAAAAAAAACCCCTCAAAGAACAGCTGAAGACGC
This sequence comes from Beaufortia kweichowensis, assembly GCA_019155185.1. Classification (NCBI taxonomy): domain Eukaryota; kingdom Metazoa; phylum Chordata; class Actinopteri; order Cypriniformes; family Gastromyzontidae; genus Beaufortia; species Beaufortia kweichowensis. The sequence continues at coordinate 8,934,226 of CM032818.1, read as the reverse complement.
GCAATGACTGAACATCCAATATATCCTAGGAGTGGTGACATCCGGTGGGAAGACCCATATACGCATATACACACACCTGTTTGTTGTTAGAAATTAGATGTATGAAGTTAAAAATTAGGTTTTTGTGTTTTAGTATGGGGGTCTGCTGAGCTCCTTGCCAACGCTGCCGTGTCGGGACGTGGGTCAATGTTGCTATGATAGACGAGAACATTGGGAAGGGTCATTTGCGGCTTCGGAATGATGTTAAACTTGGGCGGCCGCAGTTGATACTGCTGGGAGACACACCAAACCTCCAGACGTATGGATGTGCCATCCTGGAGAAGCTGGACTGTCTGTGCAACCTCAGTGGGTTGCAGGTACTGCCTCATGTTACAGACAGTGCCAAGGACCTTAACAATCCATAAAGCTAAAGACAAGTCAGTCGGGGAGAATAAGAATAATTGTCTATGGACACCATCTGCTTTTTGGGGGTTGTCTTGCTGCTGCCTCTCCAGTGCACCTCTTGTTACTTTCATTTGAACCAAACCAGGTAAATTATTCAGAAATCAATTTATTGATATTTATTGATATACAGGATTGACATTCCCAAAGTTTAATTGACTTGGTGTTATACTGTAAGAATTCATTTGTTTCATTTGTCACAACATTGTTTCATTGTTTTGTTTTCTTTTTTGAGCAGTGTAAATAATTTATAATTCATTCTAATAAATCCTTTGAAATGTGAATTATTTGGTTCATGCTAGCATATAATTTAGTGTCATTATATGTGTTTGATATGAAATTAAAACATGTCCTCTTCCTGAGCTAATTGCATCAAAGGATGACACTATCAGGTCGCTACATTTTTGGGATAGTTACATAGTTGTCACAAAAAATACAGTCATAATACATTACACACTGATTTGTTGAAATTGTTCGTAGAATGAAAGATTTATTACATTTACCGCAAATAAAACCGTCATCCAAAGGATATTACATTTTTATTCATTTTAATATCTATGAAATGATATTATTATTTATATGTTATAATATTATTTAAGCTGAATTTACACCGCTTTTTTGACTAACAAGTTCTTCTGACTGTGATTTCCATGTTGATCACAAGGGGTCACTTTAAGACTACAACACACCGCCTCTTTAACAGCAGTCTGAAACATAGCTAGAATGAACAAGGCTCGAGTTTAAATGAATGCTGTATCTTTAAAACGACATATGAATGATAAATAACATTCTGGCTTCAGAATGGAAAAATTACCCAAAAGGCCACAAATTTGGAGTACTAATTTTGTACCTACAATAATCATGAAACATAATCATCATCAAAGTAAAAAATATTTTTCTTTTGCATTCAAAATCGACCTTGAGAGACACCCCTGGTTGGAATAGGTATTAGATCACTAGGTATTATCAGTTTTACTCAGCTTTTCTCTTTTCAACTTTGTCTTATGGAAAAGTCTTATTTAGATTGTTTTGTTAGCATCACCTGTACATACCTCATAAACACCTGGTGGGTCATAGTTTTAGTCATCACTCCTCCAACAGACATTTTTCCTCCAGAAAAAAAACAAGATAATCTATGTGTTTTCTATCCATTTTTACCTCTCTGTAACTCAGTATTCTACTGTGTGAAACAGTCACTGCCCTTGCATTAAGGAAAACAAAACAAAAGGTGGTAGTCAAACCAGGTAGTCCTGACTATCAACATTTGTATAAACAGTGTTGTCAAAGGAGGTAGGACAGGCTTAAACAATTAAATAAAACACCACCTTGTTGTATTAAGAGTCGCTTATTAAAAGTATCTGCCAAATGCATAAATGTAAAAGTTTTTACATTTACATTTATTAATTTAGTAGATGCTTTTATCCAAAGTGACTTACTAATGAATCGCTTACAATATTACAGTACATACAGCAACAGTGTATACAGCGAAAATATTACAGTATTTACAATGACAATATACAGCGACTTACGATATTACAGTAAATTTTGTTTATTTACTGTAATATTGGAACAATGGTGGGTAAGGTATCATGTAAAAAATTAACACATTACATAAAAACAAACCCACTGTCACGGTTCCACCCTGCACTTCCCCATGGACTCAGTTTCCCATAATGCCTTGCACCTCACCGCACCTGTTCCCCATCACTAACAGTCATCTTAAATCACCTGCACCTGTTCATTCATCACTGGAACTTGTGTATATATACCCTGTGTTTGCAGTTTGTCTTTGTCTGGTATTGTTGTTGTTAATGGCGTGTCGTTTGTTACCTGTTGTTACCTGTTGTTACCTGTTGTTACCTGTTGTTACCTGTTGTTACCTGTTGTTACCTGTTGTTACCTGTTGTTACCTGTTGTTAGATGCCTGCTTGCTACCTGTTTGATGCCTTTACCCTGGATGTGTTTGTTCCCGGTAAATACCCTGTATTTACCGTTACCTGTTATTCCTTGGATGGTTTGCTTCACTTCAGTAAAGTTTCATTTGGATTATACTTCTGGGTTTGTCTCTCACCTGGAACGCTAACAGTATACCAGACCATAAAAGAAGAACCTAACCATGACCACCCCTGGCCAACTACTCATCAGCCTGGAGCAAGGGGATTCCTCCCTTGAGGAACATCTGGTGGGCTTTCTGACTTCCCGGACAACTGCCTGTGTACCTTCTTTTATGTGGGTCTCAGCGCCGCCACAAAGGCCAAGTTGTCCAGGAGGGGTCCTCGAGGGAGTTTCTTCTTTTTCACGTGGGTGCTGGAGAGCTGCGGATGTACCCCAGCTAGTCTGTGGCTCGTTACCAGTCCCACTCCTGACCCAGAGCTCAGCCCATCTTCATCATCATCCCGCCGCACGGAGCGAATGCCAAAGCCGCTTGCAGACGGAGAGCCAGAGTCTGCTGCGATGACAGAACCAGAGTGTATAACCACTGCTGCGCCGACCATCGCCCTGGAGCCAGAGCCGCAAGGGAAGTCTGACCAAGTGTTTGAGCCAGCAACACCGCTTGTGCAACACTGGGAGTGATTGTAAAGATTGAGGACATGGAGGGTGAGTGTTCTGCCACGACCAAGATGGCTGACCCCGAGTTTCCTGCCCCAGCCAAGATGGCCGTCCCCGAGTTTCCTGCCCCGGCCAAAATGGCCGTCCCCGAGCTTCCAGACTCCATCCCGGCCAAGATGGCTGTCCCCGAGTTTCCAGACTCCGTCCCGGCCAAGATGTCCGTTCCCGAGTTTCCAGACTCCGCCATGGCCAAGATGGCCGCCCCCAAGTTCCCCGCCGCGGCCAAGAGGGCCGCCCCCAAGTTCGGAGGGTGTCGGCTCCGCCTTGGTCCTCCGGCACCTCGGTGTCACCCTGGCTCTTCGGCTCTCCGTCTCCACCTTGGGCTCCTGTGTCTCCGGCTACGTCTCTGTCAGTCGGCTCCCTGGTCTTTTCAGTCCCTCCACCATGGCTCCTCCCTCCGTTGACTCCAGTTTCCCATAATGCCTTGCACCTCACCGCACCTGTTCCCCATCACTAACAGCCATCTTAGATCTGCACCTGTTCATTCATCACTGGAACTTGTGTGTATATATACCCTGTGTTTGCAGTTTGTCTTTGTCTGGTATTGTTGTTGTTGTTAATGGCGTGTCGTTTGCTATCTGTTGTTACCTGTTGCTAGATGCCTGCTTGCTACCTGTTTGATGCCTTTACCCTGGATGTGTTTGTTCCCTGTAAAGGACTGAAAGTTTGTTCCTGAAACCTGTATACTACGTTACCTGTTAACCTGTGGATGTTTGTTTGGATTATACTTCTGAGTTTGTCTCTCACATTTTGGGGGTTATTTTTAGAGGATATTGTTGACCTGCTGGAAAATGGGTGTAAAAGGTGAATGGTTAAAAAAACAAAAAATATTTGTTTCACTTTCAAAACAGCTATACCAACATAGCCACAAATATCCTCATGCAGCCCTACAGCAACAAAGCTGAACTCTGGACCACAATGTCCTCTTATGGCATTTTTTATTTTGCATAATGTAAATGCATTGTTAAATAAACTTTCTCATTCTGAATACAAAAGTAACTATTTCCTGTAGCTGAGAACAACTTGGGGGTTTTCGATCTCTGGGTCACACAGTGGGGTAATTGGGTCACATAATAAATTGGGGCACTTGGCTGTCAAAAAGTATGGTGTTAAGATGTCCTTTAATGCTCTTATATAAAGTCTTGATATTGTTTTTTGATATTGATATTGATATTATAGTGTACTAGAATAAGTTTTTATGCTAAATCAAAAACACGATGTTCAAAAACATCATGGCAACAACACATTACTACAGCACTCTTCTTTGTCTTCTACAAAGCAGTTCAACAAGGCCTCACTCTGTTTTGCATATTCCTAGGACGGAGTTTATTCAAATTGAGGGTTTGTGATTTAACAGCCTGGAAAGAACCTGATCACACAGTGTTGGGAAACAAATGTCAGTGATAAGTGTTAATATAATGCTCAATCTCACATATGGGTTGTTTACTGGAGAGCTTGTATATTAATATTTTTTGCTACACTGTTTTCAAGTATAATTTGTTTGAGTAAAGTAGCTCCCCAAGACACAGAGACTTTACGTCTTGTTACAAGCGCCCCAAAAATTCACAAACCCCCAAATACAGTTATCCTCATTTTCAGAAATGACTGTATTGCCGAATCTTGTCTATACCTGTCTAGGTGGGTCCTGAAAATGTTTGGGAACCACTGGATTAGATGACAGTCCTGCAGAAACATATTCCATTTTTGTATGTTTTATAAAGTTTATAAAGTTATTCCTGTTGGTCACTTAAATACAGTGAAACACAAAGCAATGTGGTTTAACCTTTAAATGTGTGTTTATCACAATTCTCACTTCTGGTATCTGGTTACTGTAGATTTTTGTGCACGTAGAGAAAATGCATGAAGTTCCCTTTGAAGTTTTGCTTTTCTGTATGTATGCATGCATACCTAAAGCTTGAGCTTTGAGAAAATCATATTGTGTTTTTTTGTGTTTTCCTAATGTAAATACAATAATATGTATTTAAGCAAAGCTTGCTACACAATACACAACAGTTTCCTTTCAATGTGGTCAGTGTTTTTGAAACCTGTACTTGGGGCATGTGGTTTCTGCTGGTGCATGAGAGAACTGTGTTGTAGGTAAAAAGCACTTCACACACACACACACACACACACACACACACACACACACACACACACACACACACACACACACACACACACACACACACATATATAAACCTTACAACATCATATACCTGCCTGTGTCTAGGAAAATGTTAACTTTAATTCTGCTTATTTCGTGTGGTAAGTCACTTCACGTGTTGTTTTCTGTTGTTAATTATTTGTATTTTGATGTTTTTGGTAAGACAGCTACATTATCTTCATCAGGTGTATTCAGTGCTGAGACAGATGCAATGAAGACACTCCGGATGACAGAAGGAGATGATGTTACTCTACACACTGGTGTTACGGTAACGAGAGATGTGCAGATACTGTGGATGTTTGGAAACAAGAATCCAGACACTCTCATAGTTGAGATCTATATGCTTAAGATCTCTATATTTGACAGTTATGAGAGTATAATGAAAGATAAACTGCAGATGGACCATCAGACTGGATCTCTCATCATTAGAAACATCAGTACCGTTCACTCTGGACTCTATAAAGCACAGATTATCAACAAAATAACCAAACACACAAGATTCAATCTTACAGTTTATGGTGAGTTATCAAATTATGTTTACTTTGTCCGAGTAACTTCACTGTTTTTATTTATGATCTTTGAATTGTCATTATTTATAACCCCACAACAACTAGTCATACATTAACAAAAGAACATCTGAACAATTACACAAGCACCCATCCATACATACATATTCAACTTACACAAAATAAAAACCTTCAGTAACTTGATGTTTACAATGTCAAGAAAACGCCAGTACAATTGCCAAGTAAAGTCTACATTACTATTTACATGATATTCATATATATCTCAAAGCTGATCAAAGTCTTTCCACTTGCCCTTTGTAATATAAGTTAGTCTCTCCAGTCCGATACAGTTCAATATCTCCTTTTTCCACATTGTCAAGAATGGAGCATCCATAATCTTCCAGCACAATGCAATAACTCTCCTGGCTTGAAGGAGACCGAAATCTAGAAGTTTAGTCTGTTTCAAAGTAAAATCCAGTGGATATATTCCAAGAATACAGAGTTTAGCATTCAAATGTATTTTGTAATTGAACATATCCGACATACATTTAATAACCTTTTTCCAAAATGTTTTTATTTTTGGACATTCCCAAAGGCAATGATGTACGTACCTTTGTCATCCAAACATTTAGAACACACATCTGGGATGTTAACAGTAACTTCACTGTTATAGCAAAATATGTGTTTTAATACGTTTTTATGTTCTCTAAAATATGTCAAAACTATATCAGGAAATCCATTAAATAATATATAATAAATTACATTTTTATTCATGTATTTATAATATATTTTATATAATTTAATATAGTAATTTGATTAAACCTAACCTAATATTTTACAGATTATTTTACCATAAAAGCATTTTAACAAACATTTTCAATTTGTTAGCAATACAGTTGTGAACATGCTAAATTATAACTAGAGTCCCCTATTTTATGTTTTGTAAATTATGCCTAATGTAAGTAATAAAATGTGGTAATCCTTCTAAAAAAAATCCTATTTTCCTTTTTTTCTGTTATCGCAAAGCACCTGTGTCATTACCGGTCATTAAGAGCAGCTCAGCGGTCAGTGATTGTCAAACTTTGGGTAAGTATCATGTTATTCTGTTATCATTCTTTAACAGTGAAGGGCTGGCTATGTTTAGTATACCGGTATATTGGCATACTAGCATTCTGCTCTTACTATTGCTATTATATATAGTAAGTACTGCGAGACTAAAAGGTACGCCTTCTTTCTTTGCATATACATTTGGGCGGTTAGGAAACTTAGGCCGTGTTTGAACGAGGCGTTGGAAGGCGTGGCTGAGCCTAAACGTTTACAAAGAATATCTTTTTGCATCATTTGCATCATATGACCCCTATCTGCATCATATGACCCCTATCTGCATCTGCATCTTTAATTTCCATTGTGTTAAATGGTGAACTGTAGAAGAACATCAGATGCCTTTTTCACTCATTATTTGACTGAACTAGAAAAACAAATTCAGTTCTATACCATTTAATGACTTTAAGTGACCTGGACAAAATGGACACTGATAAAGAAACAATAATAAAGCAAAATAAATGTAGTCTACGCCACTCCCATTTCAAGTCATCTACAAGATGGTCATTTAGTAATAGACTTAATATAATAATAGACTTAATAGACTTAATAAAAAAAATCACAAATCCTACAATAGACTTTACGCTTCATATTTTCGATTAAATGAGTGTATCATTTAAGTACTTACAGTAATCATTTTTGTTTGAATTTTAAATGGGAAAGGTATACTCATATTATGTATACTACAAAATAGCACAGAATAGTGAATAAGTAAGCGATTTGGTTATTATTGTGTTGTTAAGTGTGCACACCTTCCTGATGAGCAACAGCCAATCAGATTGCAAGAGGAGGCAGTGGACAGGAACACCAACAGTGAACAAAACATGCAGTGTGATTCATGTAGTGTGCACCCAACATGAAGCTTTGCTATTAACACGCAGCAAAAAGAAACAGCAAATAAAAGAAATCCAAAGTGTGACACTGATAAATAGATATCCTGAATGTTTGTACACTATCCTGAGAAAATCTTACTTCTTCCACTAGATTGCCATAAATTTACAGCTGCTTGTGTTGATCCAGACAAAGATTTTTCCAGTGAGATATGTACAGTGATGTGTTCAACTGGGAACGGACCAGATGTTTCTCTGTCATGGTTTAAGGATAATGAGAGATTAAACCACACTCTAAAAAATAAAACATTGGTTCAACAAAAAAAAATATGTTAACGTTTTCCACTAGAATTTTTAACTTAAGCCAATTGGGAGAATTACATTAATTCAAAGCAATATTTTGAGTTGATCCAACATAATGTTTTAAGTAAGGTGAAGACGTTTTTTTGCCACAATAAAAACACATTTCTAAGTAACATGAACTTAAAAATTGTCAACATGAATGCAACTATTTAAGTTGATCCAACATAATGTTTTAAGTAAGGTGAAGACAGAAAATCAGACATTAATAGTCAAATGATTTAGAACCATTGATTACCGTACATTCAAGGCACCAATTTAAATATGAAATGAACAAATATTCTTTCAATCAACTTTAAAGAGAAGATTTACAGCCATGTTCTCTAATGCAGACATCAAGTTTAAATATTAGACCAACAGTTAACAATTAGCTGCTATTGCAGCTAACCACACGTAAAGCAAAACCGCGTTAAGCTGCTCATATGTTTGCCACAAAACATCCCTCGGCCGCAGTCCATGTTCGGTCACCATTAACTTTATTTACGCCATTTACTCCACAACCACAACACGAATTTACCGCGTTCACCAACAACAACAACACCTTTCACAAATGTCGGGTATTCAAAGTTACAGTATCACCAACAGAATCCTGAGCGAATGTAATTCAATGTAATTAAGCAAAAAAATGACTTACCATTCACCACATTAAGTGTCAATGACTTTCAGCTGGTCACTCGTCTGGCCTTGAACATGCCGCACATGCAGGGAAACTGTGGGCCGTTTACACGTCATAAGATTGTATTTTACATTAACAGAACTTAAAATTAAATACATTTGAGATGAACTGAAAATGTTAAGCTATGACAAGTCATGATAGTATATCGAATCAATAGGCATAATTTGTGTGTCATCCAAGCTCAATAAAATAACAATTACAAGTAAAAAGTCTAACAGCATTTCAGAACTTGATTTTTTATGTCACAACAATATATATATTTAAGTAATGACTAAAGGTCCCCTGAATTAGTTTTTAGAGTGCAGACTAGCAGTCCTGACCTCAACATCTCTCTCTCTCTCCAACTGGTGTTAAAGAAGAGAAATGATCATGTTTATTACTGTGTGGCAGTCAATCCAGTGAGCAATCGGTCAACACAGCTCAGCTTTCAGGAGCACTGTCCACAACAAACCGGTTAGTCTTCTTCTTTATGAATTCCTCCTGCATTTTAGCTTGTGTTGTATAAGATACATACAAAAATGTATGAAAACAAGATGAGATTATGAGTTTTGATTATACAGTGGAGTACCAAAGAAACTAAAGACATAATGTTTTTGTCCCCAATGTTGTGCAAGCTAATATATATTAGTATTTATTGTGTAACTACTTTTTTGTCTCCTCAGATCTCTATCACTCGTGTGATTTTCCTGAAACTGTAATCCGATTAGTCATCTCTGGACTGGTGGGTGCGGCTACTGTTGCTATACTGGTTTATGACTTCAGATCCACAAGAGGAGTTGAATTGACCCACGTTCTGTAAAGAACACGTCTCTGTAAAGTGTACATTTTGCAGTAAAATCACAAATAACTTTAAATAATAACAGTGTTTCTGTATGTTTTTGGTGTATAGAATTGGATATAAAAGTTTAATTTGTTGTTGATAAGCTGCGGTTAAACGGGATGATCATGACTATCAGAAATTGTCCTAACAAGACCTGGCTATGTGGAAACACATCTTTGTATAGAAATGTAGCCTAAATGTAAATGTTTATCAGTGTAGGGGGGATATTCTGAAGAGGATGAGGTGATGATTGAAATGGATCATAATTAATTATAACAAAACAATATTATGTCATTTACACAGCCAACACTGTTAAAAATAGCAGTGGCTATGCCATTAAAGAACCATTTTTACAACCGTTCTGACAAAGGTTTATCATAGCACCATTTCTTTTTTACCCTACAATGTTCACTTCCTCAATACATAATCCTAAACAATTTGGTCACATGGTCAAAAACTAAAAGCATCCGACAAAAAATAATCTCTGAAGTACCATGTTCATCCTGAATTCTCAGGCACAAAATCACCTAGTGAACTACTCAAACACACATAAATAGCTTTAAAAAACTGTACTATATTAATATATGATGGACATTTCCACCAAAATACAATTCTGTACAATGGATAAATAATGAATTACTATAATGCCTCATAGAATGACCCATTAGTCCTTACTGATGCTATGAGTGCTCATCAAATCATAATTATGATGTTGTCTTGCATTATAATGACCCACCTTATAGTCACTATAGACCTGAAACTACACCCGTTGCAGATTGTCTACATGGAAAATGCCTGTGACATTATCACTAAAGTTTTCCTTTTTTGTTACTGATTTATTAGATAAAACTTACACATACTACACCATGTGACTCTTTGAGAGTGATCCAGCTGTAATGGGATTTTTCATTATGTAACACAATCACATTCACACCCTTTTCAGTGTACAGTACAAAAACAATGTTTTATATATATGTTTTATATATATATATAAATAATATATGTATTATTTATTCTATTTCAATGTACATAAATATAGAAATATAAATACAACAAACGTAAAAATCTAAAAATGTTTCATATATGCTTTCATATTTTTCAAATATTTTATTTTATTGGCTATTATTTTATTGCAGAAAAACCCTTTTATTATTTTTCAACTTTCCATAAAAATATGTTGACATTTTGTTATTTTTCAAGAACACTGTTGCATAAATTGCAGTTTTATAAACAAAATTTGTGATTTCAGAGCCTCATAGTCCCAAAAAAATGTACAAAGGTCAAAGGCCCCATGATCACTGTATGATTATCAGTTAATATGTCTGACTAAACGTCTCACACTGTGATTTTGTATCCAAAATGACTATATGCATATCTTTGAGATGAAATATTTTACTGTGTATAGCTCACTGAGTGTTGATTGGTTATTAGATCACAGTATTAAGATTTGAACCTGAGCTATTCTGTATAAATAAGAGACTTAAGGTGTTAGATACATTAAACATTGAACAGGATTAGCAAGCAGATATGAGATTCCTAGTCTTCCTTGTGCTCTTTGGAGCTGTATGTGAGTATAACAACCAGCAAAGTAGTTTTACTTATCACAAACTGTATTTACTGTATGTATTGTGTTGAATGTTGTGCAATGTTTGCAGCTGCCAGGGAGCTGATTATCGGAGGATACGAATGCAAGCCACATTCCCAACCCTGGCAGGCATTTTTTAAGACCGAGGCTCTTCGATGCAGTGGATCTCTTATCAATCCCTACTGGGTTGTGTCTGCTGCCCACTGCTACAGCATGTAAGTGACATCTTTACCTAGTAATTTATGTCTCAACTTTTTTTGTTAAGTTGTAAAACAAGGTTTAATTGGTGAATTTAAGGGTATTTAATCAAACATTTGTAAGATTATGAACTGTGAAAAGTGGCTGTCACAAGGTGGTTGTGAGAAGTTCAAAAATAAAAAGACTCGGGGTCTGTGGGACCCGTTTTCAATGTTTACTAAAACAAAAATGCTGCGACTAATTGTTTTTCAACCTCAGACATTTAAATTTATTAAAAATAAATATGTTTTTCAACCCATAGATTCATTTTATCACAAAAACAAATAACAAATTTTTCTTAAATATGGTCTAACATAGATAAATCACATACTACCTACCATACTACTCATATATGCTGTCTGTGTTACATGTAAATGTAAAATAAAATAAACATCTGTAAAGTATTTTCCATAAGTATTTGTGGTTGCATTGATTTAAAAAACAAAAATGCACCAAACTATACCATACAAAGGTTAAGGTGCAGAATGACAACAATCACAAAGACACACTTTATATTTGGAATAATGTGCAGTGATGAATTAAGCATGAGATGTATTAAGACATTTTAACATTAGTTTAACATTAATTTTATTAACATTGTATTAACATTATTTTAACATTGTATTTTAACATTGTCTCTGATTACTTCAAAATTAATCACACATTCTTTTTTAGCACCATTGAGGTCCGTCTAGGTAAGCACAACATCTCGGTGGATGAAGGCACAGAGCAGTCCATTGTTTCCGAATTCGTCCTCCCTCACCCCCAGTTTAACATGAGCACCCTTAACAATGACATCATGCTGATAAAGCTAAGCAGACCTGCTGTCCTCACTGAGTATGTGCAGCCAGTGAAGTTGCCCGTGGTCAGTGCCGATGTTGGTACCATGTGCACTGTCTCTGGCTGGGGAAACACCATGGACCCCAGTAAGTAGTCCAAGCACTTTCTTTATGGATATTTTTCTTAATATTCTGCTTTAAAGTCAAAGCACGTTTTAGTTTCACTCTTTTTTTATAGCTCATAACTCCTTATTCCCTATGCTTTATCAATTTCTTTCCAGGTGTTGATTCTAATAAGCTGCAGTGTCTGGAGACTCCCATCATTTCTGATCGTGACTGTAACGATTCATACCCAGACTTTATCACTGACTCCATGTTCTGTTCCGGATTCCTGGAGGGTGGAAAAGGCACTTGCTATGTAATGGTTGACAGGCACCTACTTTTACATCTACTACACTTGTCAAAGCTATTGTTCCTTTGTGCTATGAAAACCTAGTAGTATGTCCGTTTAAAACTTCATCCATCTGAACCATAAAGACCACTAGATAAGCTGCTTTCATTAATAAGACATCTGGGTCTTATTAATCCAAACTTGAAATATAAATTCTCACAGAATGTATTTATTACCAATATATTGAACTAGAACTAGAAGCAGTAATACCCAACAAAAAGCAACATCTCTTTAAAGAAAAGAAAATAGTTGTTTCATTTAAATTTTCACGTGCACGTTTATATGGAATATGGATGTGACCATTTTGAAAACAGCACTTTACCTGAATTTACCTGAAAAATTAGGCTTTTACACAAAAAATGGTAAGGCTTCATTTGCATGGAATTGCCTGTCTATTGTTTTGTTAAGCACATTATGTGTTTATTTTATGTCACAGATATTCACATGATTATACTACAGTGCATACATCAGTAATATATATGGGGCACAAAGTATAACCTGACAAATGCAGCACTGCGTAACAAAATGCAGTAATTATTTAAAACATTTTGTGCAGAGAGAGACAAAAGCCTGCATTTCACCAACGAAAATCACACAAAAAGTAGTGTATTACTGTCATCTACTGTTGACATTAATTGTTGACACTATAACTTGTTTCTGTCAACCAAATTGTGTCCAACCCTGTTTCATGAAAACATTGAAAAGTGATTTCAAACTCAGTCAGAGAGAGAGGGTGAAAGAGAACTCGGCTCTTATGAAAAATACTTATATAAAGCACAATACGACCCTTTTCTTCTTCTCCTCAGGGTGACTCTGGTGGCCCTCTGGTGTGCAATGGAGAGCTGCAAGGTGTTGTGTCGGCTGGTGGCCGTTGTGCTGGTGAAAATAAGCCTGGTATCTATACTAAAGTACGAAGCAGTCTCTCTTTTCAGTTATGGAAAATAATTTTTGCTTATACAAAAACACTGCTGACATAATTTAGTATATAATACTGTAATTATTTTCTTTTCTTCATTAGGTCTGTCTATTCAATGCCTGGCTCAAAGACACGATGAGCAGATACGAGAACTGAGCTAATAAGGTCATACAATTTAACATCACTGTGTGAAAACAGTCAACGAATTATATTTACTGCTGATGGATTTGATGTGCAAAATAAAGCAACTAGAGCATGTGAATGAAAACCGAATTACAGAGTAATATGCTTACACTATAATGTAAACAAAACTAGAAAAATATCAGTGTCTATATAGTGACTGACAGTGTCTGCTAGTGTTATTCTATTATAAAACCTAAACATTTATTCTAAAACATACTGTAAGTGTCAAATTTTGTAACATGGATTTAACATCCTGAATATTCAGATATAGGTGCAAAAATCTAAAAAAAAAAAAATCTAAAAAAACCCCTACTTAAGATTACGTTAAATAAAAAATAACATTATACTGTTTCACTGTTTCAAGTCTTTTTTCACGACCATAAATTTGATGTTGAAATTGATGCTTTTTGATGTTGTCAAAACGTCTTATTAAAAAAAAAAACACAACAGCGGTTTGCGCTCAGTTTGTCATTGTACACTGGATCCATATTGTTTATTCAGCTTTATTCCGTTTGCTTCTATGAGAACCAGCACGACCAACGACCAATCACAGCCGTTTACCCTCCTGGTGACATCAGATTTGTCCGACTTCATGCAACGCTGCGCAGACTGATCGTCGCATGACGTTATAGTACCGCGAGAGCGATCGAACATGCGAGACATTATGCTCTCGCGATAGCCTACTATAACGGTATTTGCCTCGGTCTGCGCAGCTTCGCATGAAGTTGAACACGCCTATTATTACAGTTGTTCCGAATCGAAACCACAGCTTTGATTGGTATCATACAAACGGCGCCATTTCAGACTTTCGTAATAGTTATAAGTAAGTACAACTGTCTTCTTTATATAACTGTTATAATCCACTGTTTCATAAATATTGGATGCTTATATTAGCCTATATATAATAGATATTAATGTAAAAGTCGGTGAAAAGTTTAATGACAATGAGCAATGGGCCAGCAAAACAAGTTCAAGAACACCATAGCGTATTAAAATCGTGCAATGTATCGAGTTGAATCAGTCAAATATTTGATCAAATGATTTGATCACTAATGATTATACAAACCGTTCACTAGATCGCGGGCTGAATCGTTTGCAACAGTTTCTTCCACCATTATCGAAAACGAGGTAATTTATAGCACAGAGAACACAAAATACTATCAATTTGAAACACAATCCAGTAAACAAACCTGCAAAAGGCTGTGAGTTCTGTAATATACACACACTACTATATGCTGTAGTTCCATACTGACATATTGAAATGTAAAACTCAAGTTCATAACAAACTACGTTCCAAGGCAATATCAGATAGCTGTATGGAGTAAACTAGTAAATTCTAGTATACCTTAATATTTACCTTAATCAAGTATTCACTTTTATTATTACTTGGGTATTGAGAACCGGTTCCATTTCAGAGCGCGTGCATGACTTCGTCCTGTGCACGCAATACAAGCTCGCGCTCGGCGTTTTTTTTCTCTTAACAAAAATGTATTGGAATCAGAATCGATAAGAACCGGATTCGATAAGTGGAATCGGAACCAGAATTGCGCAAATTAAAACGATACCCAACCCTAATATTATAGTTTAAATGAATTCTATTACAGTTTGATATAGTAAATACTTAAGTGTACAAGGCACACATGTTCCAAGTTAATGTTACACTTCATCCATTGATACAGATGGGGATGTGACCATCTTTTTCTGGCCTAAAACAAAGGATGGTAGGGATGAAAACACTGTTCCCTAGCTGTTCTAACTATTTCATAGTCTAGCTATGTTTATCTATATAAAAAACGATCTGCTATGTTGTTCATATTTTCTCTTGCAAAATGATTCTGTTGTCTGAACTTTTCTATACTAAACAGCTGGTTTAGGTACTTATTTGCAAATTGTTTTTCGTGTTTGCAAGGTAGAAGTCGTTATAGGATAACAGGAGTGCACTGCCTGTAAAATGAATCTGTGTGAGGAAGAAGTCCCACCAGCATATTTAACCACCAGCTGTGTGTCTATGAAGAGCAGCAACTCCATGACCCAGCCTCCTGTTTTTGGGTGAGATTTTTACTACTTTACTACTATTGTCACATAGGCAAATTTGTTGTTGATCATAATAAAAACGTATATACACCGCCGCTCAAATGTTTGGGATCAGTAAGACTTTTAGTGTTTTTTAAAGAAGTCTCTTATGCTCATCAAAGCTGCATTTATTTGATCAAAAATACAGAAAAAACAGTAATATTTCAAAATGTTATTACAATATAAAATAATGGTTTTTAATATCAGTATACTTCAAAATATAATTTATCCTTGTGATGCAAAGCTGAATTTTCATCAGCTGTCACTCCAGTCTTAAGTGTCACATGATCCTTCAGAAATCCTTCTAATATTCTGATTACAAGATTACAACATTACAAGTCTTACTGATACCAAACTTTTGAGCGGCAGTGTATGTATAGCGATAAACTAATAAACCAGTAACGACAGTTCCTGCATACAAGTGCTTAGATAGACAGACAAGAAAAAAGCAGGGAAAGGATCTTAAGCACAAGACTGATTTGTACTGATTGTGACATCTGGTGGTCAGGATTGGTACTACATGCTAATTGTTAGATAGCAAGCAAAAATGTTTTACTTGTGTGGACTCTTTTTGAGAAAAAAAGAGAAAAAATGTTTTCGAAGAGACAAAAATCGTGAAACTTATCAGGAAGGAATTTAAGGACACATTTTGGACATTACATTTTGTGTTGTAATTTCATATGACCAAAGATGATCTTTGGTTAATTTGGTATATTTGCGGAATCAAACTTGTGGACTACAAATGTTGTATCTATCTGTATAGTTGTAAAAATAATAAAAGACTTTTGTTATCTCATAATTAGATTACGAGACTTTAGCCTGGATTTCCCAGACAGACCACATTTTTCTTTCTTACACGGTCCCCTAACCAGACATGATACAATATTTAAAAAAACCTTTCTAATACAGACTCTACTTTAGCTTGTTGCTAGTTGTATTGCTGGTTTAAACAAACCTCAACATGAAAAATAACTTGGTTATCAATAGGGATGCACCGATACCATTTTTTAAAGACAGAGTAGGAGTACCGATATTTTTTTCCTGGTACTCGCCGATACCGATACCTGTTTTTTGGGATCTGCCAGTTTTCCAATTAATGACACAGTGAGACTTATAATTTTAGGACAGCTTATCTGTAATTATAAACAACTGTAACTCAAACCATTTTTCTTCTGCTTGTCACAAGGTTATCAATGTACAAATAATTTTCACAGTATCTAATAATTTCCATAACCAAACCAAGGGCATAATAAAATATTATTTATTATATTTGTTAAAATATTTGGTTTGTTAACATTATTAAAATATTATTTATTAATACATTCTGTCGCTGCTGCCGAAGTCTCTGTGCACTGAAAGTTCTGTCGATGATGTCACAGGGTATCATGTACATGAGCCCAGTATCAGGCCGATACCGATACCAGTATCGGTATCGGTGCATTCCTAGTTATCAATAAAGTTATCAATTTGTGAGAGAGCCTCTTAGTTTCAGTGATGAACTGAGATTATCTGAATAATTTCTCTTTTTTTCCAATTGCCAGCAGGAATGAGAAAAAGACAGCATCATCCTCAGAACTCAGCTGTGTGTCTATGAAGAGCAACAACTCCATGATTCAGCCACTCACTTTTAGTCATGAAGGAATGACCTCTGATTCCAGGTGATTTCTAGCTGATTTTTAACTTAACCTGATAACTGTCACAGCAGAAATTCAGTATACACATGAAAATGTGCGATCTGAACTACAAATTATTTTTAATTTTAGGTATTTTTAAAAATTACAGTAACATTAACTTTTTTATTAATTATTTGTTTATGTTTATTTTTATGGAAATTTGTCAAATATGAGTGTCAAATATTTCATCAATTTATAGTTTGTGATGATTAGATTAAAATTCAACTATATTAAAGTAAATAGGGATAGGGATATAAGGTGACAGTTAAGTAGCGGATGTTAATGTTGGTAATAAATGTGTCCCTGTCTGTGAAAGTCTAAAAATCTAATTTTGAGAAAACGAGCATCAAAGTTTAATTTCACCTATTAATCTCACAAATTTTTTATTGATTTCAATGTTTGACATCACCTTACTCAGACAATATTAAATATATCAATGTTAAATTCTCACAGAATAATATTTACAAGCATGATTATATGTAGGAAACAAAACAAATCACAAAAAATGACTTTTCACAGACTGGGCCACAAATACATTAAATTTCACTTTCTTTTTAAAAGAATTGTTTAAAATAGTATGATACTATCATATTGTGAACCTAGCATCATGTATTGTTCTGAGATGTCAAAAAACACGTCACAAACACAACATTGATCACATTAGAAAATTGGTAGAATTATCTTGGTTTGCTAGGAACATTATAATATTTTATTGGCATGACAAAAATTGTACATTTGTATTGCCAAAGCATTTGCAGCTGGGATGCGTACATGTAGTGCAAATGTGTATATAAAGAAAGAAGTATGTAGTGAAAATTTAAATAAAGTGAAATAGTAAGAAATGTAAATAGAAATATGTGACCCTGGACCACAAAACCAGTCATATGTTGCAAGGGTGTAGCAATAGCCAAAAAAAACATGGTATGGGTAAAAATGATAATTTTTCTTATATGCCAAAAAAACGTTAGGATATTATTTAAAGATCATGTTCCATGAATATATTTAGTAAATTTCCTACCGTAAATATATCAAAACTTTAATCTTTGTGAGTGGATGCAAAATTTACACTTATGACTGGTTTTGTGGTCCATAGTCACAAATAAAAATACTCTCTTTTATTGTGTTTGCAGTGTTCCACTCAAGCATCATTGTAAATGTGGATGGTGTGAACAGGTTCTAAAAGATCCAGTCTCCATCACCTGTGGACACAGTTTTTGTAGGCAGTGCATTGAGTGCTACTGGGATAAGTCAAGTCATTCAGACGAATTTCACTGTCCTCAATGCAGAAAGAGATTTAAAACACGTCCTGTTCTACAGCCACACAAGCACATGCAAGGTCCTCGCTCTTCTGTCCAGGATTCTCATCAACCAGTGGAGGATGTCTTACGGACAGTCAAATACCACCATAAGAACAGCATCAGGAACAAGTATGAGAGTTTATTTGAGGGAATCAAAGCACAAGAGAATCAAACCCTCCTGAACAGGATTTACACAGAGCTGTACATTATAGAGGGAGAGAGTGAAGGAGTGAATGAAGAACATGAGGTTTTGCACATGGAGAAATCACCCAAATCACAAGAGACTCAGATCTTGTGTAATGACATCTTTAAACCCTTACCTGAACCAGGATGTGAGGGAACGATACGAGACGATATCAAGACTGTTCTTACTAAAGGCATCGCTGGAATTGGAAAAACAGTTTCTGTGCAGAAGTTTATTCTGGATTGGGCCGAGGGAACAACCAATCAGGATGTAGATTTCATGTTTGTGCTTACGTTTCGAGAGCTGAACTTATTTAAAGACGATCAGTACAGTCTTTTCAAACTTCTGCTTGACTTTCATCCTGAACTTCAAGATCTGGACTTAAAGATTTTCGATGACTGTAAAGTTGTGTTTATCTTTGATGGTCTCGATGAAAGCAGAATTACACTGGAGTTTGCAGACAGTACGAAAGTTTCTGATGTGACAAAAATGTCATCATTGGGTGTGTTGATGTCGAATCTAATCAGAGGAGATCTGCTTCCATCTGCTCTCATCTGGATCACCTCCAGACCAGCAGCAGCCATTCAAATCCCCTCTAAATACGTCAATCGTGTGACAGAAATCCAGGGATTCAATGATCCAGAAAAAGAGAAATATTTTAGAAAGAGAATCAGCGATCAACATCAAGCCGATCGCATCATCTCACACATTAGAGGAGCAAGAAGCATCCACATCATGTGTCACATACCGATCTTCTGCTGGATCTCATCCACTGTGCTTCAGAACATCCTGAGAAAAGATGATGGAGCAGAAATCCCCAAGACGCTCACTGAAATGTACATACACTTCCTTCTCATTCAATTAAACGTGAGGAATCAGAAATATGAGGGGCGAGATGAGAGTGATCCAGATGTACTCCTGCGGTCAAAAAGAGAAGTGCTTGTGAAATTGACTGAATTGGCTTTTAAACAGCTCATGGAAGGCAATGTGATGTTTTATGAGGAGGATCTAAAAGAGTGTGGCATAGATCTCACCGAAGTCTCTGTGTATTCTGGGATCTGCACTGAGATCTTTAAAGAGGAGTCTGTCATTTTTCAGAGGAGGCTTTACTGTTTTGTACATCTGAGCTTTCAGGAGTTCTTCGCTGCGTGTTTTGTGTTTTTCTCCTATTTACACAAGAGCCACGATGTTATGAAAATGTTTCTGAAAGGAAAGAACAGAAGTATGTGTAAGAACATTCCTCTGAATGAGTTTCTGAATGGAGCAGTAAGGAAAGCCTCAAGCAGTAAAAACGGACACTTGGATCTCTTTCTACGGTTTTTACTGGGTATTTCGCTGGAGTCCAATCAGAGACTTTTACAGGGCCTGCTAACACGCACAGAAGAAAGCTCAGAGAGTCTTCAGAAAGTGATCCAAAACCTCAAACGCGTTCAGAAAAACAACGTTAGCCCTGAAAGATGGATGAATCTCTCGCAGTGTTTGCTTG
Source organism: Beaufortia kweichowensis (assembly GCA_019155185.1). Taxonomy (NCBI): domain Eukaryota; kingdom Metazoa; phylum Chordata; class Actinopteri; order Cypriniformes; family Gastromyzontidae; genus Beaufortia; species Beaufortia kweichowensis. The sequence continues at coordinate 8,913,853 of CM032818.1, read as the reverse complement.
AAATGAAGAACAATTCTGTTTCGGAGGAAATTCAGAATTTTTTACAATCGCAAAGAAATAAAAACCTCTCTCTTACACAATGTTCAACTTTGGCAAATATGATCCAGTTGTCAGAGAAGGGGCTGGATGAGTTGGACCTCCCAAAGTTCAACATAAAATCAAGGGATGGTTACGCAAAACTGCTACCTGCTGTGTGGAACTGCAGAAAAGCTATGTAAGTGCTATTGTCTGCAATATACTGTTATTCTATTCAAATTGCATATGACTTACTTTTTCAGTTGAACACAAAAAGATTTTTTATAATTATAAAAGTGTGCCTCACTTTTTGGAAATGCTTTATTTTTATTTATTGTTGAAATTAAACATTTCCAATAATTGTGAAGTTTGTCATTAAAAATGGCAGATGAAGCGCAGGGCGATGTGTGATGGAATGTAGACTAAAGCATTCAGTACTCGAGCATGATCGCACGAGAATATGTACATATTTTACAAATTGTCTATTTCGTATGAATTTGTACGATGTAACTCATACAAAAACATACGATTAGTGGGGAAAAAAGCAACAATAAACCACGCCCCTAACCCTAAGATCACTGGGGAGAAGACAAATTTTACTAAAACGTACGAATGAGATCGAACTAGCCAACGAATTAGCCAACTCGTAAAATACGGACAAAAAAATTCGGAAAATTTTGACTAATAAAAACATTGTAAGTTCTAAAACTTTCACAATGTTTTTATAAATTAATTATATTTTATATGTCAAGACATTTTAATACTTCATGACCCCTATAAATGTATTAAGCAATACAATACGTTTTTATTTGTTTAATCAAGTTACTTAGTGTTCGGATGTTAAAGTACTACAGCTAGGTAAAATTTTTTAGCATGTATACAACACTGTGATTTTTGTAGAGAGTATAGAGTGGTCCAGAGATTATGTATTTTTGTAGTATTTTTGTGACCCGGAAGTTAACTGGTTCCCTCCACCAAAAGCCTATGCATTTTTCAGATTGACTTTAGGAAAATTGCAAAAAATACGCTCTGTGATTAACAAAGGGTTATGACAATTACAAGTTAATCTTTACTAGTAAACACAACATTTATACATTTTAAAACCTAAATACAATCGTCAGATATAAGAAGCTAATTGTAAGCTATAAACGGACTACATTACGGTCGTGGCTTCTATGTCACCACCACCAAGCTTCTTTAAACTTGCTTGATAATGCGTAATAATTGTGCCATAAATAAAATTTAAAGATTGTGTTTCAGTATATTGTGTTTGCACACCATTTCGCAATTCGCCCAAAAACCCACGCTTACTTTTGCGACAATTGTATTCCTTTTTAGCAACTTATTAGCAAAAGCTGTTTTTACGACACGCTATAGCTTTAAAAAGCACCCAGCGGGTTATTACTGCTGTGTTTTATGTCATAAAATGAAACATAAACATATGTAGAGTGTTCGTTAACCATAGACCCATTCAAAAATCGTATTGTCTTTGGGGCAATGGAACCGGAAGTGCTAAAGTGCTCGCTTCCGGGTTTTGCATACAAAAATACGTCATCCCTGGACCACTCTGTAGTGCATGTGTTAATGGTTGTGGAACAAAAAGAAATTTTTTGTTCTGATTGACTGAAAACTTTTCTTTCTGTTGTCCTGTTCAGATTGGCGAACTGTCATCTTACTAACAGTTGCTGTGAAGTCTTGGCATCAGCTCTACAATTATCAAGGTCTCCTCTGAGAGAGCTGGATCTGAGTGGCAATGACCTGCAGGATTCAGGAGTAAAGCTGATCTCTAATGGACTCACGAGCCCAAACTGTCAACTGGAGATACTGAGGTATTAATAAACATATTATATGTAACTGGCGTGTGTTACATATTAGAATGTGACTTTAAAGGTAGTAAGAAGGCCATTTGAAATGTAGTAGTATGTAGTATGTAGTAGTACAGTAGTAGTAGTAGTAGTAGTATGTAATAGTATATCTAGCACACCAAAGATTTAATGTTGAATACTACTATTGCCATGTTTGTGTTATATATTGCAGCTTAAACAATTAAAATAGATACTTCACAAGAAAATAAAATGCATGTTATCATTGATTTAACCTAATGTTGTTGAAAAACTGTATAAGATTCTGTGGAACACAAAAGGAATGTCTTAGCGATTTGGTGTCCATACAATGAAAGTTATTGGGGAATAATGTTGTTTTGTTACTAACATTCTCAAAAATATCTTCTTCTGTGTTCTGCAGAAGAAAGTAAGTCATACAGGTTTGGAATAACATAATCTTTAACGGTTTAAACAGAATTACCATACATACAAAATCAGTTGAAAAAAATTAAAATAATAATAATTGTCTTTGAATCATGTATAAAAATGATATTACAGCCATAAAAGAGCTATTAAGGACAAACCCTACTAATTTACACAGAAGATGCATGATTTCATAATGTAGCGGAAGTGTTACGGTGCTGGGCCAGAGAGACCAGAACGCCAGAGAGTACTTTAGCAAAAAGACTTTACTGAGGTATTTCCATCACAGAGAAATCCAGGTAAACAGGTACGGGCACAAAGATATCCAGGTAAACAGGTACAGGCACAAAGATATCCAGGGTAACAGACACAGGCACAGGCACAGATAACTTCAGGCACAGGATAATAACAGATTCAGGCACAGGCACAGGCACAACAGGCGATAACTTCCGGATAATAACAAAAAGCAATACCCGACCATAACTGAACAAAAAGGCAGACTTTAAATAATACAAACAATGAACTAATAATGACATAAAACAGGTGCGGGTGATAATAAAGTAACAAGTGCTCAACAGGATTACAAATAGTGAACAGGTGCGCGGGTGCAATGCATTATGGTGAATGAAGTCCATATCAATATGCTGGTGAAAGTGAACCAGTGACGTGATGGGGGGAATCCGATGCTGAAGGCATCGGCTCCGTGACAGGAAGATTATATTTTTGTTATTTGGAAATAATTTTCATTATTTGGAAATAGCAGTGTAACGTGATTGACGCTAAGTGTTGATGTGTTTGTTTGTAGATTATCTGGCTGTATGATCACACAGAAAGGCTGTTTTTATCTGGCTTTAGCTTTGACTTCAAACCCCTCACACCTGAGAGAGCTGGACCTGAGCTACAATCATCCAAGTGATACAGGAGTCAAGCTTCTGTCCGATAGATTGAATGATCCAAACTTCGCACTGGACAAACTCAAGTATGTAAACTTAGGCACGGAAATAAAAAAATAATGTCTGTTGTGTTTGTGTGACTCTTACATTATATTTCCTCTTTACACATTAGATTGTTTTGAAACTGAAATATGTCAGACTCAAACCCCATGGAACTTGAACCCCAATTAACATGGAAAAGATTTTTAGAAGTCCTTTTAGAAGTTGGTGCAGTCGGCAGCCATGTTTGCAATGTCTCCAGGCAGCTATTTCGGTCCTTAGGGAATCTGAAAGTCATTTGAGTTTAGTTAATTTTTACTGCGTTTTGTTCATAATCGTAAATGTATTCTGTAATATTGTGTTGTTTCCACTGTCGCTGCAAAACATTAATTTGTCTGCTTCATGCGGTGTTGAACATGAAAAGTGACACACATTCTCTGTTCATCTGTTCTCTTTGCAAATAAGCAAACATGTATTCTAGTCTACTGGATATGCTTGACCTGTAGGTTCATGATAAAGAATGAAAACAAGTGCTAATAAAGGTCTTATCACTAAAATATGAAAATACAATAATGGGTAATAATAGATTATGACAGAATTTTTACGGCCCTGTCTGTCAAACTAACAATGAAAATCAACCTTTCATCCCATTAACAGAATGTGATGTGTTGTTTTGTGTTTTACAGTGTTGATCATGAGGGAAAAATAAGGATTACATCAGGACCACAAAAATGTAAGTCTACACACATACTAGAGCTGGTATTTTGGTATAAACTTTTTTTTCTGAAGTATTCTTTTCCTTGAATTTATAACAAATAACTACATGTTTAAAATATATCCCTTTAGCATGATGTACTTAACAATGTGCTCAGTAATATTAAGATTTAATTCATACTATCACCCCTTATAATAATCACACATCTTTAGTGTTCGTTGTGTTATACAGTAAACGTTTTCTCTTGTGTTCAGATGCCTGTGATCTCACATTGGATCCAAACACAGCACAAACATATCTCATACTGTCAGAGGGCAACAAAACGGTGAGATATGAGGAAGAGGAGCAGCAATATCCTGATAATTCAGAGCGATTTGATATGAATCCTCAGGTTCTGTGTAGAGAGAGTCTGTCTGGACGCTGTTACTGGGAGGTTAAATGGAGCGGAGATGCTGATATATCAGTCGCTTACAAGGGAATCAAGCGGAAAGGAGAGAGTGAAAGTTTGTTTGGACGCAACGCAGAGTCATGGAGTCTAAACTGTTTTTGCGACAGATTTGTTGTCTATCACAATGGTGAGCAAAATACAATATCTATCCGTTCAAACTCCACTAACAGAGTAGGAGTGTATCTGGACTGGCCGGCTGGAACATTGTCCTTCTACAGCGTCTCTGACACACACACCCTAACACACTTACACACATTCAACACTACATTTACCGAACCCCTCTTTGCTGGAATCGGGCTTTATTTACGTACTTCAGCATCACTGTGTTAGATTTTTGTGCTGGACAACACACATACAGACACATACCTGACTATATAGATCCGCTTCTTCATTTATATGCATTTTTACAAATCCTTTCTTATTGGCCAGCTTGTGCAACAGAACAGAGCTAGAACCTTAATGGTAACACTTTTCAATAACATTCCATTAATAATCATGTATAATATCTAAATTAATCACTTTAATATAAACTAATTATGAACTAATCCAGAACTAACCATAACTACATCTTATGTCCTAAAAGTGTTAATTAATACATTAGCTTATACATGAAATAATACGTTAGAATAGTTTATTAAAACAACTACTGTAACAAACACGCATTAATGTGTGGCTGTTATTGAATTATGAATTATATGACTAATGATGTAATTACGGATGGTTCCTGATTAGTAAATGGTTTTAACTCATTATTAGTTGATATTGAAGTGATTGTTCATTTAGATATTAGTACATGATTAATCATGGAGTGTTATTGTGTTTCCACTTTATGTTTATATTGGCACATTGCCTACTTGAGTTGCATGTTCATCGGACAGAATCTGAGCAAAGAGAATGGCGACAGATTTTAATGGACAGTTACACTAAGCCAGTTACACTAAGAGTTATACAGATTTAAATGAATAGTTAATTGTTGGTATTTTATTAGAAATTATGTAGTGTGGTGCAGTACAATGGTTAGAGGTTTCCCCAAACTGTATTAAAGGTATTCAAAATGTATTGTACATTTTTCATATAATCTGCTTTGTTTTCCTTTGTTTACAAACAATTATAGTACCTAAACAGTAACACCTTTGTCTTTTTAGTAATTGTGGATGATAGGTGAATATGATGATAGGCTCTCAGATATGCAGCTCAGAATAATTTGTATTGGTGTTATGTAATCTGAGACGTTGTCTGCCTTATGGTTACAGCTCATTCAGGACTCTTATTTCAAAGTTTGTTTTTTGTTCTCATTTTACTGTATTTCCATCTCATGTCCAGGTGTTTTGTTTGTTATAATTCTTATGGTTGTTGGATCATAGCTAGGGAATTTTACCCCCGGATATTGCTTTACCTTTTAAAAAATAAACTAAAAAATGTTGGGTCATAAACTGATGGGTAAATTTATTGCAACATTATACAACATTATACAACATTATTTTAAGTAATCCTGAAAATAAGCTAGTTCGGGTGGATTTACAGGAACTAATAGTGTATTTTAGACATGTATGTATATAATGTTTAACATTGTGTGCTTCATGACACACCTACTCAATATGTAAAGCTTGAGCTTAACTCTCCATAGAAATGACACACCCATTAAGTCTGGTTAGGTTTCTGTTTCTCAGATAGGAAGTAGCTTGTATCTGCGGTTTGTCATTGAGAAACAAACAACAACTCACTAGAAGAATCGGCAATTTAATGTTTTCAAAAAAGGTTTGATCTCTTCTACTTTTATATGTATATATATATATATATATATATATATATCAATAAAAGGTTAAAAAGAACAGCATTTATTTAAAACAGAAAGGTTTTCTAACAGTATACACTACTATTCAAAAGTCTGGGGTCAGTACACCTTTATTCCTTCATTTTTTGAAAGTAATTCAAACTTATTCATCAAGGATGTGTTAAATTAATAAAAAGTGATTACTGTATTACAATATTACTGTTTTTTTCAGTATTTTTGATCAAAGAAATGCAGCCTTGTTGAGCGTATGAGATTTCTTTAAAAAAACATTACACATCTTACTGATCCCAAACCTTTGAGCAGCAGTGTACATATATATATATGTGTGTGTGTGTGTGTGTGTGTGTGTGTGTGTGTGTGTAAGTTAGCGAAATGTCTTTAACGTTTTCTACATGAAATCATAACATTCTGTAAAAATATAACCTTGATATCTAACCTTGAGTAATGACATTAAAGTAAAAGCTTTCTCCATTTCTTCCTTAAAAGAATTATGTTGTTTATTTAACATCAATTTAATGACAAAATCAAAAGATTGATTAAAAAATACATATGTACTGTGAAAACAGATCACTGTGTAAATATTAGAACAGCCAGACAAAGTTTATTCAGGGCGTGATGTTTACGATAAGTCAAAATGAGCTCTATTTTTGCAGACTATAGTGTATAGACTATAGAAAGAGAAAGGAGTTACATACAGTCGGCATAAATATTTGGTTCGATATTTTTTTTTAAATGTGCACAATCCTGAGTGATCTTACATACTCCTGAATAACTTGATGTCCATCTCTCCTAAGGTAAAAGAATATGGTGGAAACAATAAATGAATTAGACAAGCTGACAAACACTAGGTTTGGTCGACCTTGGCCCAGACATGGTCTCAAACTCTTGCATTGGTTTGCCAATGAGTGCATTTCTTTTGAAAATCATGAAATGCACTCCGAATGTGAGCCAGCTGAGGGAGATTATGGCTTTCACCCTTTTGAGAACAGATATGATAAATACGGTAATCAACTTCTACCGGATGTAAATATCCCATACTATGTGGTTGGCAATTTAAATTCACGAGGAGCCTATCAACTTCCTCCATATGTATCGGAAGACAATTCTGATGACCTAGACGACAGCAATACAGATCGGATCATTGTCAGTGTGGATGATGAGGAGTGGATTGAAAGAGTTTATGTGACTCAACACATTGACATTTCAAACTATGATCCAAATGCGACTTTCCGGATTTCCAAAGGCCTGCTTATTATAATCAGAAGCATGAGTTTAAAGGAATTTCTGTGTAAAACAGGCTATTCTACACGGCAGGTTCAAAGACCAAAAGATTCAGAGAATGTACCCAAGAGGAAGGAAAATGACACCATCATCCAGGTTGAACCAGTTAATAACACAACTAAACAAAAAGGTTCAGAGAACATACCCAAGAAGGGATTTTGGGATATGTGTACCATACTTTGAGTTTTTTCTGGAAAGTCCAAGTCTATAACTTCATGATCACAGAATGTAATCATAATTTTAATAATGTTCATCTTGCTTTAATACAATCATTACCTTCATGATTGTATTATCCCAGAACTGCACATTTCTACAATATGGACATTACTTTACCAGAATAGCCTGGATTAATGGAATGTTAGCACAACGTTTTTAGAACGTTCATGTTTTGTTTGTAACTGTTACTAGATCTATAAATTACTATATTACCATAAAAATAAAACTAATCAGTCATATACCGCAGTTTTTATTTTTATATTTACATTTTGATTACATTTATAGTTCAAAATGAATGTTTGTTCGATTATGACATTTAAGTAGATTAAGATTTTGTAATTCCAGTCATTACTTTAACATGATGATGATTAAAGAACACTTGTCATGAACCTCTGCTGGAGTCTTTAATATGACCTAGAAGTTTGAACTGTTATGTTAAATGTCATGACAGGTAACATACTGTAATACCACCGTGTACACTAGCATTGCTATACGGTAAAAATGTACTCCAACCCTAAACCCTAACCCTGGCTTATCAAATCTTTAGGACAGTGTTTCAGAAATGCACACATACACACACTTGTAGTACTTTCTGTTAAATTGTGGCTAGATCCCATTGCACACGGATAAACTGAACATGAGTTACAAGCAACTAGTATCCCGTGTTGTATCTTATATGAAAAGCGTTACTTTCACTTCACTACCGGAAGTGTCTTTAGTTCCCGCTACAAGGCGGTTACTTCCAACATTAAAGTCAATTCAATTCAAGGGTACTTCATTGGCATGATTGTGGAAACTTACAATATTGCCAAAGCATTTTACATAAAACAGCAAACAATAACACAATAACAACAAACAATAAAGGAATTAAAATAAGGTGCTATAAGGTGGATAGACTCTAGAATACAATAAAATAATAAAATGTGTGGATATATAAACTGACTTATAAAAAAGTAAAACATTTGTAAAGTACAGAAGTGTATGTAAATAAAGGGTATGTATTTAGCAGAGGCAGGTTTGAGGAAGTGAAGATTGATCAGATAAAGTCTGTCTTACTTCAGCAGACGCGTCAACGTTGACAAACACGAAATTAATGACTCTTATTTTGAAATGTTGTCGTTCGTCTGTTTCCTGAGGTTTGTCATCGCCACACATTTCAAACATCGTGCTCCAGAAACGCTTCATATCGGAACAGGTAGTTTATGAATTACTAAAGTAATATTTTGTTTTCCTACTAAGTCATGTGCTTGTACTTACAGGTTTATTCGAGTGTTTGTAAGAACATGTATAGCTGTCGTTGCTCTGCAAGGGACTTAAAAGTTTAGTCTATCGTAGTTGGGAAGTCGAGGATATATTTATATAATCAAGGAATTGCTACAGTCTAGCCACAGCTTTTTATGAAATGTATTCGATGCAAGAAGATAAGGGTTGTTTTCAGTTTGAGAACCCACTGTGTAAGCGTTCATACACAAGTATAAACACCAGAGTGTAGTGTTTACAAATACATAGACACGTTACGACATAAAATAAACATTGAATATGCTAAATACATATTTCTCATGTGAAAATTAAAGTAAAATAACTATTTTTGTTTTTGAAGAGCTATTCATCCTCCCCATTTGTTGGGTATTATTGCTTCTCTTTTGTGAATTTAATTCACAGAAATCCTACGCATGTTTTTTTTGCAATAGAACTTATAGATTGATTTATTTAATGTTTGGACTCTATCAGGGGTTTAGTAAAACATAAAAAGAGATGGTTCAATATATTGGTAATAAATACATACTGTGAGAATTTATATTTCAAGTCTAGACAAAAACGGTCACATCCATAATGCAGGAATTGCCCTTATAATATAATTTGTAATAAAAAAGCAAATTATGCAAACAGTTATGTATGTATGTTTTGAAAAGACTTTTATATGAAAATAATGAACTTTTACTATTTTCTTCTAGAAAATTCTTAAGATGTCAAAGACGTTAAAGGAGGATGTCTCTGATGTTTCTCCTGTCTTATTCCTGGACACAGCCGGACAGCCAATGCGATTTTATTTAAGACCTGGTCCCACCAAAGTACAACTTTTCCCACTTGTAACGAAAGGAGGCGGTAATTTGTGTCACAATCAAGAGCCTGATGCCATTTTACTGTTTGACCCCAAAGATGCAAATATATCTATGACGAGCACTGGACAAACCTATTACTCCATTCAGTACATCAAAGATTGTGTTGAGCAGAACCAACTGTTGGATATGGATGAATACAGAGTTAAAATTGGGCCTTCAGTCCAGACAAAATGGCTTCCCGACACCAGGGAAATGGTCGACTGGGTTACTCCCAAGAAGACGACGTGGCCATATTGAAGTTTATGGAAAAGCGACAAAGTGAAGCGAAAGGTAACCGGGTGTGGCAAGATATGGAGAAACAAAGCATCACTGCCCACAGCTGGCAGTCCATGAAAAATCGCTTTCTAAAGCACCTTCAATATAAGGTAATAGACAAAAGCCCAGAGAAATGTCCCAGCGTGGTCTCTAAAAGAAAAGCCCTTTCCTTTACAGACAGTTCCTCAAGTAAGGAGAATGTCCCACAATCCTCATCAAAGGCTAATTCTTCTCAAAAGTCACCTCGGAAGTCTGTTGTTATCTCAGATTTAGCCGAAAATCAAATGGTCACAGAGAACAGCTTGTGTCCTGTGGTTGTGTCCAATCCTCAGCCTTCTCCTGAGAGAGCTAGTTCACCCCCAGATGTTGCTAAAGCAGTCAAGAAAAGCAGTCCGCAGAGTTCGAGTAATACTGGACAGAAGGAATCTTGCCACCAGATCCAAGAACAGGAACCGGTGAATGAGGATGAACAAACGCAAAATCTGCTCATCAATGGAAGTCCTAAAACGTCTAAAAGACAAAGATTAGATGGTGATTGCGATGAACAAGACAGTACTGATGGTAACATTTCTCTTAAATGCTTAATCATTTCTTTTGGATGTTTTATTTTAATTTATAAGAGTATTTGAAGTTTACATCCAAAAGGAATGAGCATTTTGGGTATTATGTTTGTATATGCTGTTATCTTTTCCAAAGTGTCGACTACTGATGTTACATTTACATTTAGGCATTTAGCCTAAATAGTATTTTAAATAAAAAAATTTGATGTTAAAATAAAATAAATAAATAAAATAAAAATACAAGCACAGTGTTTTGTAAATTCACAGTCTAGTGTGAAGCAAACGTTTATGTATTCAGACCTTATTGGATTACAGAAAAAAACTATATTTACTGTGTTGTGTCTCAGCAAGCTCTTTCTTAAAAACATCTTTTCTCTTTTTTGTTCTAGCACCATCCTTTAGTGAAAACAGACAAGCAGCCTCCAAAACCTCCACACCTGCTCCCAAGAAACTTGGCATTCTTGCAAGAGCTGCTAGAGAATTTGAGGATTCTGACGTGGTAAGATCGAACAAGTTCAACCATCATTGTCCATTTGTAGCTGGTGTCTAAAATTTGTAGCTGTTGTCATTTGTAGAATGGTTTTTAATTGGTTTAAGACAAATCAGCCATCACATTTTCAGTTGAAAAAGCACACATTACTATGAAAAATGGTTCATGATGGTTCTAATGGTTCTAATTCCGGTTTTGGATGACTTGTCACATACCAAATTTAAACTTGTACATTTGTAATAATGCATTTGTGTGTAAGTGTTTGGACGCAAACATCTATTACATGTCGAGTTTGACCAATGCGATTTTTACGACTTGCTTTGATGCACATTATGTCTGTCAAACAATAAGCCAAAACGCAGTTTTTGTTGTTTCATATTATGTTTTCAACATAATACCTAGTTAGACTACAATAAAAACATTTACAATTTGCACTGTAAATACCCTAATGATAATGATTATCAGTACTTTTATGTATGTCATAAGATTGAGAATGCCTGTATTATTACAGATGGATGATGAAAGTGAAGAGGATGAGAATCCAGGTGACGCACCTTCAGTAAAGCCCACTGACACACATCACAGTTCAACTGTACCTGCAAGAGAACCAGAAAGCCACAGTAAAGATCACAATGACGCCCAACAGGGTGCATCAGAAGCCCCTTGCAATGTCGAAACACGGATACCTGAAGATGAACGTCCAGGACCCAGTGGCCTAGCTCTCCTTGCCACCTCCAAAGCCCATGAATTCATCTTCGACTCACAGGAAGAAGACGATAGCCAGCCGACTTCAGAGGAAACACTCTCAAGTGGCTTGGTAGACATCAAGCAGGCCATTATTGACTTGATGAGTAGAACCAAGAAAGATCTGGTTGAAGTGACCAAGGCGTTGTTGAAGGCCAGTGGTGACCTGGTCACAGCTCAGATTTATCTGCTTGAGGGATATGACAGTGAGACACACGGGCCCCTCTGGACCTCTCAGGATGATGAGATCCTTTTGCTAGCTGATCCGTATGAACTTGAGCAGCTTCAGTCAAAATATGGAGAAGAAGATGTGTCCAGGAGGAGAGCCTTCCTTAAGGCTGACCTACACTGAAAGGATATGTCTAGTTTGAGCAAAAAATGATTAAACAATTGAAATACCCAATTGTAGAATATTTGTAATATTTGAGTGGATTATAAAGGAATTTTGGTTTTGGTTTTACTTTTTACTTTTGTTAAGTATATGTATAAAGAAATTAAAGTATGTATCAGTGTCAAACAAAATTATTCCGTGTTGTTGCACATACATACACATATAATGTAAGACGAGATCACATGTTATTATTATGACTACAGTAAGAAGGTTACCATGGCAATTCTGTAAGGCTATTCAGCCTTTTCTATTGAACACAATAAATGTACTGAATTCAGTACATTGAAATTTTGGTAACCCCTAAAATGTGGGTATTTTTAAGCAGTTTTGTGTGTAAAGTGCTTCAAACAAAACATATGAATCATTCAAGTAGAAATGTTAATTACAATGGCAATGGTATTTTGCTGTGTATGTAGCATGCCTGTTAAAATTTCTTAATAGCATTATTAATTTTATCCAGGCAGAAATGATAAGTGTCATCGAGACATGTCTTGTAACATAATACCTGTTACTTTTTGCAGCGCTGATTAGGACTGACCAATTACAAACTGTTGTTACTTGACATCAAATTTCATAGTGCGCTGGCTGGATTGTCATTTATTTTATATATCAGGATATTAGGATTTTAAATACATACACTTTTAAAGCATACAAATATATAAAATAAGACAAAACGTGCTGAGATTGCTAATGATTATTAAATGGATTTCATGTTTCGCTTTAGTCAATTTTGTCCCATACGACGTACCATAGCGATGAATTGCCTGGGTAAAATGCATTGGAAGACGAGTGTTTCCTTGCTTTTATCTTTACATATATGAAACCGACACTTTTTCCTGCAGGGGGAGCTTGATGGTCCGGAATGCATGACTGTCACATTCACGTCTTATAACTTATCGGTCTAATTTGAGATATTTATAACTAAAGAGCTTAATCGTTCATATCTGTTAAGTGTAATGGGTGAAAACATAAAAATCGGTTAAAAATAGATCCATCAATTTCCATAAAAAGACTGCTCAAAATGTCTTATCTTTTAATTACAAACAGCTGTGATTAGTCCATCCTCACCAGCGCTGGTAAAAGTAACAGGTACCACGTGATAACGCTTCCCGAGCTTCTTTTTTTGAAGCAAGAGAATAATGTATACTCATTTAATGACACCTATTAAAATGTATATTCATTCAAATGAACACACAGAATAAATAGTTAAAACAAAAACTTGCAAAATATCGTGCCTGACCAATCACAGGCAACTTCCGGGTAACTTAGCACCGCCCATTGCGTCACGCACGATGTAATGCTTTTTAAGATCTACCCATTTATTGTATTTCTATGGTTAGAGGCAGTGACTGTAGACACATTTAAAGAGGGGAGTCCAATAACATAATCTGCTGATCACAAATAAACACAACACAGTAAACCAGTGAAGACTGCAGAAGCTTAAAGAAACAACATTGGGTAATGGCGTTTTATTTCTATATACTGAATTCACAAATGATCATAACAGTTCTGGCTGTCACATGCATTCAACACGGATGGTGAACACATGAAATATTGTTTTGGATGCCGATAATTAAGGGTTTTAAAAGGCTTGACAGCCCTTACGTGTTATTTATAGAAGGTAAAAACCTATAAATTATGTCATGTGGACATTATTAGTGTTAAAAGAATGGGAACTGCAGACTGTGTGTATTTATATTGTGGATGTGTTTTGTATTTGTCAAGACAACAACATGTAAACATTGAAACTGCAGCTGGTTTGGAGACAGGGTTGTAGTTTAAGACTGTTGTCAAAATAATTTTCTACCTAGACTTTGTGTGTTATGTTTACTGTGTATTACTGTAAAGGCATGATATCATGGTATACTACTTTTTGGTTACCATGTTCATAAATGCCTTTGCAGACAGTTGTTATTCTTTATATCACCTGGTGTACCTTGTAAATACACCTTAATAGGTACCTTGAATAGGTAATCATTGAGTACAATTAACATTTAATATACTGCTACAGCCTCTGGTCATCATGAAATACATATTTATGTTAAGAAACATTACTCTATTCATGCTTATATTACTACAGCAGGGCTTTACAGCTTCTCATAACCTTAAAAATCTTTTAATATGAAGGTGCATATTTCAATGTTTGATTACTTTTACAGACAAAAGTATAATTGTGCCAACATATTAATGTATTTTATTGGAAAACTAAAGTTTTATATTTTGCAAATCATACTTACAAAGAGTGACTATATTTGAAGATTCTAAAATATAATAATAATTTAAGTCACAACATAATTTCCACACTTACAACTGTGTTATTTAGGGGTTTTGATGAACTTACTACTGTTCAAAAATGTGTAAAACACCTAAAAAACAGTGAGTTACTGTTTCCACAACTTTATTCATAGTTATTTCCGTTCATTTGATGCATAAACTATACATTTGTTAAGCATGTAACCACGTAAATCGATTAAATGAAAGTAAAAAATGTTGCTGCTCTTTTTTATTAATAACATGTGTTAAAAATAAGTTGTCTGTTGTATAAAGATTACTTTTTACCATATAGACTAATTCCCTTAGTTTAATTTTAACTGACATATGATGACACTTTCAATAGCGCTGATCTCTTAAACTAATGATATAGATATTAGTGTTAGGATGATGTAATGTTTGTTAATAAACCAGTGAAGACGGCCATGAGTTCACTTTAAACCAGTGTTTTTAAATATAGGCCTTGATAGTCCTATTTTATTTGAGCAAAACTTTAACAAATAGCTATTATAATTATTTTGTAAATGCATGATAAAAATATCATATTATATTATTTTATAAACACCTGTCTGTGTGTGTCACAGTACTTAGCTAAGGTGTCCTGGGTGGTCGCTAGGGTGTTGCTAAGGGGTTCTGGCTGATTGCTAGGTGGTTCCTAGGTTGTTCCATACTGTCCTGTTTTATATACTAATATGTAACATTATAAAGTATCCATTCAACTTGTTTAAGTAGTTGACGCCTGTTGTTTGTCATCAATTCACACTATACAGGTGTAAAGTGATTCATAATATTTCTCTCTCTGTCTCAGATTGGTGACCTGTTCAGTAACAGTATGAGCTCAAAGGGTGGCACCGCCCTGTCCCGACGCAACTACCGTCTGACATCTGAAACAGACAAATCCAAAGCTACAGGTATAAATTATGTTTATAAACTCATATAGATACATTTATTGGCATACGTGATAAAGAGATAAAGTGTTTATGTAAACGGTTGATATTTTGCAGGTATTGTCAATGAAAAGTTGTTGAGTGACTATTTGCATCATGTCTTTCCTGCGTCGAATAAGCACGGGCCAGCGTCTGCAGCATACAGGTGGGCTCTGAAAGTTGCTTCTTAAATCATGTACTGCGGCAATACTGAGTTATTACTAAATTTATACTGAATTTACTAAAGTACACACTTGTCGACTGTTGATACAGCATGAAGAATTTGTATGTATGTGTGTAGTATGAGTACATTCCTGAACATGCTGCATTCGGCATGTTTGCATTGTCACGTGACAATTGTTGTAAACTGGTCCACTAGAACGACAATCACAGTAATAATTTGCCTCTTGTAATTTTGATTTTGGTGGGTACTGTGGCCTCATTTCATTTGAATGTCCAACTCTTACTCAAGAATCTTGGCAAACTCAGTGAAGTAGACCATCCGGGAATTTTGAGTATTGACGATTTAGGGCCAGATTTACTAAACGGGGTAATTAGCGTGAGAGCGCAATTCTAAAAAGCGCCAATAGGAGTGAAAATATCTGTGGGTGATTTACTAAAAAGGCGCACGTTGAAGAATACAGACGCAACATCTCATTTTCATAATGACCAACGCAATACCAGCGCAAATTAGCACAGGGTAACAGGCAGAGCTGATGCTCGATGTGCATGATCTACTAACCACACAGGCGAAGCTGGATGCTTTTTTTCAGCGGTAAATACTGGCGCAAATACCAGTAATTTCACAACCGCAAACTTTAGTAAATTGCGTTTCGATGAATCATTTACATACTCTCCTCCCATAAATTTTGCATCTGGAAAAGTCCCTACAAATGCATATGCAATAAGGTCAGTCGCAAAAACAAATATGCCACACCTTTTGAGCACTAATTATTCACTGCGCGTCTTTAGTAAATCCTGACAGTCATTATTTAACGGCAAAAGGGTGGTTTGCGCTGGGGGCAAGCTGTTAGTAAATCTGGCCCAGTGGCTTTGTTTACATTTACATACTATTTAGTAAAGAAGTAGTAAATCTGAATTTATTTTGTAATGACTTGTGATTGCACTAAACAATTAGAGACTTCTTTATGTATTAGCGCAACTCAGAAAAGTTGGGCCTAAAAGTCAGTTTTCTTTTGTGCACTTTTGGCTGTTATATATTACTGTGAAACATATACTGTAAGTGTGACTAATAGAGTTTTGGTTGTAATCCAAGCAAAAGTAAGTTAGCCGGTAACGTTAGGACACTTTAGTAGTGGACAATACAATAAGTTGTATACAATATTTTCTATGGCTTGCGCACACTACGCTTGACTTTTAGAAGTAGAGTAAATGATCTAAAACCCAATTCATATTCATGAGCCAAATTTATGATATTTATAATGTGTCAACCCTAACGTTTTATTTGAAATATATGCGTTCCTGTAGAGTTATATTATTGAAAACAGATTTGGAGAATGTGGTCCTTAATCATTCAAGCAAATAGACTCTGTACTTCCATTCCTAATAATAGCTGCCTAATGCATCACTAAAATGGATGAATGAACTGAATGAACCCACTACCTTTGACATTAAACACCAACTACCTTCTGATTGGCTGTGATTGTTTTACGTCATTTTTGCTGTCACACTATGAACGGAAAAATCACAGTGCAAATTAGTCTAATTATTCAGTATTATTCTTTCCTATGTTTGCTTCACATATGCAAAGGTTTGATCATGAGTTGGTTGAAAGTAGGTTGTCTGTGTCTTGTGTCATGATGTAGGAAACCAGTGGCCTTATCCCGCTCATTCCCAGCCAGTGTCGGATTACTGTGAATCTATACATAGAGCATGATGTGAACGGAGAGAAAGCTGACACTCAGAGTGCCAGCGCTTCTGTGTTTACATGTGATCATCTTTGATCGCTGGTGACCCCTCAGGTGCAGTGATGAGCATCTCGCCACTTGCTTTGAAGCTGAATTAATGACATACGATAAACTATTGTTTCGAAGAAATTTGAGTTTTGTTGTGATGTTCCTTTTGTAAGATGACCATTTCTCTTGTAGCTCAGTTGACAGAACAGTGTGTTAGCAGCACCAAGGTCATTGGTCTACGTATAACGCAGGGATTCCCAAACTGGGGTTTGCAAACCCCTGGTGGTTCACGAGGGAATTGCAAGGGGTTCTTGAGTTTAGATAAAAAAAAACTATTATTTACACTTAAATCATACAATCTGAAAAATTCTTTTTTTTAAAACTCAAAAATGTAAAGATTTACCAACAAAAGATATATATTTTATTTGTTAAATCTGCATGCCATGTGACCATTACACAAAACTACAATTTATCAGAAAAATTAGAACTAATGCAAACTGGACAGGTACATTTTATGTACCAATTAAAGAAAACTACCAGACAAAAGTCCAATAACTGGTAATAAATAACAATATGTAAAATACAAAAAACCTTACAACACTTTTTAGCACTGGATAATTCATAAAACTTATATACATTTCAATGTTACATTACAAATCAAATGTACATGTTGAGATTCACAGAAATGTTCAACAATAAATTATTTTAAAAAGTAGATATTTAAATGAAACATTTTAAGCCGATACCTTTGTCGTTCCTAATCCTTCAAGATTTTACATTACTGACATGTAAGCTCTTTCACGACTGTTAACCTATTTTTAAACTGATGCTGTAAATGCCTTTGTTACATTATATTCGCCTGTGGTGATGGTCTGAATGTGGCACTTAAGCTTGACGTCATCACGTACAACCTCGCTTGTTTTAGATCTGGGGTTTTCTAACAAAAAAAAGTTTTTGTTAGCCAAAACCCCTTCACCCAACTTTTTTATTTGAAGTACCCCCTGAGATTTTAAGTAAATATTTCAATATAATTTAATACCACATTTGTATGTTTAACTTTATAAACATTTTTCATCTGCTTCAAAGTTTTTATCATTAGTGTTTTACATAGTTATTATTAACTGTTATTGGACCTTCATATACAATGGTCACATGACATGCAGATTAAACAAATTAAAGATTAAGAAAACCTGTTCACTATCTGTAATCCTGTTAGCACCATTTATCTTTTTCACCCACGCACCTGTTTTCTTAGTTTAGTGTTTATTTAAAGCCTGCTTTTTATTTATTATCTGTGACTATGATTATCGTTGTATGATTAAATTGTAATGAATTGTTTTTCAACTCACGAACCCCTTGCAATTGCCTTGACGAACCCCTAGTTTGGAAAACCGTGTTTTAGATGATTAAATTGTGATCGTTTTATGAGACCATCCGATCGAGTCACAGAATGTGATTATCAGCCGATACTGATTGTGGCCAATCGATCGGAGCATCACTATTTGACGGTTATGGTTGTCTAATATACTTTACTCTTTCTGTTCTGTACCATTTGATCCACCACTAAGCAACCGGTATAGTTCTTTAAGTAATATTTACCATTTTATAAATAAGTGGAAAAAAAAACCCACCCTCCTTTCTACAGAAGCTACTGTACATATTTCAAATTCATGCAAATGTATTGTTGTAATAGAAAAGAGATAAATCACAGCAATATCCTTTTTAAAACGTTTATAACTAAGTACATGTGTAAAGTACGCATTCAATAAATATTTGTGTCAGGGTGTACTCTTAAAAATAAAAGTGCTTCATGATGCCATAGAAGAACCATTTTCACCTGAATGGTTTCCACAAAGAACCTTTACCATCCAAAGAACCTTTCTGTATTACAAAAGTGAAAGTCCCTTGGAGAACATTTGACAGAAAGGTTCTTTGGGAAACCAAAAATGGTTCTTCTATGGCATCGCAATGGCATCACATTTTTTAAAGAGAGATATACAGTAATACAGTAGATGCTATTATGTTTATTGTTTATTGCAGCCAGCACTTGACTCTCATGATGTTTTCATGTGTAAGCTATCATTGGGATGAGGTAAAGCCAGAGATTACACATTAAGTTATTCTTCTTCCCTGTAGAAAAACTCTGACGTTCCAGAATCTTGGAGCCCATCTGGAGAAGCTGCTGTCTGAGGAAAATCCACCAGAGGATGGTCGAGGTCAGTCATCATTGATATACACATATGAGCTCTACTCAAGTGCACTTAAGTAGTTTTAATATATACTAGATAAATGTAATCGTGGTTAAAGGGTAAAGCTGGGTACTGCATGACTGGGACTGCGACATTAAATATACATAAGCTAACAACTTGCTTCAGAAGAAATTTATAAAGGAGTTTTTAGTTATTAATGTCTGCGTGTTTCTCTGCAGATCAGGTGGAAGGCTGTCTCGGGCCATCAACTGTTGTTCTGGATCACAGCAGTGGATTTGAGGGGCTGTTATTTGTCGACGACGACCTCTTAGGGGTGAGAATTTGTCTGATTGTAATGGTTAAATATTATATTCACAATTACATAATCTACAGTACAGAAGAGAAAACATGAATAGAAGTTTGATTAAAAAAATATAATTGTTGTAATAATTTTACTTTAGTAATGTAATATATTTTGGGTGAACCACGTTATGTGTGGATGGAACTTGGATGGAAGTAATTAGATGTTAATTAAATTAAATTAAATTAAGGTGGAGGAGCTTCTCATTTTTTGGTAAAAGATTACGGAAATTCAATTTTTAAAATGTGCAATAATGCAAAGTTAACAATAAAACCAAAAACATGTATGAATGAAGTAATTGGGATCAATTCATGTTGGGTTTAAGACAATTCTTAAAAAATATGTTCTGTTCTGTTTACTTTGTCTATTCAAGGTGATGACCACACAGCAGTGGTGGCAAGTTTCTGCATCTTACCTTGGCATGTCTCTGAGTGTGCACGTTGAATTTCAGTTCCATCAGAGCCACCATATCTCACTATTTTGACTTTTCTGTGTGTTTACAAAGGTAACGTTGTACTAGCAAAGTGCAATTGTACTAACTTTATTGTGATGTATAATGGTAAATCCATTGGTGTTCTTTTAAAGTATCAGAGTTCAGTATAAGCTGTACAGCATATTATAATCACATAAGATTATCTCATTTTAAACCATATTGTATTGTAGGGCTCATTGTATGATCATTGTATGATTGTTTGTTTTAATTGGTTTTAGGGAAATGGGTTTATGAAGTCCTCATCTCATCTCAAGGACTTATGCAGATTGGCTGGTGCACATTAAACTGCAGGTTCAACCAGGAGGTAAATGCGTTCCGTGTTAAAACCTAAAACATGTCACAGTTTAGAGGACAGGGTTTTTAGTATAGATATACACTACTGCTCAAAAGTTTGGGATCAGTAAAATTTTTAAGTTTTTAAGTTGTGTTTTAAAGTTTCTTATGCTCTTCTTAGGCTGTGTTCATTGGATCAAGATACAGAAAATATTATTACAAAGTAAAACAATGTTTTTCTATATTAATATACATCAAAATTTAATTCATACCTGTAATTAAAGTTGAATTTTCAGAATTATTACTCCATTCTTAAGTGTCTCATGATCCTTCAGAAATCATTTTAATATGCTGATTTATTATCAGTGCTGGAAACAGTTCTGCTGTTTATTATTTTTGGAACCTGTGATACTTTTTTCACGATTCTTTGATCAATAAAAGGTTAAAAAGAACAGCATTTATTTAAAATGGAAAGGTTTTCTGAGAAAAAGTCTGGGGTCAGTACACTTTTATTAATCAAGGATGTGTTAAATTAATAAAAAGTGATGGCATAGATTTATATTGTTAGAAAAGATTTATATTTTGAATAAGTGCTGTTTTTTTTAACTTGTTATTCATCCTGAAAAAAAGAATCAAGGGTTAAAAATATATTTGGCATCACACCTGTTTCCAACATTGATAATACTAAGAATAAATCAGAATATTAGAAGGATTTCTGAAGGATCATGTGACACTTAAGACTGGAGTGACAGCTGATGAAAATTCAGCTTTGCATCACAGGAATAAATTATATTTTGAAGTATATTCATATAAAAACCATTATTTTATATTGTAATAACATTTTGCAGTATTACTGTTTTTTTTCTGTATTTTTGATCAAATAAATGCAGCCTTGATGAGCGTAAGAGGCTTCTTTAAAAAACATTACAAGTCTTACTGATCCCAAACTTTTGAGCGGCAGTGTATGTATAGTGATGCCTCATTAGTGGCTGTTTCTGTGGGCTGTAAAAGGGTGATTTTTTTGGATGCTTTTAGTCACAACATTATTCCCACAGTTACTTGTGTTATTTCATGGGTTAGATGAATTTACTGCTCCTCTAAAATGTGGAAAAAATCTAAACACCATTGAGTGTTTCCAAACTTTTTTACTGGTAATGTGTACATTGTATCATTGTGTTTATTCACTGTAAAAAATTCTTTGCTGCCTTCCATTTTAAAGTCCAGTCAACTTGGCTAATTACAGGTAATTTCAATTTGATGAGTTGAAATGACTTGTAATTGGTTGAATAATTTAAATGACTTATAAAGCCAAATTGACTGGACTTTAAAATTTAAGGTAGCAAAAATGTTTTTAAAGAGTAGAGGTGTGAATATCTATCTAGTTCTAATAAGGAAAGTTCCCAAGAACCAAAACAACAGATTAATATAGCATTGTGATTGTTTTTTAACTCTCTACTTAAATGCTTGAGCTGCGCTTAATCCATCTGTGAAATTGTTTCTAACTGTGTGCTCCAGTAGCAGTAAGTACCTGTTTTATGATATATTAGGCCTATGAAAACTGTTGCCGCCTTTTTGTCTTCAGGAGGGGGTTGGGGACACGCCAGACTCGTACGCCTATGACGGTAACAGAGTTCGCAAATGGAACGTGACAACCACCAACTACGGCAAGGTGAAAACACTTCAGGGGTCATGCTTGGTTTGTCCCTGTGATGGTTGTTTTGAGAGTTTGACTTTTTTTCTTTTGTTTCTATTTAGTCTTGGGCTGCTGGGGATATCGTTAGCTGTCTGATAGATTTGGATGAAGGCACGATTATGTTTTGTTTGTAAGTATTTATTACTAGATGTGTTTATTCTTTGGTACAATGATTTGTGAAAGCTTTACAAATTTCATTGAATTTGTTGTCGGTAAATGTAATGAAATCATCCCTGTCTTGTTTTGAATTGCACTGTTTTTGTTTCTTTTAGAAATGGACAGTCTCTAGGTGTTGCTTTCAGTAACATTAAGATGGGACCTGGCATCGCTTATTTTCCTGCCATCAGTCTGTCATTCAAAGAGTCTGTTGCATTCAACTTTGGCAGTCGTCCTCTCAGATATCCTTAAAGATCATCATATATACACTGCTGCTCAAAAGTTTGGGATCAGTAAGACTTGTAAGAAGTAAGGAAGTAAGAAGTCTCATCAAGGCTGCATTTATTTGATAAAAAATAAAGGAAAAAAAGTAATATTGCAAAATGTTATTACAATATAAAATAATGTTTTTTATATGAATGTACTTCAAAATAGAATTTATTCCTGTGATGCAAAGCTGAATTTTCACTTAAGACTGGAGTGACAGCTGATGAAAATTCAGCTTCGCATCACAGGAATAAATTATATTTTTAAGTATATTTATCTAAAAACCATTATTTTATATTTTAATAACATTTTGCAATATTACTGTTTTTTTCCTGTATTTTTGATCAAATAAATGCAGCCTTGATTAGCATATGAGACTATAAATATATAAATTCTTCTTATAAAAACTCTTTTTATCTTACCTTGATTTGTAATGGTAAGCTTATAGTAATTATTTATAAATTGAGACATTTTACTTCAACCCATGTAAAGATAACTTAAAGTAACCTGCAATTTTATGTTTTAAACAAAGATGGTGATAGAGAGGCAGAAGTTACACTTTTCTGCTGTAAGGTCATTATGAAAAATAAAAAATAATTTAAATTGGATATTGTATGTAATATATATTGTATATGTATACGGGTAGTTCACAAATATGTATATAAATGTGTCCTATGGTGTGACTGCAAAAATGTAGAAAAAAACTCTTAAAAATACACTAATAGCATGAGAGAGATGTATCTTCTTGTTGGAGTTACAGTACAAATAGGAAGAGAGAGATTTATCTTTATTGTTTTTTTTTGAAATTAGTTTTTGTGCTATGCCACTCTATGGGACTCATTTATGGTGTGTTTGTCAACTACCCATACATTAATATTGTATGCTGAATTTTGTAACGTATATACACATAGAGCTTCATTTATTTATGTATTTATAATACATTAATCCAAAACGGTTAAGAATATATAGAGTAAAATAGATTTAAACTTTACCTTACATGTACTGGTGATCATTTATTATTTATGATTAATATGTTTCAGCCATTTATTTATCATCATCAGCATTTAAAAATGTAACTTAAACATATGATGAATTACAAAGTCATTTGTCCCTTAACCCATCTGCTCTTCACATACCCTGTGGAGGGTTACCTTCCTTTGCAAAGTCCACCAACATGTGACCTCCTCAAAGCCAACAGACTTCTGGGATATTTCAAAACGCTCTTGTCCACCTCTATTGACACACAGGTAGAAAGCTTTTTTTGTACTGGATGATAGTGTTTTTCATGAATTCTGACATGTCATTGGTGAAAGAAAGTATAACAAAAAATATTGTTTTTTTCCAGGAAGAAAAGCTTATTCAGAGAGACAGCGGAGCCTGGAAGCTTCAGGGCGATCCAACGGTGCTGGTGACCCTCACACATATATTTAACCATTTTGGACCTCTCATGGTAAATGCATAAGATTTTTTTTTTTTTGAGAAATAAGAGGCTTTCTATTGAAAGGGGTTCATGATTCTTCCCTGTTCTGCTTTAACTGTTGGAAATGTGTGTTTGACAGTGTAAAGTCTATTTGGTGGAGGATGTGTTGATGAATTTTCTGTTGAGTATACTGGAGGGCGGAGGATCTGTGGAAGAACATCCGCTTATACAACAACTGCTGGACATTTTCTGGCTGCTCATGGAGGTAATGAAATACAGTAAAACTCAATTGAAATCTCTCAAAGCAGATAAGAAAGATTTATCATATTTGATAGAAATCTTATGGTTGTATAATATTTTTTTAGAGGTTTATCAGTCATTGCATGATCTGCTGGTCTATAAATGATATCAATGCATCTCAATTATTTTAAATTAACATTCATGATGTCAACTTTTATGAATACATGTTTCCTACTGTTTCTCTCTGTTACAACTTAGTTCACCCAAAAATAAAAATTCTTTTATTATTTACTCATCCCCATATCATGTCAAACCTGTATGACTTTTTTGCTTCAGCAGAACACAAAAGAATTTTTTTGCAAAACGCTGGTTACTGGCACTCATTCACTTTCTTAGTATGGACACAAGGTACAATGGAAGTCAATGGGTGCCGGTAACCAGCGTTTTGCAAAATATCTTTTTTTGTGTTCCACAAAAGACAGAGTCATATACAGGGTTTGAATGACATAAGGGTGAAAAACAATTATGACAATTTTTATTTTTGGGTGAACTATCCCTTTAAACACAAACAAATAATTTATATTTGAATGTCGTCATGTTACCTTCTTATATGTGATCCAAAATGTGGAGCCCATTCCAGTCGTGTGAAGTACATATTCTTAAGTGAAACTGTATGTTTGTAAGACAGCGTATTCAGCAAAATTTGAAACGTAAGCAAACAAATCAGTGTAATACGTTCACATACTGAAAATCTTATTGGTTCTCACTCTGTTTTTTTATTTTTATATAAAAAAAGGCGAAAACATGACAGTGAGCATATGCCATTAATGTTGTTTTCGCTTGTCTCATAACCGAATCGAATAACAGAACCGGGTTTTTAACATGCAGGGATGTGAATGAGTTTAAAAAGCGACTGCAAAGTATCTCATACAGTTTTTTTTATCTGTAAGAGTTTTCTCTGTCTGTCTGCAGGACTACGAGGTGAACGAGTGTTTGAAACAGCTGATGATGTCACTACTAAGAGCCTATCGGTTTTCTCCCATCATTCCCGATCTGGGGTTTCAGGTTACAAGCAGTTTTTTCTACTAGTTCTACACACGCATCTAAACAAATAGAGCAAGGGGCTAACATTGCTTAGATAACTGGTTCAAACCCGAGGGAATGCATTCCTGTTACGTCCCTCATCAGCTGGCTGTAATACATCTAGGATATTATTGAACATAACATACAAAAATGATGTGTGTGCATCTTAATGGGGAAAGAAAACTGCACAAGGTGAACAACCATAACCATAAGTCCAGTTTGATCAATGTTTATTCTCTTTTAAAGTGTTAAGGAAAATAAAGTAAAGTACATACTTACAATATATACAATATGATGAACGAGCCAGATGAGGACAATTTGAGGAGGAGAGGACTGAGCGAGCGAGATGCTTTAAATTAAAAACTAAACAAAAACAAAAGAAACCCCCAATAACTAAATGTTAACCAAACTAAACTATCTATCAACAGAAAATGTAGAAACAAACATCTTCAGCGTACGAGACGCAATCACTAACGCTACGCTAACTAAATCAAACAAAACATACAAAGTAAGCACCTCTCGCTCTAACCTGATGTGTCTAATACAAGGGAAAAAGTCTACGTGATGTAAATGTATGTCGCGACATGCTTACCTTACTCCCAACCTCTCCCCACAGTCTGTACAACTTTTATGAATGACTAAAGAGAAGATTCACAAAGTCACCGCAATCGGTGAACATCAAACAAGTACGAGGCGTACATCACAATCATAATAAATATGAAACAAAGCAAGGATACTGTGGCAAAATAACAAAACCGTAACCCCAACAAAAATCAAGGGCTCTCGGACTGGGCTTCTCACAAGAGAGACAACCGTCCTCACAGAGCCACATCATCACCCAGCCCAGACTAATCGCCATTCAAGTTAAAAGGGATTTTAAACTGTGCGACAACAGGCGATTGGTGGCGCGATCACAGACGTCAGCGTTCCACGTCATCAGAGCGGCGGGCGAATCCTCCAATGAACTTCACATCTGAAACAGACAAGCGTACATACAGACACACAGTAAAGTATACATGACGCAGCGTACATAACAATTCCCTAATTAAATATATAGTTTTAATGCATAGCCAGTCACTTTGGATAAAAGCATCTGCCAAAAGAATAAATGCAAAAGAGAAAATATAGTGATCATGGTTTTGATTATTTACATCGATTAACCAAACGTGTAAAATCTTCTTTTAAAAACACTTTTAGGGTTTTAGGGTTGATGTCTTGAATGCTCAATTACTGTTTTGGGACTCTGTTGATAAAGTTAGTCCAGTTTTAATTTAATAATTGACCAGTTGTTTGGAAAAACTCAATACACAATTATGTTTAAACAACTGAACCATCTCTCTCTCTCATTAAAATCTGTAAGGAGTTGTGATGTTATATTGACCCAAAGGAATGGTTTAGGTGGCTCTTTCATAGCCTGGTGGTTGATGATGATAGTTGACAGGAGCATGCTGGGAACTCTTTAAAACACTGTGTATGATTAAAGGCAAAGGTGTTGCTGTTCGCTTGGCCCATTAAAATCCTTAGTGATTATTTTCAAGGACTGTGTACCGCCCCATTAGTCAACTGTAGTACGCATCTTGTTTAAATCAAAGGGACTTAACTAGCTTGATGAAACTCTTAACAACCTTTTTAAGATGTTGTAATATGCGTCATGAGTGTGTTCAATTTTTAAACATGTAAAACTGAGATCCAAATGAATATCGCAGCTAGACCTTTAACACACTTATACATTGATATCATAAAGATATTTTGATCTACTATTGTGTAATTTGTCCGTCTAAGTTTTCAGTTTTCTTTCATGTTTTCTGCAGATTCACTACCTGCGTCTGACCACAGCAATCCTACGCCACGAGAAGTCGAGGAAATTCTTGCTCAGCAACGTTCTATATCCTCTTTATTTGCTTAAATTGATTGGTTGGTCTCTTCAGGTTCAGGGATTTGCACATTGATTTATCATAACTGCAATGCTACCTATTGACCAATCAACACCCAGATCCAGAACGCTTTAATAGTAGTAAAGAAACAAATATGTGTTGGCACAGACTTATACTAAATGCACATTTTTACAAATGCTGGACCTTAACAATGTCACATTTGATGTTCTGCGGTCTGTGGTTTTCTTTTACATCAAGACTCCTCTGAGGGTGAAGGAGGCGGGGCTAGAGGAACTCATCCCAACCACCTGGTGGCCAGCACATTTCGACAAAGAGGTCTAAACATTATACTGAAAATCTTAAAACAATATTAAATCTTCTAAACTTGTGTGAATGCTTTAAATGAACATGCATGTTTATAAATGTCTGTGTGTTTGTGCATGTGATAATTCAATTCTTATTTAACATTGTACATTTTACATCAATTTCAGGATGCTTGTGTTACTGTAAACGCCTAAAAGCGATAATGTGATGGTTAATAATGTTGTCTCT
Organism: Beaufortia kweichowensis; assembly: GCA_019155185.1. NCBI lineage: Eukaryota > Metazoa > Chordata > Actinopteri > Cypriniformes > Gastromyzontidae > Beaufortia > Beaufortia kweichowensis. Next base: position 8,885,928 of record CM032818.1, on the reverse strand, counting down.
ATGTATAAATTACATAGCAACAGTATGTCTGAATGCATTATAATGTACGATCAACGTATTTAATGCGTTTTTTTTCTCTATTATTAATCTTATTATTAATCTTTAATAATAACTATTTATGATTACAGCTTTAAAGGAGTATTTTTATTAATATTGTTTTAAAACTGTGTATATTGCGAAAGCTGGAGAAACAATCGAATAATATAAATAAAAGTACATTTCATTTGTATTAATAATACTGGCTTTATTATTAATGTTGGTGGTTTTTTTCTTTTATCAGGGTAAAGACGAAAGAGCTGCACATGAAGAGACCGCCGATGAGAGGCTGAGACGCCGGGCGTACGAGCGAGGCTGTCACAGGCTAAAGAAAAGGATTGAGGGTATGTCACACACATGATAAAAGATTACATTTAACACTGTGATACTCTGCTGAACCCGTGTGTGTGTGTTTCTGTCTGTGCGTTTGTGCAGTTGTGGAGGAGTTGCAGGTTCAGATTCTCAGACTGATGTTAAACAACAAGGACAAAGGAACGGTATATTGACTCATATGTTGTGTTGTATATGTTGCATATGCATATGTATCAAAGCATATGTTGTATGCTTTGAATCTTAATGCATTGTGTCAGACTGTTTAGAAATTTTAATGGTAATCTGCTTTCTGTAGACCAGATACAAGCATGTAGAAAACCAGCAATCCAAATGTTATACTGGTAGCTAGCTATAAACATGTCGTTAGTTTAACTGACTTTAGCTTTATTTATCCATGGGTACCGATGCTCGCAGCCGTATTTGTGTCCGATATGGTGGTAAACACAGCACATCTAAATGAGACAAAGAAACTGATACTTGGAAAAACATCATTGGAAACTACGTCATTGGGCATTGCATTTACACTGCCTTACAGTTTGTGTGCCTTAACGTTAGTGATTTCTCTTAGATTTTTTCTTCTTTTTTTTTTTGGCAGGGGGAAGCGTCCCGTTACATTTTTCTGAACAAATTCCGCAAGTTTCTACAAGAGAACGCCAGCAACCGAGGGGTAAGAGAAGAAGTATATTGATTTTTCAATTCAGTCAAATCACATCAAGTTCTTTTCTTGTCATTTGTGCCGTGGACATCATGTATCGCATTAACTTCCATGTGTAAAGGGTTGAGAATGCGTTATTGGCAGAAAAAAGTTAGGTAACTAGAACAGAAAAAGTCCTCATGAATGCAGCTTTGCATAAATTGTACATGCCGACAAGAGTAGTATGTACATGCAGTATATACTCTATGCTGATTTATTTAGATCTCGATACATGCATGAAAAATTATACACAGTGTTTATACATGATGCCCCTGGTGAAGACTGGGTTGGAAAAATTTCCCCGTGCTTTTTGTAAATTTAAATGAAGATGTCATTTTCTCATGTCTAACACTATCTAACAACAACCAATTTGACCTCCTGCTGGAGAATGTTGGACCTCCTTATTTTTAATTAAAGAGTATGGCTGTGAATTTGCCATTTTCCAATACATGTTAAATTATTAGTTCCAATTATTAATATTAATATCATTCATATTGATAAATGTATTTTTTATTGTATTCATTATACACTCTAAAAAAGGATGTGTTATTTTTTAACACATTTTTTGTGTTATGCTGTTTAACACATAATGTGTCATTTTGTGTTAAATACATAAAAGGGACAACACATGTTGAGTTGAAAGTAACACAAGTTGAGTTGTTTTTTGTGTCTAGTTAGGGACAACACATCTGTGTGTTGTCCCTAACTAGACACATCTTGTGTTATTTTTAACACATCTGTTTTTAGAGTGTAGAATATTATAAAAACTAATAATACATTTAAAATGATAAATTATAAATGTTATGTTAATTATAGAAATATAATTGTAATATAAAACTGTTATAGTAATGATTATTAATTATACAAATGCTTATAATATTGTATTTATATTGTAATTCATTTTTATTAAGGTTGTGGATTGAAACAGCTTTTTTTTTTCGCCGCTACCGAATGAAAATCTGTTTGTATTTTCAGAACCCCACAGTTTTATGTCCTCCCGAATATATGGTGTGTTTTTTACACCGTTTGATTACAGCCATAAGGGGCTACTGGGATGAAGGGAAGAGAAAAAGTCCTGGATGCAGCAGTAGTGAAGGTACAGTAGATGTTTCATTATGTTTCCACAGACTGTCAATGTTCCAGTGTGAACTGAAACTTTATATTTTACTTGATTTATATTGACTGATGGAATACACGAACATTAATAAACATTAATAAAGCTGTCAGAAAGCTTTTAGGAAGGAGGTCACGTTCTCAAGCGTTTTACTATTTGGCCACAGACGTAGGCTCCATTATCATCGACTGTATCATAAGTGCCTTTGTCCTTCACAATATGACTTTATACAGTACATACAACAAACTTTGTAAACGTTCTTTTTGTGTGTCCGTCAGATGCTTATGTCCCCCCTCAGCTGTTCTACAACGGAAAGGTGGATTATTTTGACCTTCAGCGGCTGGGTGGGCTTATCTCGCATTTGAAGAAAACGCTTAAAGGTTAGTAAAAAAGAAATGAAACCTTTGTCAATATGACCATGAGTGAATTTCTGCTGGAGGCCACCAGAGGGAGCAGGAAGTCAATGCGTTTTAAGAGTTTTGCTCTGCCCGTAAACTAACAGCAGATAATACACAATAATCTTTTATGAATTAAACTCTGTATCTTTATATATACAAATATAACACGAATAAAAGTTCTGTTAAGGTAAGAAACAAAACGTACACTTTTAATGACTTTTGTTCATTTTGTTTTCATTATTCATCACAATTTTTTAAACCTTTTTTCAGAGGTACCCTTTGGTTCTATGTTGCATTTTCTTTGTGTTTTCCCGTATGTAAAATGAGACGTGCATTCCCATACTGATGTGCTCATTACGCTTGTTTTGAAAGTTTTGAAATTTAGTTATTGATCTAAACAAAGCTGGCAGGCAAACGGTATGGATTGATCAGCGTAGCAAATTAGTTTTAAATTGAGACTGAATACATTCCACGTAACCTGCAGGGTGCTTTCTTTCGCTATTAACCTCAAAAACAAGGGGCAGCCGTTACTTTGATTTGTGGCATCATTAAAGTTTCTGATATGATGGGATAAGATGGATGCTGGCAATGTTCACAAAGACTATGATGCAGATGGACATTGATTTCCCTCAAGGCAGCGTCACATCCCGTAAAAATATTGACGGACGATGGGGAATACAAGAGCGAAGGAGAAACTGAAGCAGGAGGAAGAGGCAGATATTTTTCTTTTTATTTGTTTCTGTGGTTTGTCTACATATTGACTGGATTACCCAGAATGCACCGAGCCATGTCATTTCACAATTCATTTACCTCATAATGTCCTTCCTTATTGTATCAATAAAAGTATCCAAAAGGCCGAAATAATCCACCAGAAATGTTAATGCTGTCCACACTTGGACATAATGTTTTAAATGCATCCTAAACTGGAATGCAGGATTTATTTACGTTACGTTTATGCATTTGGATTTTATTGAAAGCGATTTTTATTTTTATTTTAGTGTGTTGGTTTCCTCAAGCTCATGACCTTTTCTCTGCTAATGCAATGCACCGGTTGAGCTACAGGAGCGATACGGGATTGATAACATGCAAATTAAAAATCAGTCTGCGTTTCACTTTGTGATTAACTGGAAAGCACCTTTGACAATTAATTTTACATATCGGTGATGTGTGTTTTCATTAGTGGAGAGGCATGTCTTTTCATGCAACACTTGGTTGTACCAAGGTATCATTTCCAAAAAACTCATTTTCACTTGGCGTTTCCATTCTCCGCTCTCGTTTGATTAAACACTGATGAATACATTGTTATTCTCAGACGACATCTTACTGCTGATTTTCCTAAAACATCACCAGAAGAGTGATCATGCTCTTTTCCCAAGGCCTTGTGGGTAAAACTCAGCTTGCATGAGTGAAGAACGACCAACACTTGTAGTATTCTTTGTTTTGTCAACAGTTTCCTTTTATCATTTGTATTTTTTCAACAGACTTAGCAGTGTTTTTATATCTACCCAATATTAAGTGTTCAAATACACTATTTGGGTCTCCTTATGGTTATGTTTTTTTTATATTTATTTAATTTAGTTTAGTGTAGTGACGTTCACATTTCTTTTGTTTATTTAGTGTTGTTTTGTCGACAAGCATCAATATAGCTGCTGATACATAGAGTTACGAATTTTCCTAAACACTTAAACATTGAACATAATTAAAGCTGTGATCCGTAACTTAGTTGTTAATACAGATTTGTACCATTTTTGTTCATTTTAACCACAGTCTTTTTACATTACCGCAATACTTAATGATAAGCTTATAATTAAGATAGATTCATAGAATTAAGAAGAGTTGTTGGATGTGAGTTTGTTGGTATATCACCACTTTATTTTAATTTATTTAAGTCACATTTAAAACTGATTCAACAAATCAATTACGATGATCACATCATAAATCACTTTAAATAGCAACAGTGTCTTTGCAAACATCACTAAAGCTATTTCAGCATTTACTTTCACTAGACGATTTCCATTTGAGGCTAAATGCATGGCTTTGGTGCTCTCACCAACCTATTTCTACACTCAATCTATCTAATGGCTTCATCAAGGTCACTACAGTATAAGGAAAATATCAATATTTTTTATTTAACCGTTCCTCATCTTTAAACAGCGAGAGATGGCTGTACTCGGATCCAAGTCAGTTTGTTTTTGCATGCTTGTCAGATTGATTATTATGAATTGTGATTTAATGGATTGATTGATATTCAGGTACTTTTATGTCCTTTTTTGTTTTATATTCATAGGTTGTGTTAGAGACCTAAACGTGTACAGTAAATTAAAAAAGAATTGGGAATGAAAGAAAAATCAATGTAAACGTCACTTATTTTTATTGTGTATCATTTCTAACCAAGCTATATTTTTGTTAAATTATGTACAATAGTGAAATATTATTTATGTGTATAACAGCTAGCTAAAATAGCTATTTAAAGCAAGAAAATAACCAAACATCCACCTGTCCACTCCTTTCCTTTTAATTCCTGGTTGTCAGGATATGAACTGTAGGCATCTGTAATAACTATCAGATTTATAGATGTGGTCCTGTTCATGTTTGTGGATACTGAGATTAATCAGTGACGATTTACTGACTCATAGAAGTGTCAATGAAGATGCTATATCAGCCTGACACCAAATTAATGAAACCATATCTCTGGGGCCATCCGTCCTATGCGACTTCTTGGTCTTAAATTTTGAAACCGTTTGAGTCATAACATGGTGTGATAAATTATAAAATACAATTTGCTTGTCTGAACATTTAATAATAGTAATTGCATAGTCATCATGTGCATCTTTATATGCCTAAGATCAGTTTGAGTAGGTCATGTGAGCCTTAAAGGGATAGTTCATCCAAGAATGAATGACATGAGGGTGAATAAATGTTGACAGCTTTTTATTTTTAGATAAAACTATCCCATGTGCTTTCTGAATACTTATAATAAATTTTTAAAGTCAACAGCTTTTTTTCTTTCTCTAAACTATTTAAACTTATGTTACGTCTTACAAAAGTAAAACGTTTCTGGATAATTTCACAGGTGGTAACAGTTTTGGTCAGTAACATTTGTAGGTTAAATTCAATGCTGAAAAATGCTGAAATACGCAACAATGTCCATACTCGGCACATTTTTCTTTCGCTCACTTGAAAGAAGGCCATAAATGTCATCATTTTGCTGAGGTTTGTTCTTCTTCAGCTTTCATATTTTTCTTGAAAAAAAAGCAGCTAGCTGCTTTTACCATCACTTTTTTACAGATCCATTTCTGGCGGACACAAGTTCAATTGCTGTGGATATGCAGACGATGGTTGTGAAATAGAGAACATAAGTCTCCTAAAGTCCTCTGATGACTTGAAGCTGTGATTTTTATTGCTTCGCTGTCCAGAAGGAGAAAAATGGGCATTAATAAATAATAGACTGGAGTGTTCAGAAGTTAGGAGTTTGTCATCCATTGATATGACTCTCTTGAGCTTTGAAAATCTTGGTCAGTAATAGAAAACGTCTTTTTGGTTTGTTTCTCGAGCGTTTGTCAGCAGTTTTCCAGCAGCGTTTTCTTTTAATATTAAGTAAAGGTGAGAAGTGTAATTTCTGCATCACTAGCATCACCAAAATAAATTTTTTTAACAGGATTTCTGAACATTTCCCTTTGTCTTGTATTGGTTAGTCAAAATGATAATTCTGCTGTTGGTTGAATCGCCGTTGCATTATTGGTTTGGTAAAATCTTTATTTTAGTATCACCACAGTGGTACATCCTTTACAGGAATTTAACCTATAAATTGCTTGCTTATATTTGTCAAGCTGGGATGAAATAAATTAATGCACTTCATTTTTTAACACACTTACTATTGTATTTCATTTTACTTTATTATTGTATTTTTCAGATGACTTGGCAGCAAAGGCGAACATCATTATAGACCCAGCAGAGATCCAAGCCGCCTCCATGGATGACCTGGATGAAGATGAAGAGACTGGAGCTGCCCAGGTACAGCACATGCTGCCGCCAAAAGTACTTTCTTTTCAGCTTTTATACAGCAAAACTTGATAACTTTTTATCTTTTTAAAATTTTTAGGCAATACAGCATGTTTTTTTTTTTTATCATGTAGCCTGGAGATCTTAAAGCATGTAGTCTAGATCTTAAAGGGATAGTTCACCCAAAATGAAAATTCTGTCATCATTTATTCCCCCTTATATAATTTAAAACCTGACTACTTCTTCTGTAGAACACAAAAGAAGATATTTTGAGAATTGTCTCGGTGGTTTTGTGTCCATACAATGGAAGTCAATGGTTACCAACATTTTTCAAAATATCATCTTTTGTGTTTTGCAGAAGAAAAAGTCATACAGGTTTTGAATAAATGATGAAAGAAATTTTTTTAATTTTTGGGTGAACTATCCCTTCAAGGAAGAATGACATTGTGTATATGTGTATTCGGGATCCACAGAGACCATCTGGTGCTGTTGCTATGGGTGGTGCTGGTGCTATGGCCCGACCCAGCTGGTTGAGTTCCCCGACCCTGGGCAGAGCCAACCGCTTTCTCAGCACTGCCGCCGTCAGCCTCATGACCCCTCGGCGACCTCTTGCCCCGCCCGAGAAGGTCAAAGTTCGGACGCTCGCGGTAGAACAGAGAACCGAGGAGGACAGTGAGTCCAACATGCCCCATTTTTTTGTCATACTTTCACAATGTCTGATATCTACTGACACTAGAAGAAAAAATCTATAACATGGGGCTGTAGAAATATGATTTAACAAAAGGACAAAAGTGTTTCAGTGACACAATTTGCTCCAAATTATGTTCCTGATAATCTAATACATATTACACACAAAATTCCACTTTATTCTTTAAGTTTTACATGTATGATGATAATTGCTACTATTGGACAGATTATTACACAAATTTAGTCTGCACACATTCTCCACAAAAATCATGGTGAAGACTGACATTTTTTTATAGACAATATATTATTTACAATATATTATATTATTAAAAGTACTTTCTTTTCACCTTTTATCCAGCAAAACTTTATAACTTTTTTTTAAAAACATTTTTAGGCAATACAGTATGTGATTTCTTTCTTTCTTTCTTTCTTTCTTTCTTTCTTTCTTTTTTTTAAACACTTCATACCAGGATTAGCTCTCCTTAACCCTTAGTTGGCATGTACCAATAATCATAATAGATTTTTTGAATAATACTTTTGGACAGATTATTACACAAATTTTGTCTGCACACATTTTCCACAAAAATCATATTGTCTATAAAAAATGTCAGTCTTCAGCATATTATTTAGACCGTTACAGACACACATTATCAAAACAAACTGTAATTTCAAAATAATCTATTACCCTCAATGGAATATGATGCTTTAGCTCAAATCTGTTCTTTCATTTCCCCACCAATTCTCTCTCACCCCATCTTCCCTATGCCAACTCCAGTTGAGGGAAGCCATGGTAACGACGGGCTGTTGCTGGGGCGACCGCTAGAAGAGCCCGACCAGCCAATCACAGAGAAGTCCCTTCTGGAGATCCTGGATGGGGTTGTGATGATGTATAATCTAAGCGTTCATCAGCAGCTCGGCAAGGTAAGTGATAGAAATACAGCCTTGGTTGTCTTGGATTTGTGCATATGGTCAAAAGGGACTAAAAGTGGTGTGTTACTGTGGTGTGAAACTACCCTTTTTCAGTATAACCCACATAGAAATGGGTCAGACTGCATGTAACCTGTTAACTGTCACCGTTCCTCTTGAGGAACACCTAGATTATTTCCCTATTCACTTTAATATTTTATAGTTGAATTTTAATCTAATCATGACAAACTATATACTGTATTGATGGAATAGTACAAGACTCCAGAATAAATGTGGGACAAATTTTTATAACCATAAAGAAAAAAATGTACACCCCTGCTCAAAAGTTTGGGATCAGTAAGACATGTAATGTTTTTTAAAGAAGACTTTTACGCTCATCAAGGCTGCATTTATTTAATCAAAAATACAGAAAAAAAACTGTAATTTTGCAAAATGTTATTACAATATAAAATAATGGTTTTTATATGAATATACTTCAAAATATAATTTATTCCTGTGATGCAAAGCTGAATTTTCATCAGCTGTCACATGTGTCACATGATCCTTCAGAAATCATCACAGGAATAATTTATATAATTATATAATAAAACAAGTAATTACAATTTTATTTTAATTAATTAAATATTTTTTAAAAATCTAATCTCAAATCTAAAATTCGAAAAACTTTAGTTTGGATCGTGCATTTTCATGTGTATGCTCAATATGGGCAGTGACAGTTAACTGGTTAAACTTTGCAGTTATTATAATCTTTAATTAAACTGGATGAACATAATAAATAAATGAAAAGACAAATGTAGAAGGAACAAATAAATGAAAGAATCTGTATCCGTTTCAGAATATCATATTGCAAGAAAAAAAGAACTGATAAATCACTACAGTACATGATTTTAATTCATTTATGATAAACAAAAACTTCCATTGATGAATTATAGACACTTTGTTGTGCAGTTGAAACCCAATTATAATCGAGTTTCTCTTCCTTGCACACGTTTTGATGGAAAAAGCCTCACTTTTATTCATCAGAGCTTTCTCGTGCCAGCTCATATTGACAGATCCGTTCAACATCTGAGAGCGCCGCTGTTTGACGTGTCTTTGCTTTCAAGAGTGAATCACTTTCGGGTAATACTATTCCTATTCCTCAGTCTTTCAACAGCGAGGAGAAAAGAGTCAGACATAAAAACATAAAAACCATGCGGCATTCAAGGCAGTAAATGTATGTAATTCATTCCCTCTGTAAAGTGCTTTGCTCGGCAGTTGTGCTCGACCTCTGTCTCCACACTTGTGGCCTTAAATCTGAAGAAGAGGCGTTTCTATCCAAGAGCGATGGATTTTCTGCTTTCTTACTGCTAAAGTCCCATAGATATCTTAGTCTTTTATTGATACGCCTTTTTAATCGCAGCAAGCAGCCTATAAAAATAGTTATAATGCAGGTAGACTGTTAGTCAAAACACATTATTCTTGTGCCTTGCCATTTTAAAATATTGTACAACTTTACCTGTGTTAATTTAGTTTGGAAAGCTGCTTTTTAGAGCAACATTGCAAACACAGTTATGTTATTCCAAACTTGTTCCAACACTTTGCAATTCATGTGAAGTCAAATCTAAATATGTGAGAAAGAGATCTTCACACGGCTCTTGTACCTTGTTTTTTGTATATAGAATATAGTAACAGTTTATATTGCCTAGCATCACTTTTTCTATACTGCAGAAGTAAGAAAAACATCAAGGTTTGATACATTATGATGGTGAATAAATCATGATCGCATATTCACTTTTTATTAAATTTATGAAAACCTTACCCTTCGACTGTCATTTTTTTATTGTTTAAAAGCCACTTTTCATTTTAGATTATTTTACAGACTACTTTTATTCCGTGATGTGATTTGTGAAAAGTCAATCAAATGCTTTATTGAAATGGCCGAGAACTAACTGTCAGATTGCGAGCAATGAGTAATCTATCAAACAAGCTGTCATTCATCAAAAGAACGAGTTGTGTAACTATGGAAACGGTGCAGGGACTGGGATCTGTCGTACACTATCCAGCATTAAGAAAATCATCTGTTAAAAAGGAGCACAATGATGTTGGTGATAAACAGCATGACGCATAATGTACAGTAGGTTGGGGTGGAACTCATTTATTTTGACCATCTGGACAGTCACTGGTGTTATTTACTCACCAAAGCCAATTTGTACTCTTGTTTGGCACTTTGGACAAGGCTAATGTTTTAAAAACAGCTGACTAGTCATTTAGTGGATGCCATTAATTCAAGGAGACTGGCAGGACATGGTCGATTACCAGGGATCACGTGAGGTTAAGTGCTGAAGGGCACAATGGTGATGGATCAGTCTGGGATTTGAGCCTTTTTTTGGTTATCAGTCCTTTTTTTCTGGTCATTTAAACGAGTGTAAATGAATGTGTCTCTTAAGGCAAAATGTTAAACGGATACAGTACCACCATCTTCTATGTTTGAGCATCAACCAGACACTGCCACTGTCATATTAGCATATGTGTAGCATGGCATCAATAATCACAGTTATTACTAATCTCAATATTTTGTGATTTTAGGTACTTGGAACAATATGTGACCCTGTGAAAGTCATTTTTTGTGATTTACAGTTTTCTACACGCAAAGAACATTCTGTGCAAAAATAACCTTGATATCTTTAATATTGACTGAGTAAGACCATGTCAAAGATTGAAATCATAGTGATATTTAAAGGTGAAATCAAACTTTGATGTTATCTCGTAAATTGATTTGGAGACTTTAGCCTGGTTTTCACTGTGATGAAAGTACACAAATGTACTTTTTATCCACTTTAAAAATACAGTTTAATAAGAATTTTATGAGACAGCTCTGGTGTTGTGGCAAAAGGAAGTTTCCTAAAGGTATAATTGCTCATTGACACTCGTGAGTTACCGTGGCTTTGAAAATTAATTAAAAACGTCTCCGTTTCCTACTGAGATTTCTTGCGATCTCTGTTGGATCCTGATGAGGTTTACGCTGGAGCCTGTCAAGCAAAACTGTCTGATTTGACTTGCACAGACTTCATAAAGACTTTTTTAATTGGCTTGGCATGGTGCAGTCAGAAGTCTCGCCAGTGTGAAGAAATATCACCATTGTACCTGGTAATTTCATCAAACTCTAATGCATTTTTATTCTGCTGAGCTTGAGAGGGCTGTATGACCATAGTCTCAATAAATAATCCAGGCGATGCCTCACATTTTGGCAATGGCCTAAAGCGGTTGCTCAGATAAAAATGAGCTGCACAATGATGAGAGTTTTTTTTTCTAAAGCCATTAACTTTTTCTGCACAGAAATTTACTGTATTTTAGGAAATGTTCTGCTTGAAATACAGAAAAAGTATGTGAATTTAAATACTTCAAATATGACAAGCATGATTTTGTGTCACTGCATTTTGAAACTATGTAACTATGTATGAGTATCTCAGTATTGCCAGACGGTGCAAAACTGTTTCTTTTACTTTTTCTTCTGGAAATAACCAGCAAAAATACTGATGACTCTTTCTGCACGAAACAGATTTTTATCCAATCAAATGCCCTTTAAAATATAAATGTACCTCCCCTAATTCAACCCTTCACTATCCCATCCAAACTCTTTCACTTAGAAATTTGTCAAACAAAAATGTTCACAAACTGCACTAATGAACAGATTACATGGATCAAGTGTGCACAACAGAACTGTACATTACACGTTACTGTACATTACATGTTAGCGACGCATTTATGCATAGCACATGTATTTGCCTTTAGTGTCTTTTAAAGAGAAGCATTTTGATTCCAGCTGTATCAGAAAGGTTTGTGCTTGTTTCAGTATAACCCATTTAAACCCCATCTCTGCCAACAGGACAAGGTCACTGGGATGATAATTTTCCCTGTTCCTCTAAAATTGGTTGCTATTTTGGACTCCAGCCGAATGGCTAACGATTGTATTACTGCTTGAGAACAAGGGCAATTTTCGGTAGCTACATGCTCACTTTCAGTTTGCAGAGTGCTTGTAACTTTTTGTTTGTATGTTTTCTGCAGATGGTGGTCGTATCTGATGATGTTCATGAATACGCAGTTGCCCTAAAGGACACGGATGAGAAGATTGCCCGATGCCCAAGCAAAGTAAGATCAATACATCAAAAACACATCTATTTCACAAATATACAAAATAATACAAAACACTGTAAAGCTTTTCTGATGAATGAGATTTATTCAAATATTTAATGTTCATGAAATAAAAATTATTAATAGTTTCACATGGCAATTATCACTATTTCATTTGCTTATACTAGTTTGAACAAAATTAAACAACTACATAATTTGTCCCACACTGTAAGATTACCTTTTACTTTATTTAAAAAAGTAATCGGATTACATTGTCTGCCAGTTGATAAACAGATTTTGAAAAATCATCCACTAACTTGCATAAAGCAACGAAATATCTTAGAGACTGAAAAGGGTGGATCATTTAGACTTGAGCCAACCAATCAATCAATAGTAGAAACTACAGAGCAATGGACACACACAAAACCTGAAATCATCTGAGCTACTGCATAGCAATGCCCTGATATCCTTCTATAATACGCAAGCATCATGTTTTGCAAGGGTAATCATCTCTCATAGATCCTGCAGAAAATACACAAATTGAATTATTTATGATGATCTTATTTTGCTTGGCAGAGGCCGGATATTCTAGAAGAGTTGCAAAAGAGCCAAAAGGTGTTTGCTGAAAAGCTGAACCACTTGAGTCGTAGGTTGGCCTGGATCAACGCCACCATCTATTCCAAGGTAAGTGAAATCTTGTGAACCAACTATCAAGGAAATGTATCGTTCATTTGAGATTCTGATAAAATGTCTAGTGAGGTTTTCTTGTAGTTTCAGAGGTTTCCATATAATAGCCCATTGAAATTACTCTTTAAAATGGCATTTAAAGAAAAAAAGAAGAGTGTATACTGTAAATGCCAATGCATTTATCACAGAACTTTCTGAATGCAGAATGTTGATAATGAGAGGATATTATGAAAAACAGGATTTTCCTTGAACTCTTTAAAGCTAAAATCCTTTTCTTTTTGTAAAAATCAAAAACAAAAATCAGTTACTAAGCAACTACATTAAAAAACAGCATTCTAAACTGTGTCCTTACCTTACCCCGATTACAACAGCAAGCTTCTAATTATGATTTATAAATGGAGCTGTCAGGTACGATTTCACAGGAAATCGTCTGACTTATCTGAATTCAACCCATGTTAAGATAAGTACCTAAAGTAACCTGCAGTTTTATGTTTCAAACAGAGATGGTAATAGAGACCTGCAGAGGCAAAAAAGCTTAAATGAAGTATACATTTTCTTTCCAGTCCACTCAGTTAATTTATTAAAACTAAGTTGTAGTTATGGACTGCCCACTAGAGTTGTCAAACAATTAATCGCGATTAATCGCATCCAGAATAAAAGTTTGTGTGTACATAATATATGTCTGTGTACTGTACATACTGAAAAATATAAAAATGAATAAATGCATATATATATATATATATAATTTTGATTATTTGTAAATATAAATAAATCCATCTAAATGTGTATGTGTGTTTTTGTGTTTATAAATACAAAATCTTTATGCACAGTACACATAAATAATATCTATATAAGGAGAAGATGCTGGATATATACTGGCTCCTGCGGGTGTGCATCCAAACCATCGAGCATGCGGACAACACAGGATCTTTGTTTGCATTCATGCCTGAATTCTACCTCAACGTGGCCATGAACAGCTACAGCGCCCTCAAGAACTACTTCAGCCCGTCCAACTGTATGGAGGAACTACCAGGTCATTATCGCTTATTACTGTCTACATTAGCTTCTTGAAGTGTTTCTTCATAACTGTACTAATCTGAACTACTGTCTATAAATTTATTGCTATGCATATATGCAAACTGTTATTGCAGTCAGTGTTTCTGTTGCATTGTTTTTTTTGTGTGTCACTGTTGTGTGTTAGTGTAAATAATGGCTGTCAATTATTTTTCTTTTACCTCTTAGTTGCTGCCACTTTTAATTTACTTGCAGTAAATAAGGGAGCGTTTAACATTTACAAACTTTACATCAAATCACATTTAAATAAAGATTCTCAAGAACAGTTTGCCTCTATATGGCAACAATTTCAAGGTTGTTTCTGTGACGTTTCAATCATGTTTGTGTTTTGTTTTGCATGCGTTTCATTTCAGGTTATGAGGACACGCTCGCACAGCTCGCCGCAATCCTCGCCAAACACTTCGCAGATCCACGTATCGTCGGGACAGGTGAGAAAAACCACCTCACATGCTGTCTTGATATTTTCTCATTACTACAATCTAATTTGATCTGTAATTAGATCTGGAGACAATGCAAGTATGGTGGGTGGGTGCTGTGTTGCTGCTTAGGTTTTCAGAGGTTATTTGGGTGTTGCTAGACGGTTGCTGAGGTGTTTTGATTGTTGCTAGTTGGCCTAAATCAGAATAGTAAGTAAGACTACCTACAATGCCAAAATTGGGGAAGAAAATGCCTTGCATATAATCAGTCATTGTACTAATGGGTAACAAATGAGCAATTCCTTGGGGCGCCGTTTTTCTTTCGGACGAAACTGAGAATGCCATTTTCAGCTGCAAATTTTCATCCCTAAAATATAAAAAAAATCATAATATAAGGGAATAGTGGAGTTTACGGCACAATTATAATGATGGAACGATATGTTATGGAATAACTTTTAGAAAAAAAAATTCAATTAATTAACGATAAAACATTGACTATAAATCAAAATCTTTTGTAATTTAAAGAGCCTGTGCATAAAAACTCTTTAATTACAGAACGTTATATAGTTATGTTATAGTTTTATTCATAATTTCTTGATGTGAATGGGCCTTAACTTCATCTTGCCGATATACTGTATAACTACAGCAGCTGACAATGGGCGAATCACGAGCTTCACTATCATTGACAGTTACTCCAAAAAGTCGCTCCATATTTGCATAAAGTTATACCTTCTTCAACTGTCACTGGACATGCCCACATCCAAGCCAGCACTTAGTGAAATTGAATGAATCATGATTGTGCATGATTTGAGATTCGATTTGTTCTTGTTCTATGGACATGAATGGAAGCTCAAGTAGAAGTAAGTGATGTTTGCACAATAACAGTGTGTCTTACTGATCTGAAGGGTGTTGTAATGTGGACAGTTAAATAATGTGCACGCATAATGTTCCCATGACTGTTCAATGAAAGGACTTTCTCTAGATGTGCACCTGCTGTATATGTGGTGGTTCCTAACCATGAGCAGCTGAATGTAATCACATTATCTTGTTCCAGACAGAGAAAAGCCCGAGCCATTACGATTTATGACACAAATATTAAATTAACACAGGAAATGTCTTGCAGCTTGAGAATTCAGACTGGGGCTAATGCTCTCTCTCTCTCTCTCTCTCTCTCTCTCTCTCTCTCTCTCTCTCTCTCTCTCTCTCTCTCTCTCTCTCTCTCTCTCTCTCTCTCTCTCTCTCTCTCTCTCTCTCTCTCTCTCTCTCTCTCTCTCTCTCTCTCTCTCTCTCTCTCTCTCTCTCTCTCTCTCTCTCTCTAACCTGCTCTCTCTTTCTATCTGTCTGTCACGGAATGAGTTCTGTCTCTCTCTCTTTTTCTCTCTCTGTTCTGTTAATATTTTACTCTCATAACCTGCAAAAATATATAAGCGGAATGAGTTTGTCGACTATTTTAATGGGAAATCTTTAACTTAATATAGCCAGTGGCCGTTACGTGGTTCATTTCTCACATAAGGGTGTAATTAAAAGCTTTCTCCTTCAGCTCTCGGGCAATATGAAGTCGAAAGGCAGTATTTTTTATTCTGTGTAAAATTAGGACTGCTAAATTGACTCCAGATTCATTATTTACAAGAAGTAAAGTACTATGCAAACGAACAGATGTTATTCGACATGACATATTTATTTAAATTGCATTTCACAAGGTTTTTGATGTTCATACTCTGTTATGTTAATGCATTCTGTGTTTTTTTTGACTACTTATTATGTTTTTGTAGGGTCGGACGCTGAATGTTGAATTTTTAAATGCGGCTGACTAATTGCACGCAGACTAAGCATCAGTTTGAATGACTGCGCTAAAATATTTATATTACTATAGCCCTCGGTTTTTTGTTGCTTACTATTAAAGTTGATTTTTTTGTTAGTCTTGCCTCTTTGTCGTCACCAAAGCCTCTTTTTTCGTCCTTAACAAAAGGGTTCAGAGGCGTTAAATCGTTAACACATTCAGATGCATTCAAAGTTCCTTTGAGAAATCAGAAGACCCCAGAATTAGAATAATTATGTTTACACAACAACATTTTTAATAAAAAAGGAATACTTTTTGCATTTTGGCAGTTTGTTTACATGGCAGTGGCGTTTTGGGGGACTGAAAACACAAACTTGTGAAAACGTTTTAAAGTTTTCGAAAACAACGCCATTATCATTTACATTTAGGCATTTAGCTGACGCTTTTATCCAAAGCGACTTACCAATATTAGGAGACAATGAAGCGATACATCAAAAGCGGCAGCAATAGTACAAAGTGCTTTCCTAAGTTTACAATGTTATGCAGTGCTAGATAAATACCTGTAGAGGAAGGAAAAGTTTTTTTTTTTATGCTGTTAGGTGTTCGTGGAAAAGGTGTGTTTTTAGTAGTTTTTTAAAGGAGGTGAGGGATGTGGCAGAACGGATTGCGTTAGGGAGATTATTCCACAAGCCGGAAACAGAGAAGGAGAAAGAGCGAGAGAGAGATTTCAGTGCCCTTCTGTGATGGTACCACCAGTCGACGTTCATTGGTTGAGCGTAGGGTTCTGGATGGGTTGTAGGTGTGTAGAAGAGAGTTAAAGTATGAGGGTGCAGAGTTTGTGATGGTTTTAAATGTCAGCATTAATGATTTAAATTTAATGCGGGCAGCCACCGGTAGCCAATGGAGAGAGATGAAGAGTGGCGTGACATGTGCTCTTTTGGGTTCCTGGAAGACGAGTCTTGCTGCAGCGTTCTGTATCATCTGCAGTGGTTTGATTGTTCGTGCAGGAAGACCAGCCAGAAGAGCATTGCAATAGTCCAGTCTGGAGATTACCATGGCTTGGACAAGCAGTTGGGTAGCGTGCTCTGTGAGATATGGCCTGATCTTCCTGATGTTGTAAAGTGCATATCTACAAGACCGTGCTATCCTTGAGATGTGTTCGGTAAAGGACAGCTGGTCATTGAAGATTACACCAAGGTTTCTAACTGATTTAGATGGTGTAATGGTTGTGTTGCCAATTTGAATTGTGATCTGAATTGTGATTTGATTATCATCTCTATGTAAACAGAAAAACTAACGTATGTCAACCAGCTTATCAAAGTAAGCGCGTTTGGATGTTCGGATTTGTTCTTTTCATAAAGACATAAGCATCCATTGGCCTGGCAAGCATAATACCGTTTTTTGCTGATCCATGTAAGTGTGGATCGTTTTAACAACGTTATTGTGTGTACGTGAAATTTTTGAAAAATGCCAAAGAAGAACTTATTCATTTTAACTACATTTTACATTTACATTTAGGCATTTAGCTGACACTTTTATCCAAAGCGACTTACAATAGTAGGAGACAATGAAGCGATACATCAAAAGCGGCAACAATAGTACTAAGAAGTGCTTTCCTAAGTTTACAATGTTTTGCAGTGCTAGATCTACATCGTGGTCGTATAAACGTTGCCTTCGAGAATTAAAATGTTGAAATCTAGGGTAATCTAAAGCTAAGATTATTCATAAACATTGACAAAATTCACTTTCAGCATACATGTCCAGTATATACAAAATCTCACCTGCACCCACTGCACCTTAACATTTATTTTTTATTATTTATTTTAAAAAATAGGGTTATTCCTTTAATATCCCGCACCAACTTTAAAATAAAATATGTATGTCATCATGTATGACATCATCAAAGAATGTGTATGTTTTAAAACAAGCAATCACATATGACTTCTTCACTTTCCACATTGTTTTTCCTTCCTCTTGCATTATTTTACAGATATTAAAGATTCTCTGATGCAGGCCTTGGCCAGTTACGTGTGTTACCCACAGTCCTTGCGAGCCGTCGAGAGAATTCCAGAGGAACAGTAAGTGCTTTTGTTATTACCACAGCAAACAAAATAACCTTAAATGTCTCTGTTATTTAACCAATTAGGCTGATGGTTGACCTACTTTACCTAACTCGCTGATGATTTTCTTCAGACTGTTGCTTTGCCATTACAGTAGTTGACCTGAAATAGAAACTGACTGTAGACTATAGGGACTATTATGCTAATGTCCTCTATAGCGGCCCTAGCAGCAATACTGAATGTTATTTGTGCTTAAGTTTCATTATGAATTCAGTTCAGACATATTTTGAGTATGTAGTAATGCGTTGAATCAGTTGCGTAGCTGGAAGGATGCAATAAAGTAACATTCATTGTCATAAACTATAGCGACTAGCTTTAAAGCACTCATAATTACATGCCTTATGATGAAAACCAAAGCATTTACACTTATGTTTGAACTATTTATAACAACTACTTAAATTGTACTCTTGTATTCTTGTATTCTTATTCTTTGCTACTGGTCGGCGCTGTAGTCATTG
Source organism: Beaufortia kweichowensis (assembly GCA_019155185.1). Classification (NCBI taxonomy): domain Eukaryota; kingdom Metazoa; phylum Chordata; class Actinopteri; order Cypriniformes; family Gastromyzontidae; genus Beaufortia; species Beaufortia kweichowensis. The sequence continues at coordinate 8,867,092 of CM032818.1, read as the reverse complement.
TACTGTACTGTACTTCATGTATATATTATGTAGTCCCTTGTAGTTCTGTATTGTTCTGTGTCGTCTTATGTAGCACCTTGGTCCTGAAAAAAAGTTTTGTTTTACTATATACTTGTATATGGCTAAAATGACAATAAACTCAACAATTGAACTTGATATGTTTTTTTCCATAAAGCCGGCCAATCAGATTGCTTGTGATTTGAAGGATTGAATGTTGAAAGTAGGAATGTAACAATATATATTGTGGCACAATACACAAAACACATGATCTGCTTTAACATGTAATGCTGCGGTCACACTAGACCGTATCAAAGGCATGTATCCCATTCAAAGGCAACATACGCAGGGATAATACGTAGAAATTTAGCCTAATGTTAATGTTTTGTTTTTATTCAAAATATTTTGAAATATTTGTTGTGAACAAACTCGTATTGTATAAAATCATGAGCTGGGTGTATTGTTGCGTTTTTCTTTGGTTCATTCTGTCTCCCTCTTGTTTGTCTTTTGGTTTTAATGTTACGGTATGAATTTAATAAAGGTCTATATATTGTGTTATCTCTCAGGCGGATGGCAATGATGAGAAACTTACTGGCTCCATATGAACAAAGACCCTGGGCTCAAACCAACTGGATTCTGGTTCGTCTTTGGAGGGTATGCTGCATCTTTTCTTCATTCTTCCCTCTTAACTCCCATCATTTTTCTGTTTTTCTATCGACCTTCCTTACTCGCTTCTTTCTTTTTATCTTCTCTTTGCCCCCTCCCTTTATATCATTAGATTCCTGCTCAGAATAGGTGCATTATATCAAAGCCATGAGGGATATCTCTGCTGGCGTTCTCATTTAACATTATGAAATGCTTCTGACAAGAAGCAACTCCCTTTTCATCGTTTTTACATTTATTTGGTTCTTGGAAAAAGAGCGTTGGAGCGTTGAAGTGCGTTATTCTGTAGCTCTCAGGGAAAGCTTTATTCGGTTTAAAAATGACGTTTTCTGGGTCTGTCTTTGGCCCATTTTACTAGTTCTTTTGTTGTTGTTTTGTTTTTATTTATTAAACAAAACTGCAGGTGTAGTTGAAGTATTTTCATGTAGGGTTTGTGAATGTTCGTATTTAACAGATCAGTGGTTACAGGGACAATATCATTTCTTTGAGCTTTTCTGTCTACCAGTTGAGCTATAGGAGGGCAATTCCACGCAAATTTTAACTATTATTTTTAGAGCATTTTTAAAGCATATTAAAGTGCTGTTTTCAGAATTGTCATATTCATAACAGTCCATAATTATCATAAAATGTTTGTTGGGTATTATTGCTTTGTGCATTTTTATTTACAGAAATCCTAGAAAGCATTTTGCCTCTCAAAAAAGTGTGTTCTTTTTTGTCACATTTATAAAGCATGTATATTTACATTTTTGTAAATATACATGCTTTCTATACATTTATAAAGCATGTATATTTGCATTAGTGATTTGTGTGATGTTTTGGATGTTTAGATTTTTTGTTAGGGGTTTAGTAAAATATAAACAGTTCAATATTTAGTTCAATATATCTATATATTAAATCTAAATAATAACAATAAGAGGAAATTTTTTCAAGATTTCACTGAAAATGTCAATTTCTTAATGCTGGAATTGCCCATGGAACAGTCCTGACCTGTATTCTGGTCATATATTAAATAACAATTCCCTAAAACTTTGCTGTTTTATTTGTCTTGTCTTTAGGGTTGTGGCTTTGGATACAGGTACACTCGTCTTCCTCACCTCCTGAAGACCAAACCTGAGGATGCCAACCTACCCAGCCTGCAGAGTAAGTCACTGAACTTTATTTCAACTTTAAGTAATTAAAATTAGTCAATTTTTATAATTACATAAAATTGACTCCCATTTTTTAATCTTATATAATGATGTTTGTTCTGAACTCTATAAGCTTTTAGTTTGGTCTGTTGTGTCTTTAGTTACTTGGTTTTTTTTTTGTGTACTTTTGTGTTATTTTTGTTGAAATTTATCTTTTCCCTTTGGTTTTATATATGTGTGTGGTCAAGTAAACAGAATTTAATTAATCTCCCATGGTTAACAGTCAAAACAAAACATTAAATCTTCATCACCGTAAGCACAATACATGCAGAGCCTTATTTATATTTTCAATTTCAAAGCAAAGACTCAAGAGTCATTTATAATCCTAACCAGCTTCTCTACGTTTCCAAAATATAATTTAACAAAAAGTTTCTTTGCTTGTTCTGTTTTCTTCTCTTAAACAACGTTGTTTTGTTTCGGTCGTTGAGGTGTGGGTACCAGTTACAAAAATCAATCAAAAGTTTCTGCACATATACTATAGGTGCTATAAGTCTACAATAATTAAATTGCGGATCTCTTTTAAACTGTATAAAACTTTATCATTTAATTCATGATTCTAACTGGTATCTTTGGTAGAAACTTTGGTTGTTATTTTATAAGGGAAAGTGTGAGTGGTTCTTGTCCAGTATGAAAATCTCACATAGCATTTTTAGGGTATTGCTGTGTGATTGAATGTGTGATTATTTGCATGTAATAAAGATGATTACCTTAGCAAACACCACTCATAAAATCAAATCACACTGTTCTTGGCTACATACAACAATGAGCAAGTGATACTTAAAGAAATGACTGTAAATGCTTAGTAATTTATGATATTACTGCCTGTAATGATATCCAGTTGACGTCAAACGATGCCAACCATCACTTCAGACCTTGGAGTCTACTTCTTCCTCTGACATTATTAGAATGTCCAGATCGATAATGTTGATGATGGGGTTACTGGGGCAGTTTTGACGTCATACCATTGTAAAACGTCTCTTGACTCATTAAACCTGGCACCTGCGCGCACAAACGCACACACATCACGTTTTATAAACCCCTGTCCATTATTTCTTTTAACAGCTTGCCAGATCAATACTTTTAAAGAAACAATACTTTAGGTCAGTGCATCTATTGCATCGTCTGGCAATTTTTCCCATCATCAATTAACTTAAAACGGCATGCTCTGATTTTAATCACTCTCAGTTTACTGCGATTCCTATTTTACGAGGCGTCGCTTTTATTTAAACGGTATCAACCACCTAATTCACTGGCTGATCTTTAGACGGATATAATTGTGATTCTTTGGAGGGTCATAGCAGGTAATTTTGAGATCTTTAAAGCATGTTGTGACTTTGAGAAAAGTCACTTTAAAAAGTCAACACCATTTGCAACCCATTTTAATTAATTAGTGATAAATTAAGGATTAATTATGTTGTGAAAGTGTCCATTACATAAATGAATGGACTAAATCAATGCCTAAATAACTATTTCGTAATATGGTAATGCTATCCCTTGATTTTGGGTAAAATCTTGCGCAGTGTTGCCAACTATTTTAATTGGAAAGTAGTTTAAGTCACATGCTAATTAGCATATTTGTTGTGCATTTGCGTCATGTTTGCTGAATGCCCAGTAAAAAACATTGTGGGTTGAATGGTCCCGTAAAGAACGTTTACTATACCAAGAACATTTCTGTTTCACGATAAGTTCTTTATTGTGCAAAAAGAAAGAAATTGCTCTTTTATAAACCTTTGACTTGAGTGTAGATGTGTCATTAGGCACTTTTTTTTTTAAATCTTGTGCTTTTTGCAGCTTATTCTTAATTATTATTTTGTGTATCACTGTGTGAAGTTCTTTTTGTAACCAAGAAGCTTACACAAAAGCTTGTACAATTATTCAATTTTCACATAACTTTTTGAAGGGACATTCTGGTACTTTACGTGATGCATGAATTCCTTCCCTGGTTTGATGAATCTTGTCTCGGCTCTAATTCCATCTTTCTTCACTCTCATTTGCATGATGTCCAGGGGATTTGTCAGTTGCTAGTTTTCAAAGTAAGTTTTGTTTCCAATTGCTTTTCTGTTGACCCTGAGCCTCAACGGCGCACCATCCTAAGTGCCAGTTTGCTCTGCTATAACTGTACTGATTGATCTCAGAGTAAATCCGGCTCATAGCAGACAGACTTGCGGTTAGGATTGTGTCCATTTACCCGTAAACTGTTTTTTCCTTAAATTATTAAACTAGTTTTAGTTCCTTTATAAAGTTGTAGCTGTTTAATTTTGTCCTGTGTTGGTCCTCTTAGTTCATTTTTTGTTGTGTTTTATCCTGTAGTTGTTTACTTCCTACATAATTGTTCCTCATTATAATGTGATTAATGTTTAACCTCTGTGTCCTATTATACCGTATTAGTCAATTATACAGCCCGAAAAGCTGGCTGTGCTCCAAACAAATAATAAAAAATTTAATTTAGTACCTGGCCTAAATAAATGCAAGTAACACTTTATAAAAAAAAAACATTTAATAAGCTTTACAAGCATTTTACATGGTTAGCATAGTGAACTTGTAATTAAATCAGTCTCTCTTAAACAGAATGAGAAGCTTTAGACTTGGATGATACAAAATGTGGTGTGAGATGTTAAATTACCATAGTTTTACCATGGTATTTATGCTACTTTGGAAGAAACTGTTGCTGTCATTTCTAAATTTATTTGTAAGGGTCATTAAAAGTCATTAAAACACATCTTTGATCCCTTAACAAATCAGTAGTTATGTACTTTATTTTCATAATGTACATTTTATATAATTAAATTCATTCAATATTTTAGCGTATGTTACAGTAACAAACGGTCTGGGTATTATGTTAATTAAAGTTTATTTAACGTTATATAAATGTTTGTTAGTAACTTATTAAAAGTATGAAAGCTATTATAAAGTGTTGCCAATACTTTAAATAATATTTATAGTTTTATTTTAAAAATTGTAATATTAAATACGAAATTGTCACACACTGATCTTGAGTTGGTTTGTGGTACATTATATTCTGTGATTGTTTTTTTTTTGTAGACAGACTGTGGTGTCTTATTTAGATATTCAAAGGTTATTTATATGTGTTATGTACATTTTAGCATGAATATGTAGATGTTATTTGCATATGGAACTGTGGTTAATTTGTAAACTTGTATGAAAATTCAGAGTTTTGGTTAAGCAGCCCAAGGTTTGTATTTAGCCAGCATCCTTTTCCCATGCAGTCATCCCAAACATGTCTTTTTCCTGTCTTTCTTTAATTAAAAAGAATGCCTTGAATAAAGTATGTGCCTCAAAATTGACAAGACAAGGTTTGAGAACAAAACTGATACTACACACGAGTTGGTTTATCACAAAGCAACACTAAATGTGATTAGTGTCCTGCCGATCTTCTGGATTTCAGAACCGTCCATGCCATGCTTTAAATGACGTAAACGTCCTCTACTTTTACAGCCTTCGTATATATCTCTTTCTTTCTTTTTATGTTCGTATATGCCCATGTCAATGCCACATAAGCCCCAATTTCCTAACCTCCCACTTAGCAATAAGCAAAGACGGACATTTAATTAAACATAAAGGTTGCGTCTCATTCCGAGACCTGAATCTTGGCATCTAATGATTGGCTTTATTTAGAGCTTTATTGCCATTGCCTTTTCTTGCTTTTAACACAGCGCTCGGAGGCTCTTAGCGTGCTTGCGATTGCTGTGCTTTTTCTGATAAGCTATTAAATTACCCAGTGTACTCTTTGTGTGCGTGTAACGAGAGAGAGAGAGTGCCCTTTCTGTGTTCGTCAGACGCGGTCAGATAGCAGTAATAAAAGGGACGGGGTGACGGTTTACCATCAGCCCTCTGTTTTGTCGTTTTATTATTTCGTTATATAGTGTTGTTATTCTGTTCGAATCCCTTCTTGTGTCAGTTTGATGATCATTTTTATGCATTAGGTTGGGGGTAGAATTAAAAAGATATTGAATTTTTCTGGACCTTTAAGTAATGTGGTTTTGTTGGAAATGTAGTTTTGTATATTTTTAAGTATCCTTGTGTCATTTGTAAATAGTCAGACTGTGGATAAAAGGACACGCTTTTTGTGATGCTGAATGTGGCCTTGTTAGCAAAACCAACTGTATTCGGCATAGAAAAAATATTACAGTATTTCTGTAATTCAGTGTTTCATATTACAATGTGAACAAAGGCTTAACCTGTTACCTGTCACCGTTCCTCAGGAGGAACACAATGTTATTTCCAAATTCACCTTAATATTTCATTGTTGAATTTTATCTAATCATGACAAACTATAAATTGATGGAAAGGTATAAGTCTGCCTGTGAAATATTTGATAAAAAATAACAATAAACATAAACGAAAAAAATGTTACTGTAATTTATAGAAATATCTAAATTAAAAAAAAGTCTGAAAAAACATTGTACTTCAGATTCAGTATTTTTATGTGTATACTCAATGTCTGCTGTAACAGTTGTCAGGTTAAAAGAATTGTCACTTAAAAATAGAAATACTTCCATCATATATTTATCCCCTATGTTGCTCAAAACCTGTATATTTTTTTTCCTGTATATCTATATATCTTTTTTTTTAAATGTGGAACACAAAAGAAGATACTTTGGAGATTTGTCTTTGTAGTTTTGTGTCTATACAATGGAAGTCAATGAGAATGCTCTTTGGTTCCCAACATTCTTCAAAATATGATCTTTTGCATTCAGCAAAAGATAAAAAAGTTTAAAACGACATGATAGCAATTACAAGACAATTTTGGGTGAACTGCCCTTCACATTGATAAACTGATATCAGATATCTACTCTTAGAACATAAAAAAATTGTGTCCAGTGTTTGATATTTTATCTTATTACAAATGAATGTTAAGATGCCCACTACACTTTTTTCACAATTTAACACACACACACACACACACACAGATATATATAGTGACTGAATATTTTTTTTCTGATTGACTACAGAGCCCTGCCCATCACTGCTGCTGCAGAAACACATGTCTGATCTCCTCAGTCAAGACAAAGACATGGCTGCCAGTTTTCTGAACAGTGTCCTAAACCAGCTCAACTGGGCCTTCTCCGAGTTCATCGGCATGATACAGGAGGTAAGACAGAATTTAAATCTGCTTATTTCCACATTTAAAATGCTCCTATTATGCACTTTTTACTTTTTCAACTTCAGTTACTTTGCAATTGCTGTTTAAGCATAAAAAAAGATCTGCAAAGCTACAAAGCTCAAAGTTCACTGCAAGGGGATGTTCTCTTTAATAGAAATCACTGTTTTAGAACAGCAAACAGCTTGTAAGGACTACAACTAGGTTTGTGATCTCACTATGCTGATATGGTACGGGAAGGGACATTTCAACACACGCTTTAAATGGGTAACCGGTCACAATGGACTGGGCCAGCTTGACCAATCAGAGCGTTTCATAAGGATGGTGCGTTTCGTAGGGAGTGTTTAGGTTGTGCTGCAATATGTGAAATATGTGAAAAATAGTGTGCTTGAAAGCATGAAAACCTATTTAAATACACTCCAAAAACAATATCAAGACTTTATAAAATGGCATTATAATGCTTACAATAAAACAGATGTTGTATAAATGTTGTTCAAAAAAGTTGTGAGGTGCACAAGTTGTGTGCTTTTTGCCATTGATCAGACCAATTTTCGCCCCAAACTCATGTCAATAAGACAGAAGCTGATCTAAAAGGGTCGGTGTGATGCTTTCAGAGAATTTACGCTATGTTAGGAAAATCTACCTTTTATGGTTTTCCGTTAAACTGGAATATGAGAAAATACTGTATTTTAACAGATGAAACATCACATCACTCCTTAAATGCAAGTCTAGCGGATTGAGTCCATTATTGTCCTTTGCTTTTTAATTTTGTCCATTTGTGACCACGTTTGGATCAAACCCTTAAGCTCAAGTATGAGCCGTAGTAGTGTGGTGCTTGCTTTAGAAAACACCACTAATAAATGTCATTGCTCTGTGTGAGTACATTATCATGAACAAAGCACATACTGTAGATCTGTTCATTTGCACTGCACGTGTGCATTCACAACGCGTCACCGAACAGCATTATCCACCTCAGCGATTTTTGCAAGGCTGTTTTGCAGATCTATCCACATGGACACACAATTTCATTAGTAACGGCATCTGCAGGACATTGATATTCCTCAAACATTCTGGTCAGTGTTTGTTGTAAACATCTGACATGAATTAACAAATAAATTAATCCACCTTGAACTGTTCTTGAACTGTATTGTACTGTACTGTACAATTAATTTTTTTATTAGGTATTTTAAGTAAAATATCCAGCCATCAGTCAATAGACATTGATAAAATGTTTTGCATTAAAAATGTAACAATTTAACCAATAACGTAGACATCATTGTAATAAATGCTAGCCGAATTTATATTTGGTCTGCTCAGTTTGACAGAAATTCTTTCAAAAATTATTCGCTGTCATGACATCCCAGATTTATATGACTTTGTTTCTTCAGTTGTACACAAACAAATCATTTGAAATAAAAAATCTTTCATGTTATCCTCTTAATCAGGTCTCATCCATCAATAAAGAAATCTAAATGACTCCTCTGAGTTAATAAATGTCTTATGCAGCAAAACGATACATTTGTAGGTACAAAAATCATATTTTGAGGTTACTTATCGATTGTTGCATCTTGTTTCTATGGGAATATACAGATCAGTAAGATTCAGATACGACATACTGTATAACTTCACATGGTTGTGGCATGCATTATGATGAAACGCGCATATGAAAATAAGCCAAAAGACAAACTGGAAACGGTCCGAATTTATATATTTACCATTTACAGCTCCCTTTATGCTGCAACGACAGCGTCGCATTCCGTTTAAAATTCTTACGCACAGCCTACATCAAAAAAGATGAACCTTTGTGTTACGACAACAACAAAGTCCAATCTTTTATGCAAAACCAAAGCCTAAAACCCAAGCTGACCTTATTCGCTATCCCTCCACCTCGCAAACACAGTTATCTCCTTCAGGAAATGCAAATCAAGCTCCTTTAAAAACTTCGTCCAGCTGCTTGCTAATAAATGAGTTTGGACACCATAGAAACAACCTTTTGGAGAAAGCGGGGCGCCATTAGTGGGGTCATTACCAAACGCCGGCTTCTGAGCCTCAAGGGAAGAGACAGAGGAAAGTAAAACCTCCCTGATCCATAATGACGGTGAAGTAAACCTCAGACGTCAAAGCACTTTCCCACCGAGCTTCCTCTTCTACTTATAAATCAATCTTCCTTTCAGGAGAGGTGAGGCGGTGAAATTCGGCTCGCAGCAGATTGGACTTGCTGCTCTTTTGCCCGGAGGTTGGCCGGATCTTAAGAGCGGCTTTCATCTGTGATAAGCCTTGAATTAGGAGGCTGCGTTCTCCAGGGACGTTTGTGATGTGTTCCTTTGCTGGCAGCGCTAAATAAGTATCCACAAGGAATCTGATCGGAATTTCTAAGCATGAAGGCTGTTCTGGTTTTGTGCACCAAGTAAAAATGTTACTTCTTAAGTAAGTTACGTCTTGATACAAATATGATCTTTTTGGAGAAGATGAAAGTAAAACACGCTGGTGTGATGCTAGGGTAGATGATTGCTAGGATGTTCTGCCTTAAAGTAACCCACTGCAGGCCTCCATATTAATCTATTCTCTATGGCTTTGAAATGGATGAGGAGGAATGGATAGTGAAGGGAAACAGCGCCCTGGCATATGTGGAAACTCCTTTAGTACTGTTCAAAAGCATCCCAGGATACGCCTCATGAATTTGATTGAGAGAGTACAGAGAGTGTGCAGAGCTGCAATTTAGGCCGACAGTTTACGACTTAGAAGAAGCTGAAATGTATGATGGCGTAGGGAATTTCTTCTGTAGTTTTGTTGTCCTCTAGGTGAAAATCGTATAAAGTCTTTAGTTATTTTAATAACTTTGAAAATGCTGCTTTAACAATGCCTGTGAGTAGGCTTTTTCTGTGATGGCATTGGTAAAATTTGCTTTTGGTGATGCTGCATCAACTAGCATTGTCATTGAAAGTTAACGATTTGATGCATCGATTTAAATAGTTTGTTTTAAATACAAGTTGGCATTTGCATCGCGATGCATTGTTTCTAACATAATTGCATTGGTAAAAACGATTTATTTACATGGCAGAGGTAGTGCCACTGGTGTAGCGCTTTTAGATAAAGATGATTTTGTCACTTTTCACCGAGCGTTGAATTCCCGGCCGTGAGTTTTATGGGACAAATTCTCTCTACGCGAGCTTCTCTTTTCTTTATTTTATTCATTTGCTATTCTGGTAGTTTTTGAATATACTTCAGAAATAAGCAGAGGACTCAACTTCCTTTTTTAAATAATGTTTTATTAACAAAGTTCGGGAGGAGCGCGTCAGATCATTAACCTAATTAAACACAAGAGGAACGCAATCAAGTTAACCAACACCAAGAGGATAAATACAGCCGTCTTACCGCTACCCACTTTGACGGTTACCAGCATCCCTCCACCACCCCATCTCCTCACTTCGAGTTCTTACTACACCTATACGGGGGGGTACTCTGTGTCCGGGCCTTCCCCGGACAGCACGCCAAATACGCATTACTATATCCCAGTTAATTATATGTAAGCGTGAACTCGTGAAATATGTTATGTAGCGATCAAATTGTGATCTACGTTATGATTTGACCTAATGCTGGCAATTTCTCAGATAAACAAAGTTGTTTTGTGCCGAATACTTATAATATCTTATCATACTAGATCATATTTTAGTACTTTAATTGTTTAGTACTTTAACGTATTGCATTGAATCGCATTGATTGTGTTGATTTCGCGATTTCGCTGTCCACACTGAACGTGAAAAGAGATTTTTTTTTTTTTTTTCTCTTGGTATTATATAATTTTTGACTATAATCTATAGAATCTATAATCTAATAGTGTCGAAGTCTCTCCTTGTTCATGTTTCATGATTAATATTCATGAGGTGCAGAACTATCATTGAGATCACTGTGTGGGCGGAGTTGTCCGGCACAACGTCTGAGAAATAGAAACTAGTCCCAAAATAGTGTCCACTGTCGCTCATTGTGTATCGCTGTTGTTGCTGGTTAAGACAAAAACTCTCATTAATATTAAACAGAAATTTTTATCCCACGACAGTTAGGACACTGTGTGCCAATATAAAGATGTCAATATAAAGTCAATGACCACTGTCGATCGGTAAAACATGAGCAAAATATTAGTACACCTTAAATAGTGTTTTGGTTTGTTGATTTTTTTTAAAATTTTAAATTAAAAACTGGTTCTTTAAAATGATCAGAAACGTGAGTTGTATCATTATTGCCATCTTGTGTTTCTTGCCATCTCAGATCCAGCAAGCAGCAGAGCGACCAGAAAGGAATTTCGTAGACACGCGGCAGCTGAAAGTGTGCGCGACCTGTTTTGACCTATCGGTCAGTCTGCTGCGGGTTCTGGAAATGACTATCACTCTAGTTCCGGAAATATTCATGGACTGGTCCCGCCCCTCTGCTGAGCTGCTGCTTCGCCGATTGGCTCAGGTGAGTGACTGACAGCTGAGATGATCTTAAAGACACTGTGTTTTATTGCGTTGAGCTTAAGTGAAAGAGTAGAAAGTAAAATAAATTATTTTTATTATTATTTCCCATCAAACCGTTGTGTGTTCACCTTGATTTCTGCAACACATTTTTCATGTCTTGATTGTAAATGTGTTTTAAGATGGGTGTCTTTGTGTGGTGCTCTCCAAGGTGAAACTGTCTGGGTAAAGAATAGATGATGTTCTGGATGATTGGTAGCTGGTTACGCTTTTGCTCTGGGTGATTATAAGGATATTACTAAGTGAATGCTTACTGCCCTAATTTAAATGTAACTTAATGAGGTTTTTTAGATCTTCTACCTTCTGCAAGTAAAATTGTAAGTGTGATCACCTAGTAAAGTATTAACAAAGCTTAGCTCAGTAAGGCTTATGATTTGTCCACAGTTTAGTAGTTTTTTTATCTACTATAGTACACAACTGGTTTCCAACTATATTCACACATGTATGTCATGATAACAATATTTGTTATGAATAATTGAATGGATATTTGATTATGAATAGCTTTTATTGTTTGACTATTTCATCACAAATAATTGTATTGTAAAAATTACTTAAATCTGTACCAGTCTGAATCTAATAGCTAGATTGAATTCTTTCTTTATTCTCTTTTGAGGCCAAACATTGAAGGGCTGGCAGTCATTTAATGCTTTTCATGTTTCACATGTCCTTGTTTTCGGACAAACTTGTGCATGTGAGAATATTTATTATGCAAATGATGTGTGTGTATCTGCTTTTCAAGGCCTTGGCATGTTTAATGGTTTTGTGGCCTCAATTAAATGCTTCGAAAATGAATTTTCTCGCAGTCTTTGTGGGGGCTTTGTTCCCAATGGAGCGTCTATTCACCTGCGGCTTATAATCAGGGTTTAACAGAAATACACCTGTGAGCACAGCAGGCGTCCACATGTCCTTGAGGGGAACACATCCCCCTGCTGGCATTTCCCACACCCACTGCACACATGTTAGCTTCACATGTAGTTTATTACACTCATTTTACACAACAATGGTATGCAAGTGAAGGTTGGCAATATAACTAAAAATGTTTTGGATTTCTTTTATTATGGAGACTGGGTGATACAGAAATCTGGATTATTGTCTTTAAACACATAAAAAGCCTGGTGTCAGTGTTAAATGAGCCTTGTCATTATGTAATGCACAAAATGTAAAAGATTTAATACACAAAAATATTATGCATTTTAAATAGGAGTGGATGAACCGTGTTTTTTCCTGTTGTAAAATAATCAATAAATGAACACATGTAATGACGTAACTGTACATTAGTCAAATTAAGTCAAATTTGTTGAATTTTATAGGTTTAATGGCCCCATTAAACAATAAACACAAAAATAACTATATTAAGGGTCCACACTAATGAACGAAAACATTGTTTACTCGAAGTTTGAGCCCTGTAGTTTTATATTTTAAATGTGTGGGACCTTTCATTTTGAATGGGTTTTAAAAGCCTGTCATTGTTTTATCATTCATCAGCTGAAAAAAATGCTTTAAAACTAATCACATATGGTTCTTCTTTGTTGTCCTTAATTCGCTTAAATTCAGAACAGTTTTTAAAATTTATTATAAAACTTTTAGTTTCTAAACTGTTACTCTTTCAGTCATTGATTTGTAGTTGACAAATGTCTATGTCCTATGGCGTGACATGAAATGACAAACAATGTAGAAAAAAACCCTCTAACAATTAAAGGGATAGTTCACCCAAAAATAAAAATGATGTCAAACATACTTGTTTGACCCTTATGTCATTCAAACCCTGTATATGATTCTATTGTTTATGGAAAACAAAAGAAGATATTTTGCAAAATGCTGGTTACCGGCACCCATTGACTTCCATTGTACCTTGTGTCCATACTATGAAAGTGAATGTGTGCCGGTAACCAGCACTTTGCAAAATATCTTCTTTTATGTTCTGCTGAAGCAAGAAAGTCATACAGTCACATATTTATTTGTCAACTAGCCATATACAGTTGTCTTTGTAGGTATCGTTCTTGGTGTAAACATTTTTAATTCCCCGTCTGCACCAGATGTTTAGGACTGTGACATGTTTTGTAGAGCAGACTATAGATTTCCTTTGGTGTCATTTATAGCAAAGATATTCGTAAGATATATGACATGGCAGATTTAGCTTTATGCTATACTGCATTTCAATTGGCTCTTGACAGCTTTGCCAATCTAAATTGCAACCTTATGAATTGCGCAGAATTCTAATCATACGTGATGTGCTGAAGGAGAGAGGTGAGGTAATATTGCAGTCGGGTCAGTTTGATTTAGGACCAGATGTGTTTGATTTACTCATGCTTCTTCATTATATTAAATAGTTTTTCCAGTAAAATTTTGATTTATCAACATTTTGTATGTTGTGCTTTTTTCCTGCAGCTCCTGAACCAGGTATTAAATCGAGTCACAGCAGAAAGAAACCTGTTTGACAGAGTGGTCAACTTGCGCCTTCCAGGTAACGCTAGCTGATATTCTTTTGGTTTTTGAAAAGTAATCCAATGAAAATTCTTAGAATCATGCAAATTGTTCATAGCATTGCATATGCAATTACATTTCTCAAGTGCATAGTGTGGCAAACCTATCAGGGATTTTGGTTTGCCTTCTCGTGGTTTGAAATGTGGTTTGCTGCAACCTAACAGTCAGATTTTTATTTTTTGGAATCTTGTTTGGAAGTCCCTAAACAAAACAAAAAAATATTTTAATATGCATTTTGCAAAGTGCTTGATATCACCTGCGATGTTTGAAAAGTAGCTTAGTCAGGAAATGATATTGGGGAATAGGTCGAGAGACTAGACGAGTTAGTGGGAAACCATAATCCAATTTTGCTGAAGGATATTGAGGCCGTCCTCGGCGCAGGAGGGCCAGTTTTTCCCCCGTGACACTGTAAACTATTTATAATGTGGTTGGGTCACGCTGTTGGCCCAAACTTCACCCCTAAACTTCAAGGGCTTACAGTAGAAAGGAGTTTAAGTAGAAGTCTAGTTGGTAGAACGGTTGTTATTAGACCTATTATGGGAGCATTATGACCCAGTCTTGAGTCTTATATCTGTCCATCAATTTTTATTTGTCATGAATAAAATAAAATTCAACAATGAAATAATAAAGAGAAATAACATAAGTGTCCCTCCAGAGGAACAAAAAGAGGATGCAAAAAATGTCTAGTTACATAAATTAAAGCTTTAGATTTACATGGCGCTGGCTGTAAATTTAAGGCCAGTAATCTATTTTAAAAATACAAAAGTTTATCTTATTAGTTTTCTTAAGCGTTAAGGTATTAGAATGTTATATTGTAAATATATTCATGACTAATACATGTTTTTATAAAGGATGCTCTTGTATATTAAATGAAAATTATATTTAAATATTTTTTCAGAATTTATTTCAGAATATAGCTATTACTTATACAAATGTGTAGTTGAGGTCTTCAGTGTTTGTTTGATTGATCAGTACAATAAAAATAATAAATACTAAAGTACACAATATCAGTAGAATACTGCACTTTGTGGGAAACATATTACCAAGGGCTGCACAATGTTAAAGAAAAATGCAATATGCAATAACTTGATAAATATTGTGATATACAATATATGGTACGACAATTCTTAATCAATACAAATTATATTAAAATAGATTTTAAAACTTTAAAACTTTCTCTTTAGTCTGTCTATACATAATTTTTTCAGTTTTCAGTTCAAACCATTATGGACTATGGACTATTATCAATATTTAGATAATTTCAATATATGTTACAGCCCTAATGTTAACCTTAGGATGCTACTACGCACTACTGTCTGCATCACATCAGATAACATTTCCAACCATTGCTAAAGAAGACATTTTTTTGATAAAATCCAGGTGGCATCTTAAGTATTTTTCACTTCTGTGCAAATAGGCTTCTTTAAGAAATGAGTATATTTATAATATACCATGTACTATGGCCTCCCATTGTTGCCTAAGGCTCCAATTTGTAAGTCTTCTGCTTAGAATTAAACAAAAATCTAAAAAAGTACAAAAAAAAAATCTGTGTTCAATACTTGTCACTTTACCTTACTCTGATTCCCAATGGTACACTTACAATAATGATATATAATTTGAGCTGTTGGTATGATTTAGCAGGAAATGTCATCAATTCATGTATGCAAAATAATCTACAAATTTATGTTTTAAACAGAGATTATTATCATCATCATTATGACATGACCAAAAATGAAATTACGTAACTAAACAATGTTTTATTTTCTGCCTAGGTCTGGAAAGTGTTGATCATTATCCCATCCTCGTGGCTGTTACTGGGATTTTAGTACGCGTTCTGGTAGACTCGGACAGACAAGGGTACGTTTATGGGTTTTTCATTATTTAAGCCTGATTTTATTATATTGTCATATTTTATTACAAGTTTTGCTTGACATGACCTACAGTGATAATAGTAAAAAATCTGGATTAAAATAACCCTCATTATACATTTTAGACGTTGCTTAGTTGCTTTCTTGGTTACCCTTGCCAATGATCAGCTGACGTCCCAGCTGTATCAGAGACTTTATTTGACATGTAATTTCCTAAAGGTGGTATTAGAAGTCATTTTCTTGAAGACTGAAGATTATATCATCAGTGTAGCTCTTTGCCATCTTGAGACTCTTTAGATATATGTGACCCAGTCTGTGAAAACCCAGCTTTTTTGTCATTTTTCTGTTTTCTACGTAAAATCATCCTGCATAATTTAAAGAATATTCTGTGTGAATTTAACATTGATATCTTTAATATTGTCTGAGTAAGGTCATGTCAAAGATTAAAATCATAGTGAAATTAATAGGTGAAATCAAACTTTGATGCTCGTTATCTCAGAATTAGATTTTTAGACTATAGCCTGGTTTTCACAGACAGGGTCACATATTTTTGCTTCAGAGATACAAGCGCTATAAAGGCTAGTAGTCGACATAAAATTAGTTGACAAAGGGATAGTTCACCCAAAAATAAAAATTATTTTATTATTTGCTCACTATCATATCAAACCTGTATGACTTTCTTGCTTCAGCAGAACACAAAAGAAGATATTTTCCAAACGCTGGTTACCGGCACCTATTCATTTCATAGTATGTACACAAGGTACAATGGAAGTCAATGGGTGCCGGTAACCAGCGTTTTGCAGAATATCCGCTTTTGTGTTCCACAAAAGAAAGAGTCATATACAGGGTTTGAATCACATAACGGTGAAAATATTATGACATAATTTTGGTTTTGGGTGATCTATCCCTTTAAGTTTTACTCAAACTGAGCTTCTATTTGTATAGGTCTGTATGGATTTTATCAATGGGGGCTCATACAGAGTCTGTGACTTTCTCTTGTTTTAAGAGCCCATTTGTTGAGGAAACGGGCACATGGCAGGGTTTGTGGGTGACTTTGGTCTGATCTCCAGAAGTAATCGACAGTTAATTGCATGCTCTGTTGCCTGGGGTAGTCTGACACCTACTATCTCCCTGTCGTGTTCACGTGGGCCGAGAAGAGGGTCAGAGCAACAGGTTTTCAGGACAGAAGATGTCCTGTGGGAAGGTGACGGATAATAATTAGCTTGTTTTGAAGGATATTAGACTTCTGAGAGACCAAGTAAAGGACAAACGTGGTTTTGATATTATTTTTAAAGCTGGATTTGTCACATCGCTGGCACTCGAAAGGTTGATTCCACAGTGGGTTTTGTGGAAATGTTATTTTTTCACTGATGCTACATCATTTTTTATAGAATATTAACTGTAAATATTATGATGTCTGCAATGCTATTTGTTACTGTTTTTAGACATTTTCATACATTTAGCAACACAACATTCAACATGGTTCTTCATGTTTAGCTTGTTGTTATTCAACATTGTGAGATATTGTGAACTTTTACTGACTTTATATCTTTATATCTGCAATCTGTAACTTTTACTTCTATATCAACATCTCGGATTAAAACATAAAATTGCAGCTTGCTTATGTAGTTACTGTATATTTACTGGGGTTTAAACAGATTACGTCAAACTTACATTTTTTGTGAAATGACAGCCCAATTTATACACCATTATTATATTTTTTTATCTCTAACTAAAAAAGTTACAGATTGCATCTTTAATCTTTTAACCTTAACAGTTGGAGTTGCACAGTTTATACAGTATTTTCACTCATTCTGAGTTAAGATAATAGTTCATCTGCTATAATTGAGAGTGTATTGACCTAATGATACAGTACTATATTTCTTCAAGTCTTAGACAGACTCATTAAAATATTAATATTTAAATTAATAATATTTTCCCATCACCCCAACAACAGGGTTATTAAGAGAAATTGTATGGTTTTTTTATCATTATGTTATTAATATTATTTTATTATAAAATATTGAGTATTTTATTATCAATTTATTATAAATTATATTATTACAGTGTATGATTATTACAGTGTATGATTTATTAACACACCCAAGCGGAGTGATTTGACCTGAATTTCTAAATTGTATTTCCAAATGTCCCAACATGATTAAAAAAGTTTAGTGCATTAGAAATGTCTTTGGTACTGGTTTGGCTATGGATTGAAAATACTGTACTGTTTAAAATCAGAATTTAGCTTAGGAGTGTAATCACACAAGATAGAAAGTGGCACAGCATTGATACATTTATCCAAAGCGACATACACTTATTAGGAGACAAGTCCTAATTTTTTGACATTTTCATGAAATAATGAAATATGCAAAAAGTATAAATCAAGACTTGCCTTCCGTAGAATTCTTCTTTGCAACTCTGGAAATAAGCAATCCATCATTTGTAGTTTAGTAATCACTGATTATGCTGGCTTCCATTGACTTTTTCCTTTTAAACTTTACAAACCTTTGTTTTTTTGTGATTTCCTTTAGAATTATATGAAACATTGCTTTGAGCTTCCAAGATGCAAGAGCTTCCAAGATGGTCTTTCTCTGAAAAGAGAATAAATTATTTTGAAGTCTTTTTCCTGGAATAACTTGATAGCTACCTCTATGCCATTCAATGCTAATTAGACATCTTTTTCTCTAGTGCGTTTGAAGCAGATGTTTAACACTTCAGGCTGATGTAGAAATGTTCTCTTCTACAAAGATCTCGAGTGATTCAGTGATTCCTTAGCCATAATTAAAAAAGAAGACAGAAGTGTGGAAGACAGATCACGAAGAATTGCAAGCAGTTTGGGTTTACGCCCATCGGTAGAAGTGTCTTTTCACCATCATAAAGTAAAATCAGGCCAGTCAAATCAGAGTTTTTGTTTAGTTTGGTCTCGGAAATCCTGCGTTTATTATTCTGTACTGCAGTAGTACTGTTCGATGATGATGTTTAATGGCCAAATGTAAGATGGCACTTGAGGAATTTCTCACAACGTTAAATATAATGTGCAATTTGCAATGTAGTACAATACAAAATGCACTTGCTTTTTGTATTATTGCACATTGTGTGTGTGCGTGTGTGAACTTAAAGCTTTTAAAATTACAAAGCCAGAATCAGAGGCTATTTATTTATTTGCGTAAATGCATTTACGTTTATTTTAACATTTGTTTAAATTTATATTTACTGTTTTGAATTATAATAATATTACATTTATTATACTTTTATATTTTGAGTTTATCATGCCAAATGAATGTGTTAAATTGACGTCAGAAGTATAAAAGAAATCAAAATTTTATTAAAATCATACTGAAAACAACTCCAACAAAACTATTTTTAAGCGTTTTAAGCTTTTAATCAGAAAGTGTGTGTGTGTGATCATGAAAATGTAATTTTAAGAATTGTGTCGAACAGTTGAACTATTAGGGTGTTTGGTAACCTTGTGCATTTAATTAGAACAGCAATGTATGAAATATCACATTTTTGATTCTGCTGCTATGCTCGTATATATGTGAGCTGTGATTAATAACAGACGGATAACTGATATACGACCGATCTCGCTCATGTGTTATTGCTTTTATATTAATCTTGATGTAGGATATGAGAAATTGCCCCAACAGATAGCCTACATCAACTATACCAGTTTCCCAGAATCCTCTACTCTTGCCAAACTGTGGCTTTTCTTATCTATTCAGGATGACCTAGCATCTCTCCCTGTTGTGCTCAGATAAGACGTGATCTTTTCCTTTTAATGTCATCAGACTTTTGCTTCTGGTTGTGTTTTATAAGGTCACTGTAACCCTGTAAACACACATTGAGACGGGCAGGTCATTTCTGTTTACATGTGAACACAAAAGTTTCTCTCCTTAGAAGATGACCTTTACAAACTTGATAAAACTGCTATGGTCATCCTCACACCTCAGGTAAAAGCCTTTATTTCTTTAAGCGTTTAGAAGAGTGCGGGCTTTAGTTTTTTTTATAAAACTCATAGTTTGGTTTGGCTTGAAAGCTGAAAAGCTTCTCCATAACCCAGTTTATTTTTAATAGTTAAAAATTAGTTTTGTGTTGATATGCTACAGATGCAAATAAAAAAATTATACCATAAAAATGCCTAAGAATGGCTCATAACTGTGATTATCTTGTTAGTTATCATCTTAAGAAAATACAAAGGTTGAAAATTGACAATAAATAAACACCTTTACTATCATCAGACTGAACGAACAGATCTGCTGCTAAATTTGGCGTATAACATCCCGCACAACGTTAATGAGGAAATAATTGGTGTGACACCTGCACTTTCTTGTTTTCCTGGATTCCTGCAGAAATGTGCTCTTAATTGAAGTGTCATTCTGCTTTTATTCCCTTTCCTATTCTATTAGAAAAATCCAGCTTCAGAAAAATCTGGACCATGCATATTTGCTTCATTTGTATGCGTGTCTCGCATGTTTTGATGCACAATCTTGCTATTTGAATGTTTTGGTTCACAAATTTGATTTCGAGTGTAGAAAATCAAGCTTGAAATTAAAAGGAACCTTTCTGCAAGAGGAATGACTTAAAGTTATTGGTCCATAATAAAGCAGTTTTATTTACAGTTGTATAAAGGTTCCAGGCTACAGTCCTGTACAACTTAATGTGTGCCTATTTGTGGTCCATTAAGTTGCTTTTGCAGTGTTTGCTAAATTTATCTATCTAACACTTAACTTTTATATTTTGGGTTGTTTGTTTAATGAGTTTTTGAGGATAGTTCAGAGTAGTGTTCAGAGGTGGGGGAAATCCAAATGTAAAAATCGTTTGCAAATTCATTTTTTATTTAGTATTTGTGTGTCCTAGTATAAGAACCCATGGTCAGTTAATAGTTTTTATTATTAGCACATTCTTAAATACTTGTACAATAATATTTGTACACAGACTGTAGACAGTATTGTACTGTAAGTGGACTGTATGGTACTGTACTGTAAGTTCCATACATACTGTAAAAAGGTCATTCTACAGAAACATCCACTTTTCTGTCCCTAGACTTTACAGAAATTACATCGAAATACACATTAGGGTTATAATTTTTCATATTTTAAGATAAAACGATATGTTATTTGAACAATTACACCTTCCTGATCCATCAATGTGCCATTCTTTTTTTTAAAAGAATTATATAGAATTCCAAGTACCACAAAACTGCTTGTCCCCACAGCCATGCACAGAGGGAAAGGGCTTTATTTTGAGGTCAAAAACAGGATTTTCAACCATTTCAAATACAAAAGTCTGTAATAACTATTAAATATATAATGTAAATGGCATATTAAATATATAATGTAAATGGCATATTAAATATATAATGTAAATGGCATAAAAAAACAAAATGCCAAATAAATATTATAAAATTAATAAAGAAAACAGTCGTGCCCTGAAGTTGTGTCACTGGTGTTACCGCTTAACAAAAGTATTTTATTTTGGAATAAAAAATCACACTGATAAAGTCACTTGACTTTCTCCTTCCTATTTCCTGAAGATTTATGAAGAAAGGCCCATGATAAGTCTCTTTTCAATTATCAGAAATTTTCTCATTTATCTCATGATTTCATATGAAGCTTTTAGTTGACGTCACTGTTGTGACCTACTTTATTGTTAGGGAATTGTAAAAAACTACAGTAAAAATGGATATAACTACTTAATTTAGTGAGTATACCATGATTGACAACATGTGGTTTGATACCTTGCAGCCCCTTTTTGTAAAATGCATTTTTCACGAAAATTGTCACTGGTGTTACTGTCACTGGTGTTACATAGCTTCTTTATGGGTAGCACCATTGAAGATCAGTAACAGCACTGTGTCCCAAATCATTAAGCTGTTATTTATGTGTATTCATAAAGTTAAAAGGTAATCTAATAATGTGGTTTAATTTTAAATGTTAGAATAATAAGTATATTTTAAGACATCTTGCCATACCAAAAGTGGACATTTCTGTAGAATGACCCAGAAACCGTCTCAAAAAAATCTTTTTTATTGATTGTGATTGATGTCAAATTAAAATTTTGGGCAGACAGACATTTACAAAAGATGTCTGGTTTACATAATAATAATACAGTAAGATCAAACCTGGTGCAGGCTCGCCTTTAAGAAACCTTCACTATGAAGTCTGTTGTCTCAGCACTGGACTTTTTAAACGATCTCCTCACATCTCCTGTCATCGCCTCATAGATTGCCTGTAATTTTCCACAAGAACCAAAAAGCTTTGTGGGACTTCGGCCAAGTTCATGCTTCCATCCGCTGTCAGTGGTGGACTGTTAAAACTACTTTGAGCCACATCGGGATGAAAAGTAATGCTAAGAAAGTCTGTGCTGTACTGGTTGCATGAAAACTCTAAACTTAAACCTAGAACCCTTAGTTATACTTAAACCTAAAACCCTTAGTTATACGGTTTAGGATACTCTTAATGAAACTTGGGTTGCAACAAAAAATTCACATAAGGAACTTTAAAACTGTCAAAAAGTTTTAACTTATTAACTGCAAAATTCCCTTACATTCTGCTTTGCGTTGTTACAAAGTCTATAGTAACTATTTTACCTTAACTTGTTAAATAACACCTATGTTATTTCCCTATTTAGTTTAATATTTTATAGTTGAATTTTAGTCTAATCATGACAAACTGCAAATTGATGGAAAGGTAAGAGGGTAAGATTTTCATAACAATAAACATAAACCAAAAAACATTTAAATGTTATTTGATAATGTATAATGTTAATGTAATTTATAAAAATACCTAAAATAACATTTATTTTAGAAGGCTTGTTTGAAAAAATATATTATATTTAAAATATATATAATATAAAAAATATCTATAACTAGTCGACATTTTTTTATATCTATAAAAAATGTAGTTCAGATGTGCATTTTTGTGTGTATATTCAATTTCTGCTGTGACTGTTTAGGGACCCAAAAATGTTTAGGAATAGAAAATTTAGGGACCTAAACAACACAATGACTGATATCATATCATCTTAAGAGAAGAGGAGAGAGTCGTGATACATTTTGGAGGTTGTTTTATTTGAAACAAATGCAAAATGCTTAGTATAAACAACTTAAGGGTAAGGGTTATTTTGTCATTTAACAGCACTGAATTGGTTGACGATAAAATTGCAAAAAACATCATCGTCAACATCCAGTTGAACATTCAAACATAATCTATATTTGCACATTTTCCAAAAACAAATGCGGCCGGTGCTTGCACACACAAAACTCACTACCATGGTGTTTGTGTTGTAGGTAGGGCATTGCTAGGTTTTGTCGTAATGTTGTTCCAAGTAGTTGTGATGCATTTCCATGTGGTTGCATGTCCTTGCTCGATATCTAGACGGTTGCCTTTTCACTCATCCTTAAAAGCATCGTTCCTTAAGGCTGTTATATTCTATATCTATATTCTGGCTCACCACCCACCTTCAGTGTAAGTCTTCTTCATCCATTTATGATTCACCAGGTGAAAATAAGTCTCAGAAAAGTAATAGCACACCTCTCACCAAGTCACACGACTTGAAATATCAGTCATTTCTGTGGGGTAAGCCATGCACAAAGCTTGGTTTAATCTCTAATCCAAATAATAAGGATTTGTAAAGGTTGTATTGACACCTTTTAAAAAAAACTGGTTTCAATGAACTAATACTTCACCTCTTGAAGTTAAAGAAAGATAACTGATGATGTCTTGGTAAGATCTGTCATTTTTCTTATAGATAATGAAAATAATTGCATTTAAAGTCATGTCCTGTCCTTCAGAGGTTGCTTTAAACTATGGTCATTAGGACATAAAACATCCAAGAACACATTATTTAAAGACTACCTTGGTCTTTGGGATCAATTTTCCCCAATGGTGCATGCAAATGTCTCTTACTTCTCTCATCAATCTAATGAATTACTTACATGTCACCTTTCTCCACCCCCAAATGATGGACAGCTGTAGTATTTTCTGAACATGGAGGTCAATGGAAGTTCACAACCTACCACACTTTGGGATTAAGTTACTGTACCTGGTATTGTCATACAAATACCAGTCTAGTTTATTACAGTAAATATAACATAATACTGAATAATTACCACATTCATATATAGTATGGTATTTAAGAAATGAAGTAACATTTTGCCCACAGTTTGCCCACAAAACCACACCCCCTTGCAATAGCTCATGTGTTTTGCCATGACAATGAAAACCCTAGACAGTGATGTAAATATAGTGCCTAAAATTATGACGAGATAAATAAGCATTAGCATTATTTCTTCTTTGTTTTGACGACCTCGCGTGGCGTGCACAAACATTATTGACTGATTTGTATGCGCGACTTGAAGCAGAGCCAAACTTATGTCAGTTTGCTACGTTTTAATTAGCCCATTTCTCCTTTACCCCACTGACAAAAGACAAAGAGAGAGGACAAAGCAAAGCAGAGTTAGTGCTGGCATCACCCTCCATTAGCTGAAGTGTCAAAAGCCGCACAAAAGCCAATGAGGGTTTAGTGTAGACAACACTAGGGGGTTTGTTCTTTCCATGGCATTGATGAGTAATAGTCATTACGTAATGAAAAACTGTGAAACCAATTAAAAAGAGTCTGATGCCCTGCTAACACAAGTACATTAGGGCTGGGGATGATCAATAAAGCCTACAGTGCAATTCATGTATACACGTACGCCATGATTCAATCAATGCCTTATACTGTGGGGTCTTTTCATCCCAAGTGGACCAGAAATTGTAAAGTTTTGTTGACTATTTTTAAGTGTTTTCCTGTATGTCATGATATCTCAGGGACATTCACACTAAGGACCATAACAATAACTATAAAGTTGTAAGAATCATTCTAAATTTAAGAGAATAGTGCTATCCACACCATAACTATAACTAGGGATGTGCGAGACTAGTCGACTAGTTGTCTAAACTGTACACTGCTAATAGTCGACTCTGAAAACAAAATTCGACTACATTGGAAAAAAAGTTTAATAAATATGTTGACCAACGTTGAACGGATGCTTTTTATGACATAAACAAAAGATGCTAACAAATTCATAAAGCACCATATTTAGGACGTGTTTTAGCTGTATTTGGGGCACATTATGCGTCTAAAACTTCCTTTCAAAAACCCCGAAGCCACTGGTATTTTGTTGGAAAATACCAACCGGACAACAGCAATCCATCACATTTAGCAATGAACTTACATTGACAAGAAATGAAAGCCTATAGAACATTCCATTGCAACCAAAATTCGCCAATTTTGTGAGATTCGCCAATTATGTGAGTTTCGCCTCTTGGCTTCTATACTCTTTGTCGGTTGCTCATGACACCAGGGAAGTGCTACGCTCCCATGGCGTCTCCCGTTGCTAAGCCCCTATGAGCCATGCCAAAGTCCGTTTACGGAGGTCTGTTCTCTTCGCCGCCGTGTTTGCGATGCCTCTCAACAAGACAAGCAAGACAACAGTGCCATTGGCTTACGAGTCTTAGTAAACAGCCCTTGCCCTAGAGAAACGTCAGTCTTTATTGATTGGTGATTGGTTCTTTTTACTGGAAGGCGGGACTTCCGTCGCTAGAGCTTCCATATGGAGCGTTGCAATCCGCACCATTTATGATAACTGCAGTGGCGCATCTTGTTAATATTAAATATCTTTGGCCGTGCTTTTCATGACAGGCAATGGTTTTTTAGCTGATTGTTTGGTTCTTGTCACATGAGCTGCTGTGCGCACGGCATTCTCAAAAGTTGATCTCGCTGCAGCAAACGTGTTGCGACGGCTTCACTCTCTCCAAGTGCGCTTGCTGCTGCTTTTCATTTAGATTAAGGAACTGAATGCGCAGAATGACGCAAAATCTGAACGAACCCTTAATCAATCACCCTTGATTAATATATTAAGTATTTCAAATGGATCATAAAACACTCACAATGTTTTTCTGGGGATTCTTTTTTTTTGAGTAGTCGGCTAGTCGGTTCTATTGTTCCTCTATATTGTTATAATTAGGGATGTACCTTACTTTCACAACGATTTTCTTTCCTGCTGGTGAACCATTAAACATTGACAAACTGTAAAACTGCAGTATTTGAGCTTCGAATAAACATAATGTTATTATTTGTTGGTGTGGATGCTTATTGTTAGTTATCATTCTTTCCTCCACTGAATTGTAAAGGTTTTTCTTGAAGAACTGCAGTTTTACAACATAATTCCCTGTAAATGGTGAGGTGCTCGTCAGCGTGACATTTTATTGTGATAACACAAGCATACGCCTCCCAAATGTCTCGTGCAAGAAAAAATCAATTGAGATAATTTCCTTCCATTATTGTTGGCTAAAGGCCTCAGATACAGCTCGCAGTGCTGCACTAATTAGATTGTGACATGGTGTAATTGGCTTTAGCAGCTTTAGGGGACACAGTGGATGTGGTAAAGGACGGTACATATCACTCATAGTGCCTTTTCAACACCCCTAAGCTGGACCTGCTGATAACCGTCTGACCATGGGTTTAATCACTGACTATTGTTCTCTCTGTCTAATCAATCACACTCACAACATAAGAGAAACCGGTACTAGGTTATTGTTTATGTCGACATGGTACTTAGTAATTAGATGTTTTGGAGCATGCTTTTTTAGGACATTGTACCATGGGAATACAAGGTTCCTTTAAATTTTCATGAGTTTTGATTTTGGGATACTTGTACCACAGATTTTAAAGAACATAATACCATGGTTTGTTTTGGACATATGTGTGTTGAAACTTCGTCTTTTGGATATGTACCATCGTGCTGCTGTGTTTTTTAAATATGATACCATGAATATTATATTCTAGATGTATGCAATGGTAACACCATGTTTTTTGCATGTATGTGGATCATGAAAAGGACCATGAGAAACCATTCAAATAATATGATTTGTATGTATTAATATTGTAATTCCATTAAAATACCACAGTACAGCCACAATACCTTTTTGTGAGGGCATTTCAAAGTGGTAAAATCTAATCAGAAATTTACTTGTGGTTTGATTTTGTTGTGGTTAGCTTGCATTCAGTTAGTAATCTGTCACATTCATTTTTACAACCATACCATCTTAAATAAAAAAAAAAATGGTCAGAAAATACAGTTTAAAGAACTTGAATTTTTATTAACTGCAAATATCAATAAAAATAAAATTTCATACCTCGGATTCATTGCAAATATAGTAACACACCTGTCAGACTACAAGTCACAAAACAGTCATTTTCAATGTATTCAGAAGATCTGGGAGTCATTTCTTAAAAGCCAGAACTTATTTCAAAGCTGCTTTCTTCCTAAAATAATACAGACGGCATTGAGATCACGACTCTGCTCGCTTGATTCATTTGAAAAGCTTTTAATGTTGATGGTTTCAGTAATACTTCAGCTCTGATTACATTTCAAATGCACTTGCATATTAGGCTTCATTTCAAGAAACATAAAACATGTTCAGTTTACATGGCTAAGCAACCCGCACATTTAATAAAAATGGTCAAATATTTTTCTTGAATATGTTATCGTGATTACTAAGTATTAAATACTATTCAGATTCAACCCGCATTATGATGATCCCTATTCACGGTACAAAGTCGTGGCTAATAGGAATGTCCAACTTTGGTAAATTAGTAACTACATCCTTTATTTAAATGTTAAAGATCTATAAAATTTTTGTATGCAGGTTTTGTAGTTGTCTTTGGAGTTTAAACTAAAACTTAAAACCTAAAAAAAATACAGTACATGCAACGTATAGACAAAGCATATAGTCCAAAACACAAACTGCTGTAGTATTTGCTGTACAAATGACTTAATAATAATTAATAATATTAATATGAACGGGTATAACTTTAAAATAAAGTAAAATGTAAATACAGTAAAATATGTTTATTCCTGTGATCTATGCATTTTTCTATGCTTTTTATGTATATGTTATAATATAACCCATATGCGTTAGTTAGCCTTTTTGCCAAATAGTTTTGTCAGATAAATATAACCAAAACCAAACCATAACCAAATTTACTGTTTTCTCCATGTTATGATGGTTTAATCCAACATGAGAGGGAATTAAAAGCAGATATTGAAAAAATATAACACAACTTTACCTGTAAGAAGATCAGAGTTTCATCTTTTATATTACAATGCATGCATTGTTTTATGCGTGCAATGTCCAACTGTTTCACAGAAAAAGACAATGTTTACAAAATATTTTCTAAAGCTTCGGGGATGGATTAGCTGTTTATGTGAGGGAGTTTAAGTGCAAGGTATAAGACTTTCTAAGGCAAGACAAATTTGAATAAATGTCACCAAAACCTACAAGACAGCTTGTTATCCTGAAATATTGAGTATGGTGAAATTAGCGTCAGTAAACAGCCGGTTGAGAATACACACCTTCCAGGGTTTTACTCAAACTGAAGTGAAATCAATCACAAACTCTTTTCTTCCTCTCTGCATGCTAATGTCGTACACAGCCTTTGAATACCTCAAAATTTCGGAGAACATCAATTTAAGGTTTATTGACTTTAATGGCTGAAGTGTATAATCATCTTCACTTTTACTGCGTCACCACGCTCAGTCTCTATTTTTACAGCAAGTCATGACAGGAACGGTGATGGTTTCAAGATTTTGGTCAACACCCTTTATTTATGCTGTAGTCCTTGACTGCGGCTGTTGTTAATGCTCATCGTATTGGGCGGCGTTTTTTAGATTGATCTGTATTGCAGTGACAATTCATCACCATCGATTCTTCTTACTGTCGCAAACACTTTTCTTTAGTAGTGGGTGATTGTGCGAATTGACACATCTGCAGTCTCATCAACCTTTCCTGTGACACACCCGGTGTAAAGATTCAATTTCTTTCAATGTGGCTGTCTATTAGAACTCCATGCAGATATGCTGTAGAGTTGTTTTTGTCTCGTTCTTTATATTTGTTTGCACTAAAATAATTGTGTCAGGTTTAAACACCTTGTTCTTTGTATACACATCAATTTAGGTCATTTTAAATGGACAAGTGAACAGGGTTAAAGGGATGGTTCACCCAAAAATAAAAATGATGTCATCATTTTTTCACACTTATGTCATTCAAACTGTATATGGTTCTGTTTTAACAAAGAAGAAGATATTTTGCTAAACGCTGGTTAACGGCACCCATTGACTTCCATTGTACCTTGTGTCCACACTATGAAAGTGAATGAGTGCCGGTAACCAGCGTTTTCCAAAATATCTTTTTCTGTGTTCTGCTGAAGCAAGAAAGTCATACAGGTTTGCCATGACATGAGCGTGAGTAAATAATAAAAGATTTTTTATTTTTGTTCAAAAATTGAACAATTGTTGTTTATGTCTAGTGTATGAGACACCATTAAGCATATGTCATTCTCTATCAGTGGTATTCAGCTACGACTCTGGAGGCTCCAAATCTAATGTAAATTATATTATATTTGTCCAAATTGTTGTTAATGTACATACTGACTTCATCCTAGGCTGCAAGATAACTGTATTTGTTTGGAACTAAATGAAAAAACTGTGCACTAATACAGAAAAAGACTTCATAGGTTATTCTATTAATTAATATAACTGTTAATTGTGGGTGCAATGAAATAGTATGTTGACATGTATAACATTTTATGTATAAAATATACATATATGTATTTAATATATTTAATTGAATATAATATGAAAGAATAACATGAGACATTAAAATAATTCATATTAATTAATTCATATTAATTATTAATTAATTAATTAGATTTAGAGTTTGGTTAATGTTTCCAGTCAGGCTAGCTATTAAGCGCAGTCAATAGATAGTAAGTTAAAAAACTGACCCATCCGATCAGGAGTAGACATGGAACTTGATGTACAAACCTAACTTTACCAAACTACTGACACTTCTACTATAGCGTAGTTGATCAAGTACATCATCATAAACGAAGAAAGTAATTTTACCACTAAAGCTGTATCCACACCATTAACAGAATCTTAATTTTCTATTATTTGAATCTGCTTTAACCCCCATAATTGCTGCTGTTTTATTTATTTTTTTCTACATTTTTGTGGCCTTGCTCTTGTACCCTGACTAAGTTTGAGGTCTGTGTGCACTATTGCAAGTTGTAAATATTTAAATATTGAAAAAAATCAAACTTTGTGAGTTTGTATAATAAATAAGGCAGACACACACAGCTGCAGTGCAGCAGGAAGTAAGTTGATTCTGTTTATTGGCTACATCATTTTTTCACCTTCAAGTCACTACCATGCTGTCCTGTCATTCCCACAATGCAGCTTTACAGATTTATCACACATTCTCATTCAGAATACAAGTTCACACTTCACGCAGATGGTGGGATTCATGTTGCCATCTATTCTACGTTGTGTCATTCGTTATTGCTTAAGACACGAAATAAATAAAGATAAATGTGGCATTCACAAACATAATTATTTGCAATCGTCTGTGTTTCGTGGAGTTGTCAGCATATTTGTTTATTTCCTGCCGGTACACAGTGTGTGGGCAGAATCTTTATAGTTTTCTGTAAGGACAGAAATTTTACAGCTGGGAAAGAAAAACTTGCTGGTTTTGTGGTTTCTTCCTAGAGACTTTTTTTTACAGGAACCGTGCAGGAGGTTACGGACCTAGATGTGTTTGTAGTTTTATCCGCAGAGATTATTGTGGCGATGTTTGAGTGGTCCATATGTCAGGGGCTGGCTGCTGAATAACTGCTGGTTTGGATTGAAACATCTTCTGAAGGAAAAGAAAATTAGAAAGAGATGAGGAGAGAAAATAAGAAATGAGCAAAAGCAATCTAGTCAGGATTTTCTCAGAGGTCAGAAGTTGTACTTTTGACATTTAATGCATACAAGACAAATCAAGATGAAATATTTAGTCTTTTGTTTGTCTTTTTTTAGGATAGTTTTCCTATAACTGCAAAAAGTCTAATTATTTTAAAACCGCCCTCATGTTGTCTGTAGTGTGATTTGTTTTCTACGGAAGCCATAAGCGGCCAAACATTGTTATTTTATCTTGTATTGTTTTTTCGTGATCTCGACTTAATTTTCTTGTGATCCCGAGATAACAAAATTGTTTTCTCGTGATCTCGACTTAATTTTCTCGTCATGACAAAAGTTGTTTTCTCATGATCTCGACTGAATTTTCTCGTAATCTCGACATAACAAAGTTGTTTTCTCGTGATCTCGACTTAATTTATTCGTCTTTTCGACACAACAAAGTTGTTTTCTCGTGATCTCGACTGAATTTTCTCGTAATCTCGACATAACAAAGTTGTTTTCTCGTGATCTCGACTTAATTTTTTCGTCTTCTCGACATAACAAAAGTTGTTTTCTCGTGATCTCGACTTAATTTTCTCGTCTTCTCGACATAACAAAAGTTGTTTTCTCGTGATCTCGACTTAATTTTCGCTAAGATCTTCGACATAACAAAAGTTGTTTTCTCGTGATCTCGACTTAATTTTTTCGTCTTCTTGACACAACAAAATTGTTTTCTTGTGATCTCGACTTAATTTTCTCGTCATGACAAAAGTTGTTTTCTCGTGATCTCAACTGAATTTTCTCGTAATCTCGACATAACAGAAGTTGTTTTCTCGTGACCTCGACTTAATTTTCTCGTCTTCTCGACATAACAGAAGTTGTTTTCTTGTGATCTCGACTTAACTTTCTCGACATGACAAAAGTTGTTTTCTCGTGATCTCGACTTAATTTTCTCGACATGACAAAAGTTGTTTTCTCGTGATCTCGACTTAATTTTCTCGTCTTCTCGACATAACAAAAGTTGTTTTCTCGTGATCTCGACTTAATTTTCTCGTCTTCTCGACATAACAGAAGTTGTTTTCTCGTGATCTCGACTTAATTTTTTCGTCTTCTTGACACAACAAAATTGTTTTCTTGTGATCTCGACTTAATTTTCGACTGAATTTTCTTTTCTCGACATAACAGAAGTTGTTTTCTGATCCTTAATTTTCTCCTCTTCGACATTGTTTTCTTGATCTCGACTTCGACATAACAAAAGTTGTTTTCGTGATCTCGACTTAATTTTCTCGACATGACAAAGTTGTTTTCTCGCGGAATTTTTTCGCCTTCTTCGACATAACAAAGTTGTTTTCTCTCGACTGAATTTTCTCCTCTTCTCGACTTAACAAAGTTGTTTTCTGAACTCGACATTAATTTTTCTCGTCTTCGACATAACAAAGTTGTTTTCTCATGATCTCGACTTAATTTTCTCGTCTTCACATAACAAAAGTTGTTTTCTCGTGATCTTGACTTAATTTTCTTAATTTGTTTTCTCGATCTCTTCTCGACATAACAAAATTTTTTTGTTTTTCTTGTGATCTCGACTTAATTTTCTCGTCATGACAAAAGTTGTTTTCTCGTGATCTCAACTGAATTTTCTCGTAATCTCGACATAACAGAAGTTGTTTTCTCGTGATCTCGACTTAATTTTCTCGTCTTCTCGACATAACAAAGTTGTTTTCTTGTGATCTCGACTTAATTTTCTCGTCTTCTCGACATAACAGAAGTTGTTTTCTTGTGATCTCGACTTAACTTTCTCGACATGACAAAAGTTGTTTTCTCGTGATCTCGACTTAATTTTCTCGACATGACAAAAGTTGCTTTCTCGTGATCTCGACTTAATTTTCTTGTCTTCTCGATATAACAAAATTTTTTTCTCGTGATCTCGGGGGGAATAAATAATGAGCGATTTTTCATTTTTGCTAAACTAGTCCTTAAACATTGACACAAGTTCCCACAAAACCATAGCACATCTGAAATTCATTACATTGGCTTTTGACTCACCAAGAACATTTCACAAAGCATTGCAACCCTGTTGCTCTGTCATACATTTGCATGTGTGTATTTGTGCCCATCTGACTCGCTTTGGCAGGAAGTCCAAGCGTCAGAGTCTTTCTCACTCGTCTGGAATGGTGACGAGAAGCGTGATGCCTAGTGTGTGATTCCCAAAACTGAATAAAAATCTAAGAAGGAGACTGAGCTGGTAGAGCATTTGTTCATTATGTTCTTGATAGAACACATTTGCATCAAAGCACATCCCAAATCAGCCATAAAACAGATAACAGATTCATCCGAGATGCACGTTATCATGTTTTATGGAAACTGTTGAAGAAATTCAGGGTAAAAAGCAGGCAGGGCTTCTCCAGCGCCCAGAGAGAGAAAAAGCAGACAACCCAACTCCTCTATAATCAAAATGATTTTCTCATTCAGTTCTGAACACCCTGAGCTCACCTCAATTGCAGTTTACGGTCTTGTCAACGCTGTAAGAACATGTCACCTCTTGACAAGCTGTGTAGTGACGCATGGTCACAAGCAGCGAAGTAATTACTAAAAATGTACTTTCTTTGTTCCTCGAAATGCTTAAAAAGAAAAAAAATGTTGATGCTGTTGGGTGTTTTTGGCCTGTCGCTATGGTTATGGTGATAAGAAACTGGTATTTTTGTAATCGACGGAGGTGACAGCTTTCTGTGATTATTCCTGTGAGACGTGCTCTGCAGGTGGTTGACGTTCCCCACCTGCAATACTGGTTTAGTGCAGCCGAATGGAGATCCTGAAATGTGGAATTGCTTCCTAGTTAGAGCGTTCACTTGTAAATAAAAGGATTTTTTTATGTTGCTAGCTGAAGTGTAAGGGAGAACCACAACAGTTATGCCACTGTACAGTGGCACGAACAGTATTTTGAAACTTGAGGGATGCTTAAAAATTATAAATGAATAATAAGTTGTCTATCAAATACTATGAAGTTGCATTTTAAAAAGAATCACAATCATTTATCAAAACATAAAATAGGTAGCTTTTTAAAGAATGTAACTACATTTATACGGTTTAAAAATACTTTTATTGGTGATCATATGACCTTGTGGTACAATGACTTAATCTTGCTCTAGCAGAACTATATTAAGTCAACATGCTTAGATGTTTGCTTTGTCCGCAGCTGTTATCATTTAGTGAGGGCAGGTGGATTCAGGTGCCTGGCTTTAACTTCTTTTATCATTAATCTTTCATAGCAAACATTGCAGATGAGGTAGCTTTTATACATCACCAAGCTCGGTTCAATATTTCTTGCTTAAAGCTGCTGTATCATGCATTTCATTTTTTTTAATTGTCAGCAGTATCGTTGAAAAATAAACTTTAGTCGCTTATTTTGGGTGGCTTTTCTAAATGTCCTGTTCATACCCATAACTACAACTAACTACATTTAAAGATAAATTTTAGAAATCTTTCTAAAACTTTAAGATAATAGCTTTTATCTAGATAGAGTCCACACCACAACTGTAATAATTCAGAGAAATAATATTGTTGGGATCACTTTCAGAGCAATTTTTTCCGGCTGATGAGTGATAAAACATTGACAGCCATGAAAAAAACATTTTAATTTAAAGGGCTCACACATTTAAAATCAGAAACTGCAGCGTGAGCTTAAAGTAAGCATAACATTATTGTCTGGTATTACAGAGCACTCTGGAATACTTGATTCTGAATTTTAAAGTACGTTTTTGCCCGATGACATCTGCTCAAAACTAATAACACAGGGTCATGCGGGTACCGCGATTCAAAAATAACTTTGAAAATAATCAGATTGAAATATGCTTAATTAATAATTTATATGAAATGGTATTGCAAATGATTAAACTTGATTAAACGTCATGCGTTCGATAGGAAATG
Source organism: Beaufortia kweichowensis (assembly GCA_019155185.1). Taxonomy (NCBI): domain Eukaryota; kingdom Metazoa; phylum Chordata; class Actinopteri; order Cypriniformes; family Gastromyzontidae; genus Beaufortia; species Beaufortia kweichowensis. Next base: position 8,832,569 of record CM032818.1, on the reverse strand, counting down.
TTTTTATCCTTACAGGTTTATTTTCATTATAAAAATAAGCTAATAAAACATTTTAAATCAATTTTGCTCATTTCAGCCCGACGCAGTTAACATTTTCACGTCCGGCACCACGTTGTTCAAATAGCAAATGTACTTGCGCCCATCTTTCCGCCCATGGGCGTGCTGGTCTAACAACAGGACTCTGATAGGTTTAGTGCATGTTACGCCCAAAAAACATTAAGAAACTAGGTACAAGCCTTTTTGACTATGCGCCCTGACCGTTTTTTCGGCGTTAAACTAGCAAAAGTAGATTCGGACCACACTAAGTGGACTTCTGTCCAATAAATTACTTATAAAGCAAACTGTGTAATAAGCGAAATAATGTACAGTCAGTCGGTTGTTATTGCAAAATAAACCCCTTCAGATTGATACAAAATCCACTTCAAGTCAGGGTTTCTGATCACTCTGTCAGGGCTTATTCTGCAATCACATCTGCACTGTAAAAAAATTCTTTGCTGCCTTTAAATCATTTAAACAGTTATTATTTCAATTAATTACAAGTCATTTCAACTCATAAAAATAAGTTGAAATTGTGAAACTTATTTTGATGAGTTGAAATGACTCGTAATTAGTTGAAATAATGTAAAAAGTTTTTTTTTATTTAAGGCAGCAAAGAATTTTTTTACAGTGTGGATGTACATTTTTACAATGTACATTATCCCTCACCTCGAATGAACGTAAATGTAGTATTCTCTGTAGTTATCTTCATAGTTAGTTATTGTTCTTGATGTATATGAGAGTCTTAATTGTTTGTTCTTTTGTTATTATTGTAATGGAATAAGAATATCTAAACAGTCTCTTCCTTATGACGTTGCAGAGAATTGTAAATAGTGATGCACAGAAACATTGCCGGCACACATATTTCCATATGTCTGCTTTGCTTGCCTCTTCAATCTATAATCTGTAATTCTCTCCGCATCATACGTCTTAAATAAGCAACAGTTGTCAGGAGTTTAACTCTGCAAACATCTAAATGTTTTGCCTCTCATGTGATTTATACTCAATCTGTGTGATGGCTGTACTAATATGGTAATGGCCTTTGAACGATACGTCAGATTTAATTGTTGCTTGCTCCGCACAGCACTAGTAGCAGTAAGTCATTGTAAGTTTGCCTCGGACAGCTTCATCAAATACCAGCGAGCAGCTAACCGTTGGCTCAGAGATCTCATTAACAATGCCTGCTAATTAACTTAAACGGACTCCAGGCTCTGGGTTCATGTCGAAACATCCTGTTAGGTTTGGAGAGTGAAAAAGGATATGCTTACTAACAGATGAGAATTACTAATAGGGTAAGTGCTTTGAAAAATAATAACAGCTGGTAACTTATACATGTCATAGTAAAAATTTTTACAAATATACATGTATGCATACACAGTTTTTAAAGGTAAAAAACTTTCCAATCTGGAGTATATGTTGCCACAATAGTATCCTGACTTCTACCTACTTCTGTGAAAGCCTATGTTGAGTAATATTACTAATAATAAGTGATAATATTATAATAATTTCAACACAAAAATTCAGGCACATTTCTGGTAGAACTACACTAGAAATTTGCCAATCAAAAAAGCTGCTGTTGGAATCCAAATCGATTGCCTTCAAATTACTAATCAAACTACTTTTAATAAAATAAATAAAATATAAATAATATTTAGAACTAACATTAAAACATATACAAATAGATGTATTTTATACAAATCTCGTGAAATGAAGTGAGGTGAATGCTAAGTATAATAACAACACATTGTCGGGATCTGCATTTAACTCGAAATTAAAATTCTGTCATCATTATTCACCTTCATGTCATTCAAAACCTGTATATGACTCTTTCTTCAGAGTAACACAAGAGAAGATATTTTGAGAAATGTATCTTCAAAAAAAAAAAATTCTATTGTGTATCCTATTAAATCTATCCAGTTAAATATATCTACAAAAAAAATATTCTTTTGTGTACCAAATTAAAACTATCCAGTTAAAACAATCCTTTTAACTGTCTTAAATTCTTCTGCCATTTTTCTCTGCGGTAAAATTAATTTATTGGCCTTGTATCAATCTTAATATTGTTTTCTGTGTGTGTGAATGTGTGTGTGTTTCAATAGTAACGAGATGTATTAGAGAAGGTTGACCTTTGACCCAGCCCTTGAAACCTTTCCACTTTCTTCTTTCTCTCCGTGGATTGATATTATGATTGATTATGATTGTATATCACTGATATCCAAAACTATTTTTTGTAAAATATTTCAGAGATTTAAAAAAGTAGCACAATAGCCAAAGCACAAAGACATTTTTTGTAATGGAAATGATGTACATGTTTTGAATTATTAGGGTTTTTTTAAGTACTGAAGTCAGAGAGCTCATACATTGTTAATACGGGTTGCCAGATCTTTACTGTAAAACTGTACTTCAAGTGAGTCTGTCTTCGAGTTAAAATTAAAGCTGCCTATTGTCTCATGATAATTTCCTTTGTATTTTAAGAGAATATTAACGACAAAATTAGCAATAATTGAGCAAAAATTTATAGCTAAAGCTGCAATTTGCTTCTTTATTACTTTCTTTGTTTAAAACTACAGGTTACTTTACATATTTATTGGTTGAAGTCAAATGACGTACAAAATCGTGTCTGACAGCTTAACCTATAATTTATTTTTTCCAAATTAGAGTAAGATAGTTTTGTACATTATACTTTCTCAAAAACTAATTTTGTGTTTTTAACCAACAAAAAGTATAAATTAAATTTTGTAATTGCCAAACTTATTTAGATTTCTTTTTAATTGCATATGATATCATGCTAATGAAAAGGAACAGACCAAATTACAGAGGTTGAATTCATCTCCACCACAACGTTCCTCCCACCTGCACAACTAAAGTTATCACCGAGCAAACAACAAATGTCACCAAAGGATTTATGTCAGATTACGCCTAAATCAATTGTTTGTAGGGGGTGATTATATATAAATCTGTCTTTCCCTGGAACATTCGTCAAGAATGACTGTAAAAATTCTCGATTGATTCGCACCGCTTGCTGTCGAAGTGCTTTTTTGAATACCTGGATGGGCTAAAAGGGGAGGAAACGAACAATGTTGTAAAGGATATATCTCTCATTTATCTCAGTGAACCCTCACTAGTGGATTTTCTTGTGGTAGTTAAGTCTAAACTCTCTAAAATGTTGTTTTTCCTAGTTAAGCAAGCTGTTTACATCTGACATGGTTTTTAATAAACGTTTTATTCATTTATTTTTTTTAAAAGCGTTCAGGTCCTCTTAAAGTGTTTGGGAATAGAATCATGCTAATGAATTACATCCTCATTTACATCTTCACAGCCTGTTGGGTTTCTCCTGCTGAGATCTAATGATAGAAATCTTGCAGAAAGCCAGAACATAAAAGCCGATCTGATGTGATTGTGATTGCATTATCGGAGACTGAAGCTGGGTCTCTTTTATTTTCATGCTATCACTGCTTAACCCCTTTCTGCTTTTAATTGTATATTGTCTAAATTATATTTACACAGAACAGATTTGTCGAGGTCTGTTCACACCAAATCCAGTCTAATCCTGATTAAATGAAACAGAAGTACAAACCGTCCACAGGCAATTTATTACACCAATGCCAAATATTGTCATTTTGCTATAATAAAATTCCCTGCCACTTACTGTATGTATTTAACTGTCTACCAATATTATATATTATTATAATAATATTATGTAAAAAAAATAGCCCAAACATGTATCTGAAATTTTTTGTTACAAAAACATATAGTCTGCTATTACTGCCAATAACCATTAAAAATAATATACTGAAAGTTTCTTTTTACATTTACATTGTCTACATTTTCTGTATTGTTGAAAGTGGGAGTTTATAAAACAATGACTAAATATTTGGTAAACATTATCCAGTAACCCTTGCGGCCTTAGTGATGCCAAACGAAAAGTTATCACATTTTATTAAAGATTACAAAAGGGTCACAGATATTATGAATATAGAATTTTCCCACATAAACTTTGTCTCTGTTAGATTGTGTCAGATTGTGTATTTGTGTTAGTATGATGATATATATATTCTGTGTGAAGACATTAGAAAGTATCGTTTTAATTGATACGTAATTAAAAAAACATTAAGTAATGTGAAAATATGGTGTGGGTTGTGTCACAAACAAGAAAAACTTATTATTAAGGGTTCTGTGTTGGGCTCAACAGAAAGTTTTGTTACAAGCTGTTTTCTTTTAGTTGATGTACATCGAGGTACAGAAAGTTTAAAAAAGTACAAAATATAAACTTGGATAATTCAAGTACCAGATGGTTATTAAAAATCAATACCACTTTTGTCAGATTTCCAACAAAGGCAGTCGTATTGTGATATATACCACTGCCATGATATATTACTCATACTGTGATACAAGATTTTGGCCATAACGCCCACCCCTGTCCTTGCGTATTTTGTTATCTGATAGCTGATAAATTACATGTTTAAATGTTTATTACACAGAAATATATTGCACGTGTCGAAAAAGTCTTCTGACACCCTTGAGATTTAATTGGCGAACTGCTTAAATTAGATTTCCAAACTTTAGTGTGTGAGCTTTTTGATATATTGGTGTGTAACTGTATTGATCCAGAGTGATAAATAAAACACTAATGAGGTGGAACACACACAGCTCACAGGCAGCCACTGCACCCCACTTAACAGATCCCCTTCACACAGCGTGATAAGACACGTACACAGCTAAGCATGAATTTATAGCGGTGGAAATGATTGAATGTACTCTATTTACTGAATTTGAGAGAATAAAAGGCAATCCGATATTTGCCTTCGCTGAGAGACTTGGGTGGAAACCCACTGAAAAAAGATTTGCAAATGTTAAGAGATCTTTTTTGCCGTTGAGCGGAAATGCCTTTGGTTGCATCTTATGCTTGCATACGGCCGATCTAATACTTTAAAATTTAACAAAGTTCTGACGGTGTCAGAAATTTCGGGTTGTAGTCCTGCAGCGTGACTATGATGGCTGACCAATAGATGATGTCTTGGTGTCCGCGAAAGAGACGTTCAGTTAAAAAATTGGATTCTTGTCCTATTATGATCACTCTATCAAAGTAAAAGTTTACTTTTAAGATAAGCAATTCAACACTTCGGCTCTCTTTTTCATTTTCCAGTGCTTGAGTTTTTTCATTACCATTTCAGTTCTGCAAATCAACGTGCAGAACATGACAATGTCAGAAGGTGACATAATCAACCTCCATGTCAAACCCTGTCAGAACTGACAGAAACCCATAGACGTACATCATGCATTCTGACATTAAAGGCCGGTGATGTTGCACAGTGTGCCTTGGCTTTTGCCCAAGATCGCCAGGCTCACACCATACAAGCTGAGAAAGAACATTCAGAAATGACAGAAAAATATGCCCCGTGTTTTTAGGCTGGATGTGTGTCCATGCAGATGAGGTTTGAATCATGCCATAAAACAGTGTGATGATGGTGATCATTGTGAATGGTTATGATGATAATGGTGGTTTTAGTGACAGTAGTGCAGCTTTAATTCATAAAGCAGATGAAACAATAATTAGTATGCAGTTATTCTGGGGGAGATGGGCTTCGGCTCAAGGGTAATGTACTATCGTAAAATTCTTCCTGATACTGCATGTTTTAATTTCTGGGTCATAGCATATCACCAAATCATCAATCTGTTTAATGTGAATCACTCCATTCACTGAGCCTGAGATTCCGGTGATAAGGAGATTAGCATTTGGACTTTAGAAAAGAAATTAAACAGTACGTCTTAGCTGGTTTAAACTGACAAACTTCACTGGTCAGGTAATATCTGTGTACACCATTGTCAACCAAATATGATCCTTTTGTATGCCATTGCCATGATGTTTATGTCATGACTAATACACGTTTATTGCAAAATTTCACACGATTTTGTTCTGTCATGCTCTGTTTGCAGCAGCTTTTGACATTGATAACCTTGTTAGACCTAGTTGGATATGAAGCACATTTGCACAAAGTGTTTGGTCAAAAAGGCCTCGTAAATTGGCAATAAGAAGGCAGACATTTACCTCTGGGGTCGAAGCAGAAGGATTTATTAAAAAGCTGATAAAGAAGGAATTTGTGAAAGGGGAGAGTGTGGTGGACAAAGGGAAACGTGAAATGGTTAGGTAAGGGGAAGAGTATTCCAGTATGTAAACAAAACAAGACTGTATTTCATTCAAATTATGATCTCATTAAGGATGAGATTTGAATTTATGTGTGATTTCCACATCTTTTTGGAGTACCACCTTGCACGACTAAATGTCAATTCTTTTAAACAACTTTAACCAGCTCAACATTTACGCACTGGATCCATTTTCTCTGGGAATTTACAAGACAGGTATGGTCCCGGCATGGTTTACAACTACCACCAAATGGTAATGAGAAACACAGGGGTACAAAGGACATAAATCTACAAAAATCAACATTCTAGTCACATCTGTAAAAAACTAGAAAGCACTTGTCATTCTCCTTCATATCCATCATGCTGTTTCTAGAGTAATAACAAGGGTTTATGCAGTATTTGGTAAGCTATAGGCTCTAGACAAGGCATTCATAGCTAAGAATCTATCAAGGCTCAAGCAGTGTTAAAGGGGAATCTTTTTACCCTTTTCAGCATGTCAAACCAATTCCTTTATCTTGTACGTTGTAGCTCAGTTGAGCTTTAAAGCTGATTCATGGGAACGCTCGGCTCCATCTTTTTCCCTTTTTATTTCTTCCGATTGAATGTGCTTTCCTACTCTGTTTGGTTCCCTGCCTTGGGCTTGCAAAGCCTCTACCTGATCTGTCCTGAGTAGCTGTGCAGCTGTGTACTGCCACGCCATAGGAACAATGCTCTCGCTTGAGCAGGTCGTTGGGATAACAGTAAGCAGTCGCTATGGCACAATTGTGACATCTGAGAAGACGGAGGTGACCGAGTCAGCATCGCTCCGCGATACCGTCAATTTTGGGTGCTCAAGGGCCAGTGTTGCCCGCGGCCTCCCATTCTGTGCCTCCTTGATGGGTTCCAGAAAGACCACATGCTTGTTGTTACTGACCTTGCGGCCGGGGCCCTCCGTGGTGGCAGGTGGCGTAGGTGTCAGGATAGACGACTGGGCGCTGCATTCGTTTGCAGGGCTTGCCGTCGCTGGTAGGGGCTTCTTGCGGCACCAGCATCGGCAAGGTGTCAAGTAGAGGTACATAAGGACCAGAACCAGGCTAACCACGCAGCCCAACAGGGTTGTGAAGCCGGTGTTGAAAGGCTCAACCTCCTGATGCTGTACAACCACAGTTACATTTACTTCTCGAGTCTCGTTGCGTGACTCCTGATGATTTAGTGCCATGCACAAGTACACCCCAGAGTCCCCCACTTGTGCTGCCAAGATTTCCAAAGTTCCATTTGCATACATTCTTAGCGTGTTATTATTACCAGGAGGGGCAATATATTCCTTACGTGGGGACACCCACAAGTAGGTAAGATGCTTTCCCTTTAATGATGTTTTGCAATCCAAAAGCAATGGTTCCCCAGCGCCTGCACTTAGACTTTCAGTCTCCACTTGTGGTTTCAAAGTACAGTTCTCAAAGAATCGCACATGCTGGAGAAACCTCACTGAAGCACGTCGCTCACCGTAAAGCAAGCAGGTATGATCCTCTCTGAAGTCTTTGACAGAGGTAAAGCCTCTCTGTTCCCATTGTTTAAACATGCTATACATAGAGCACTCACAAATGAGGGTGTTGTTGTGCAGGAACAACCCTTGCTGTATTGATTCCTGTAGACCTGAGATGTCCTCAACAGGAAGGTTGGGCAAACGGTTCGAGCTTAGGTCCAGGGTAATCAGGTGGGAATGCTCCTGGATTGAAAAAAATGGAAAGTCTGTCAGCCTGTTATGGCTTAGGTAGGCCTTACGTAGGTTAATCAAACCACTCAAGGCCTTGCTTTCCACCCTTACTATACGGTTGTTGTAAAGGAGCAACTCCTTGATTCCTACTAACTCCTGAAAGTAGTGCTGCTCTATTACATTCAGTTGGTTGGATGAAAGGTCTAGATGGCGTATGCTACTTGTATTCCTAAAGGTTCCTGGAGTGAGCCTGCTCAGCTTATTGTGAGCTAACCTTAAGGTGTCCAGATTGGGTAGACCAGCGAAGCTGTCATCCTCCAGTTGTTCTAAGCGGTTGTGGTTGAAGTCCAAAGTTGCCACCATTATGGGCAACTCTACTGGAACATGCTCAAGGCCGAGGTTGGTGCAGCTCAGGATGTCCGATGCAGTCAAACAGCCAGAAGGGAGATTGGCCCTGGCCAGATGCAACAGGAAAGAGCTCAGCATCAGGGGTGCTGCCACACCCTGAGAACACAGCATTGTGCCGTCAAGATACTTTGGGTGTTGAACAGAGCAGCCAGAGTTTGACGGGTAGAGGTCCACACACTGTTTGACGCGGAGCTGGTGCTTGGATTATGTATTCCTATCATTAAAAATCTAACAGATAGCAAGAAAAGAAAGAGCAAAAAACATCATTTTTTTTCAATACAGCGCATAACTTCCTTCATCATTATTTTTTGTCCTTCTTGGTAGTGTTAGCATGAGAGTGCATGTGTAAGAGGACCGGTATTATTATTTTATTAACTTACTGTCAATTCCATTCAGCAACACACATTATACAGTGAAATTTTATACTTAGATGTGCATTAAAAGTTGCAGACCATAAATTGCTTTTACCTTAAGATTGCCAACAGTTACTCCAGATAACATCCTCAAATATCTCATCATAACTCTTGATTTGTATGGTTGCAGCTCTCCGTCTCTTAGATTTCCAGTGTTGCCAGATTTTATTTCTTTCTCAAGTAGAAAGGTTTAAAAAGCTTTTATAAGTCACTGAAGGAAAAAAGCTGTTGTTTTTGCCTCATCCCTGAGACCGTTCCAACCTTCTGTACAGCATCCTTTTAACAGTTGGTGTTGTTTTGCAGTTGTGACATTAAGGAGGGGCCAGAAGAGGTTTTATTATCGAGCTAGCTTGCTTCTGCTGGCTGGAAGATGTTTTTTGAGAAAGTCAGCATCCTGTCCAGTTTAGTTAGTATAATCTCCCCCTCAGTTAAACAGCAGGCGCACAGCGTGTCACACGAGCTTGGCTCTTCTGAAGCTCTCACAAAACAATCAATATGTTGTTTGCTTAAATCATTAGATGAGACATAAAATGTTGCTTCAGACCATGACAAAAATCCTAAAATTTTACGTTTAGATTCATTTTGTTCAGTTTATAGCACAAGTCACGTACCATGCTTGATGGTTAGAGCTACTCAACTTCTCTCATCCAGTTGGCTTTGAAGCTTTCAGAGTCCACGTGGCATCTGGAAAAGCTGTTAAAATATGAATGCGCAAACAAAGATATATCAAAAAGATGTCGCTGTTCTTTTCTCCAGATTCTGGTCCAGATCAGTTGTTTTTCTTTCTCAGCATCCAACTCTCCTTTGCTCTCCTGTTATGTAGGGCTTTCCCCTTATCCTCTGTCTCTCTCTCACGCAGTGCTTGAGTGTGTACAACACTCCCTCTCTCTCGCTCTCTCTCTCGTTCTTTCTGCGCTCTATAAACAGACAGGCATGGAGTTTCGGAGGAGGGGCATTATGAAGGGGGGGTTCTACTGAATACTGATTGGTTGAAGTTGAAGATTATGAAAGGGAAGTGTTTGCCAAGCCTCCCCTGATGGTGCTGTTTTTTTCCATCACTTGTGTTCATCCAATTATTCATTTCCCTTCACAGGCACCTCTTTGGCAGGTTGTGTTTGCTCTGTTTTGCTTTTAATATTTCATTGACCCGTGTCCTTTAATGGTGATTTAAATAAGCCCTTAATTGCTTGGATGAAAATATATACAGCATTAATGTAAGAGGGGCATATTTTAAAGATGGATGTTTGCTGTGTGCATATAATGTTTTTTTTGTTTTTGTTTTTTAAGTAAAAGCTTACTGTTATTTGCTTATTAATAGTAATTATTAAGGTGAAATGTGTCTTTATTATAAATTTTTATTAGTGGCACAGTCAGGTTCCAGAAGTAAAAATTCTATTCATTTTCTCCATGGGGAATTAATTTTTAACGATAACTTATAAAACTTTAAAGACAGAACTACTGTGAGCTCAGTGGTTAGTAATCAATGGTATGTGCTTATGTTGAAGCATTGAAAGTTTTTTTTTTTCATATTTTTAATAGTGGAAACATTTTTGATAGTGGAATTTAACTATGTTTAATAGTGAAATTACTGCTAAAGAACAACATTACCCATGCTCGTACAGAGAAAGATTAAACCAATCAGAGAACAGTGACAAATTAAAGATGCCAAATTAAAGTTATTTAACCATCATACTTTCCAACATTATTAAATCAGTCTATTTGTAATGTATTAAACTGATATTTTTTTTTACAATTTGTTTATTGAGAAGTAACAGATTATGCCAGTAAATCACAACAATATTATATATTAACAATAGTTAGTAAGTGCAGTATGCATTATCTTTAAAGTAGAGGTTACTAGTTAATAGTTAATGGTTTAATCAGAAATCTCATCTTCATGCAATCCTAAAAGTTCCCAAAGAAAGTTTAAAAAATAGTAAGAATAATAAAAATAAATATATCTGTAACTTCATTTAAATAATAGGTCCCAAAATGTTGAAGCTGCAAAAAGCACATACATCCACCATTAAAAATAATCCAAATAACTTCAAATAATTCCCATCTAAAATAAGATACTGTATGTTTAAAACTGATACTGTATTGATTGATACTATATTGAGCTTATTTATCGTTATTGTTACCAAAACAAGCATATCAGAGCACTTAATTCAAATATACCTGGTTTTGAATCTCATTAGCTTATGCATGTCTCTTAACTAGTTGTCATATAAATGTTTTGTCACAAGACATGCAAAAATGTAAAGTTATTGACTTATTAAATTTTTTTTCACCATATTTATTGAATCCCTTTTAATAAATTTCATAATATTTTTGTTTTAGTTTTCCTCAGTAAGCTTTCAATAATATTTGTTTTCTCATACGCACTTTGCATATCAGAGAACATGTATTAACCCATCTGATTAATTTCGATAACTTTTTTAACCTGATAACTGTCACAGCAGAAATTGAACATACACATAAAAATGCACATCTGAACTACATTTTTTATATTTTTAAATATGATATATTTGTTTGAACATTTTTGAGTCTTAATTTTTTTATGTGAGGTATTACAGTAAATTACAGATAAATTACAGTAACATTAAAATGTACCTTTCTATCAGTTTATAAATTGTCATGATTAGACTAAAATTGAACTAAGAAATATTGTGAATAGTGAAAAAGTGAATAGGGAAATAACATACTGTAGGTGTTCCTCCTGAGGAACGGTGACAGTTAACAGGTTAATTAGATATTAAATTAGTTTAGGGTTCTGTAAATCTTGTTACCATTCGGTCATAACATTTTATATTTTATAAAACAGATGGATGTGATTTTTGGAGCTTCAATATTTTGAGACCTTTTGAGGTACATAAAGTGACCAATGTCTACCGAAAAAAGAAAGTCATTTTCAGCTGGGATGACACATAAATGATGACTTTTTCATTTGTGGGTGAATTATTGCTTTAAATCTTAGAAATGGTGAAGAAATAATGAATTAAAATGTTTACAAAAATTTTTTTCTCTTATTATTTACTCGCCCTCAGATGGGTCACACTAGATTGGATGTTGGCTCACGAGTTAGAATACACGGTTCATTGAGTATTCATTGTGTCTGTGTGCACACTATAAGCTTGTGGGTGTATCAGTGTCCTTGAATTTGTTTTTAATGGCTGTGGATAAGCTTTGTATTTAATTTGTTTTTTACAGCTTGTAGCCCATTGTATATGCGTGTGTTATCACCTACGTACACGGTCTCTGCCCCTTGGTTATTGGTTTTGACTACTGTTATGGCGCATTATTCTTTTAATACAGCGCTGTGGGTCAGCGGCACACACTGTTACACTTCTTTGAGTCCCTTTGATACACAACTCATTACTTCTCATCATCTTCACCAGTTTACATCAATAACTGATGATTGAGGACCCGTGCAAAAATATATTTCACTGAGCGTTTAGCAAAGACAGAGTCTAAGTTGTTGACTGTCCAAAGTCCCCTAAAATGACAGTGTTCTGGAAAATTGGTTTTCTGGCCTTGAGCTTGCTCATTTTTCAAAAACAATACGCTGAGAGTGAAAGAAGCAGGCAGCGGGACAGGAAGTGGAACCCGGAGGTTAATAGCTTAGTCTCTCTCGTATAACTTTCCAGACAAGCATCAATTTGAGCCGGAAGTTGCTTTGCACCTTTTGATAACTCTGACCCAAGAACCAGTCAAGCGACAAACTGCTTATTACGGTGTCCCTGTTGACGTCTGTACAACGTTCCCTCGGCATGACATACCCACCCGCTTTCAGAAACACCTTTGAAAGCGCTTTCAAACTGCATCAGGCATCATAAAGTTTGAGACGGGCACAGTTATGGATTGTTACCTTTTCCAAAAACATCTTGAAGATCATCGGCCCTTGTCATTGGACATGGTGATATAATCTACCGCCTCATGACAGTTCGCTAATGTTTTTTAAAGATAAGAAGTGATTTATGGCAGATGGCAGGTCTTCTGACATGTTGTTTAATGGAAGCGGCTCTTAGCATTTTAAAGATGCTGTACAAGGTGTTGTAAAGGACCTTCGGGGACTGTTGATTTATTCACGACATGCAGATACTTGTTCTCGATGGTTATGTATAGGACAAACAGAGTGATGTACTATGAATGTGCAGTGGAAAACATTTGTATTAGTAGTAGAAAAGGTAGCAGAAAGTCTGTTGCCAAGTTATCTTAAGGTGCAAGTTTCATATTTCTTAATATTTCCCTGAAAGTTTCAAATCTAGTACATAAAAATTGTCACTGAAAATTTACAAAAGGTCTTTTATCCTACCCTGATTCACAGGAGTAAGCTTATAATATAGATTTATATTTTGTCTGGTAAAATTGCCAAGGTGTCAGTTTAATGTTGTTTGACCTCAGTCCACAACTTCACAAATAACCTGTACTTTTATGTTTTAAACAGAGGTGGCACTAGAGAGCTGAATGTTTCTTTAATTACTTTGAGGACACATTTTTATTCTGTGATATCCTGTACAAGGACATGTTTGAGAATTACAATGCCCTTGTGCACAAAAAAATTATTAAACTTTGGGATGATTTGGAATACAGAGGATGTTTTCTGCCGTCACTGATTAAACCACTGGCCTGGCATGGATAATACAGCGTTTTCAGTCGTTTTTTGTGAATTTGTGTGAACGCAGATTGTTTTGACAACAACGTTGTGTGTACTTGAAACTTATCCGTTTTATCCCGCTACATTGTTGTCAGGTTAACGTAGCCTGTGGAATAACTTTAACACCATCATATATTTAAAGCACACATCACAGTGACATTAAAAGCATACATTGAAAGAAAGAAATTCACCAACCTTCAATGTTTTGTTTTCTGTAGTTATTGCAGCTTGTTCAAAAATCTTTTTCGCAATCCGATAATTGTGTTATTTTGCAACGAGTCAGACGGTGTGTCAGTCTTTTGATCTTGGAAAATTAGATGTGATAGATGTGGCATTATTGTCAAGATTCATGATGAGCATGAATTCAAGTTTTTGAAAAGCGTCTCCTTTCTGATCCACAATCAAGGTTGTTTATCAGAACATGCAAAACAAAAAACTGCAGCCAGACAATTCATAAACATAAAAGTGAGACAAAACAAAAAGAAATTGAGGCAGACTGTTTGTATCCTATTGTACAAATACTTGAGACGGACTGCATGCTGAGGAGAATAAAGAAAGAGAGAGATTTGGGATGTTGCCTCTAAATTGGCTTTTTGTCGGCCGCTTTCTCATTTCTGAGCGTAATAAACTGCTGTATTGATGTCAGGGTGTTATATCCATGGTGGTCAGAGCAAATTTAAGCCCATATGGTTTTTCATGGTTCTATCTATATATATTGTAATGCCAGATTTGTAGAGTGTCCTATACAATACATGGCATAATGTATGTGGACACCCCTTAATAAACAGGTTTGTCTAGGAACCGTGAAGACGAATCTTAAAGGGATAGTTCTCCTGAATATTTCTTAAAATGGACTCCATCCCAACTGTATATGACTGTCTTTCTTAGTTAAACACAATCTGTGTTATATTAAATAATGTTTTACCTTTAATATCCTAGCTTTGTAATGCCACGGAATAGGGCCTTTTATCAAAAAGTAATTCATACGACTCCAGTGGAATAATAAATGTCTTCCTAAGCTAAAGAATACTTTTGTGAGAGAAAACAAGTAATAGGTTATTAGCGATCGTTACGCTGCGTATGTAATGAAAACACAGCACAAATAAGATCAAATATGGCGGCACAAAGAATCTTTGCAGTCTGTAACTTTTGCCTCTACGTCGCCATCTCTGTTTGAAACATAAAATTGCAGACTACTTTACATACCTTGCATTGACAAGTTAAATTACAGGTTTACTTGAATCATTATTATATGCTATTGTTGCAAATCAGGGTCAGGATATAGTTGTGAAGCTTGATTTTTTTTTTTTTGTTCAATACAATACAAAAATTAATTTAATAATTCAATATTCAATAATTATTTTTTTAAGTTGCAGATTACAGCTTTAATTATTAAGCAACTTATGTAATTCAGATGTTTAGATTTAAATTCAGTTTTAAAGTTTGCAACATACTGGGTTAATGTAATATTTGAAGGCTTTACATATCAATTACATAAAAAATACATAAAAAGTTGCAAGGTGGACTTAATTATATGCTGAAAATTGAAAGTCTGGCTGTGTGAGTGTGTTGGGACGTATTTACATTACACATTTGTACAGTACAAGCAATTTAGTTTTTGGTCACAGACTGAAAGCAAAGCATGTAGCAAAGCTATTGCTTTTTATTTTTATTTACAGCCATATTTTTAAAGACACTTGTAGGCTGCCTTCTGTTGTTTTTTATGAGCTTTGTTTTTCATTGGCAAAATAAAATTGCAGAAAAACTATTGATTGGCCTTACGCAATGTGCTTGAAAAAAATTAGAACCTTTAGTAAATAGAATTGATTTTTATCTCTTTTTCTTTAAAAGTGGTTTATTTTGTACTGGTGCGTCTGTTTTTCTTTCATCATCCCCCTGCATGCACAGCTGTACCTTTTGCCCCTGGTATGCTCTAGATCTGGGCATATTTTTGAAGGATGTGAGGAAATCGTGAGCCATGTGTCAGGCACACATGGCTCACGATTCCCTCACATCCTTCAAAAAAAAGCATATAGTGATGGAAGCTGTTCCAATAATCCTCCCCCGTGCTCAGCTGTCAGCCCCGCTGTGCCTGGAGAGGCAGGAATGAAGTTGAGACTCAGAATGGGGCTTGTGAGTCAGTGTCTGTCTGTTGGGGGCCACAGACTCCACAAATAGCCTCTCCTGTTTACAGGCTCATTCTCACTAAGAGACACCTGCTGTCATACTGGGATGATTTACAACCTGTTTTGGGCTGTTTAGATTTTATGTGCATTTTTTTATTATTAATCAATGCATAATTTCACAGATTTTTTTACCATCAATGCATAGTCATTTTTGTGGGTTTGCTACAATCGATTCCGTTATTGTATTGCATGCGTTGGTGTGACCTAATATTAAGTAAAATATTTATTGAACACAATATTTACACACATACACGTATTTATTCGTGAATTTCTTTAAAACTGGTCTATTTCTGTGCATCGAACATGTGCTGCATCCAAAGTCATTCCCTATCCCCTATATAGTGCCCTATATAGGGTGTTGGCCATTTTGTAGATAGCAATGCTGTTGCTTTTAGTTTTTTTAAGGCCATATTTTTAAAGACACGTGTAGGTTGCCTTCTGTTGAATTTTGAGATCTTTGTCTATCATTGGCAAAATAAAATTGCAGAAAAAAAAAACCTATTGACTGTCCATACCTAATGTGCTTGAAAAGGATGATACCCTTCAGTAAATAGAACTGATTTTTTGTTTTGAAATCCTGGTGTCCTGCTCACTTACTATAGTTTGTTTTTGCTAAAGTTTACAAATAAACTTTGGAATACTGACAGTAGAAACCATAAATATGTTTATAAATTTGTGTTTGTTGTGGTTGACAATTTTTTTCTACTTTTTAAAAATGTATAACTTAAACAAATGTGACCATGTCTATGAAAACCAGTCTAAAAATCTAATTCTGAGTTTGATTTCACCTATTAATTTCACTATGATTTAAAACTTATGACATAATCCTACTCTGTCAATATTAAAGATATCATGGTTATATTTTTACAAAATGTTCTTTACATTATATAGTATAATTTTTTTGTAGAAAACGGTAAATCGCAAAAAAATTACTTTAGCTGGGTTTTCACAGGCAGGGTGTGGCAGGTTTATCAATCTGATAAACAGCAGTGTTTTAATTAAATAATAAATATTTGTATTAAATGCAATAAATAAGCATAAGAGTACATAAACATGAAAAGTAGTTGTTTTTGCTCTCTTTATTGTCAACTAATGCAATAAACTTGATAAGTGTTGAGAAAATTAACTTTTTTTTATAATGCAAACCATAAAGCAACCTAGATATAGGGGCGTAGCCATCCATCAAAAGTGCGGGGGATGGATGTGGTTTGTTTGTTAACAATAAAAACGATGAATACAATGACAGAAGGGTACAAAAGGTATAACATACAAGATATAAAAAAGCTTCCCATTTAAATGAGTGATACTAGAAAAGTATAAAAACACACTCGGAACACACAGAAAATAAGTCAA
The DNA here is from genome assembly GCA_019155185.1 of Beaufortia kweichowensis. Taxonomy (NCBI): domain Eukaryota; kingdom Metazoa; phylum Chordata; class Actinopteri; order Cypriniformes; family Gastromyzontidae; genus Beaufortia; species Beaufortia kweichowensis. The sequence continues at coordinate 8,815,679 of CM032818.1, read as the reverse complement.
AACTCACAACAGTAGACTTGCTAAAGAATCAGAATCAGAAATACTTTAATAATCCCAGGGGGGGGAAATAATTTTTGTTACAAACTCCAGATATACAAACAACATATATTAAGAACAAAACATAAACAGAACATCTTCCCAAACACATATCAAGCTTATTTAAACCTCGAAAGCATAAACACTCATTCAAAGTACCTGGAAAAGGGAGATGTAAATAACCATAAGTTCCCGCCTCCTCAGCACGAGCTGACCGATAAATCTAACCCACCAAGAGAGGCGGGACTTAAGGCAGAACAGCCAATCATCAGCCGGTCACACTCAAAGTTTGTCATGTTTGAGGAGGGAGAGGAGGCAGACACAGAGCGGCCAGAGAAACAGAGGAGCGACTGCTGTAAGGCGTTTGTGCAAAACTGCGGAAAAAACTGCAGAAAAGTGTGGGTGTTGAACCCTCTCACTGGGGTGTTAAAACACCCACATGGGTGTTAAAATATAAAGTTAACAAACATGATGAATTTCCGTGACAGTACTTTCTGATCAATTTTTATCAATTACTTCTTCCCTATATAGTTAAACTTGATTCGCTGTATAAGGGATAATGGAGTGTGATCTCAGACACAGGCAAGGTCTAATTTCTGTACATGTCAGTCGCATGGTCTCCGCCTATCCAACCTAGTTCATATAAATTCATATAGTTTGAACTGTAAAAAAGGCTACAATTTTTTTTGTAAAAAAAGCAAAGTGGATCTGACTTTATGCTGATAGTCATGTAGTCATGCTACATAAAGGTCAGGTGTTGGATCTTTGGGAATACACATACTGATAAAAAATGTAAAGCTTGAATGCACTTTGGATAACGGCGTCTGCCAAATGCATAATTGTAAGTGAATGTCAGAAGTCATAGTGCGACCTCAAAGCTGCTGTATTTTATTGCAGCAAAGGTATACGTGTGCGTTTTGATGCCAATTGGAAAAGGCATCATGTGTCAGGCACACCGAGGAGTTCACAGAGGAGTCCAAGACGTCTGGGTATGTGATATTTCAGTGGCCTCCAGCGGGACAGCGGGAGGGTTGCCAGGTGCGAGTTGTGTGTGCACTGATCTTGTGTATGTATGTGTGATTTGTTTACTAGACCTCTGTTGTTTGATCGTTGTTGTCCGTCCAGCCTTGTTATTGAGCGTGTGTACTCTATTGCTAGATTAGCATGACAGCACGCCATTCCTTGTAAACACAGCAACCGGCTGGGTATGTTTGTGTGCTGTGCAAACATATTTGCTTAAGTGTTTGTCTGTCCGTGTGTCCTAAATCTTTCTTCTTGTGTTTGTGTATATTCGTCAGGATTTTTTAAACAAGTTACTTTTAAAATCATGCATCACACAAGAGGTGCACCTGGAGAGTTTATAATAAACTCAAACATGTTAAACCAAGTTGAAGTTGAATCAAGGTCTTTGGTTATGTCAACATTATTCTGGTTAATCTGGTTAAAAATCTTTACACACCACACAATCAATTATTTTCTCTGCAACTGTAAATTACGACTGAGCGCAACTGGAACAGACTTGGCATGATTACTGGTTATGATTAAAATACATTCAAAATCTGTCGTTAAATGTGTGCCCCAATTTAGCTTCTCTATGTGCTTCGAAAGGGAGAACTTCACCATTAGAAGCCGCTAGAATTTACACACTGTGCCTTTAAAGCTGCAATTTGTAACTTTTGCCTCTACATCCCCACCTCTATTTGAAGCATAAAACTGCAGGTTACTTTACGTACTTGCGTGTCTTAACGTGGGTTGAAGTCAAATTGTCATTTTTTGTGAAATCCATCCCGACAGATTACATTTTATATACTTAACAATGGATTATTGCTTATTTTTAGCAAAGTTTTAAAGATTGAAGTAATAACAATAACATCAGTAAATAGGGTATTTTTGCAGAAACTACACTCATAATTGTCATTGTTGGTTTTATGTTATTTATTTTCAACTCCAGTGTATTAATAAAGAAAGACTGTTTCCTTTTCTTGCATCATGGGGAAATATATGTGAGTGGGTGTTTGTGGTCAGGTCGGGAAAACACACAAAAGATTGATCAGTGAGGGTTTAGACGTACACAGCAGGTGCACTGGATGGCTGGAAATGTTTACTTGACTTGAGAAAATGTGTTTTTTTTCCTCTTTTTTGGGGGGGTATAGAGACGATGCAACAAACGGTAAAGAATTCGGATTCATACAGTTACAGTAGACGATCAGGCCCGGTTAGATGCATAGTTGATCAGATCATGTGTGCGTGTTTAAGGTTGCAAACATTTTTTGCAAACATTTTCCAGAAGAAGAAGAAAGGTGTTTATTTATGAGGTGGGATTGTTTCTTTTCCATGTGGTACTGGAGTTGCATCGGCCCCGTCACATGAGTTGTGTTTGACGGGTAGGGCTTTGTTCTCACAATCTGATAGATATGTTTCTTTGGCTTTTTGTTGGTTGCTTTCCTTTTTTTTCTATTGTTTTTCATTATGAATCAGCGAAATTAACTCTCAAAATTCTAATTTGTACATTTCCTGAGGCAAATCTGGTGCAACCTTGATGTCATGGTGCTAGTGTATTCTGCTTTGTTGCCAGGGCAGGGTGTAGGGTGTGGCTATAGGTGATTTCTATTTTCATCGTCTACCAGGTAAAAAATTGCATGATAGAAGGAATTTCTTAACAGCAGCAAGTCATGTAATTTTATGTTATTATTCAATCATTCAAGAGATGTTATGCATATTGATATTGAGTTTATTTAAACTCGAACAAAAAAAGTTTGCAGTAAAAGCAAACATAATACTAAGGTTTAGCAAGCAACTAGAAATATATTTTGCTTGGTTGGGATTTTGTGGTACAAGGATTTGATGCCTGAAACTTAAAGAATGTGTAAAAATGTCATAAAATCTAAACTTTCTCATGCATTTGTCTTTTAGGATCTCACGGGCCGCAACAGTGCTGCTCTCTGATCCTTGCTTCCAGCTTCGCTCCATCCAGTATCTTCTCGGAGAAGGAGAGGGCGGAGCCACGGGTCCTGACCGGAAACACTTTTCACTACACACATGTAAGTGTCACCAGTCTTTATACAGACAGTGATGGTATACAGCATCTCATTTTGGCTTACTTATTACATTTGGTTTGCTTTGCATTCATTTCACTTTTTGCTTCGGTTTTGTGTGTGAAAAGCTTTATCTGTAAGACGACCAGACTGACAGTTTTTCCAGCACACCTGTCTGCAATTTTCAAGTGATCCTTGATTATTTTGTTCAGGGGTATTTGATTAGGTTTGGAGCAGCGAAGGTGGCCTTCCAGGAGCAGGGGGTTGACATTCATGTTTTAGATACACAGCATTTACAGTGTAAATATACATGGTCTTTCGTAGAATATCTTTCTGTATCCAGTGATCTGAAAATTATTGTGAATCCTAAAATAGCTTCTGCTCAGCTATAGCTCCAGCTCTTATTTCATGCGCTAAGAATAAATCCATGCAATGATTTAGATGAATCATAATTATAATCGGATATAATTTTACCTCGTCATAATAGATTTTTTTGCTCATAGGTGAAGTTGAGAGGTGAAAGAACAGTTTTTTTTGTGAAAATGAATCCATTATTTAATTGTTTGTATGTTGAACAGATGTTATTCATACAGTAGTGCATTGCGGTCACAATGCTGGAGTCATGGGGATATGCAGGATATTTATACATTTAATGCACTATACATCGCTTTGGATAAATACATCTACCAAAATTTAACTGTGAAATCCTGATCACACAATTAATCTTTTATCACCAAATCTTGTTCTTTGTGAAAGAAACATAATTGTTGAAACCATATTGTAGCAGTTATGTACGGTGGCATAGAAGTGCAAAACTAAACAACAAATCAAAAACAAAATAACAAATCCAAAAACAAAATAACAAATCCAATCAAAATAACAAATCCAGAATCAAAATGACAAATCTAAAAACACAATCCCAAATTTTAAAACAAAATAACAAACCATAAAACACAACAACAACTCTGAAAACAAAATAACAAGTCACAAAACACCACGACAAGTGAGAAAGCAAAATAGCAAGTTGGAAAACACAACGTCAAATCGCACAAACCGGAAAAGGTAGGTACTTTGCTGGAATGGAATGCTTACTGCTGATTGGACGAACCTCATGTCAATCAAGATATCCAGGACATACAGTACAACTGGTACAAACCTTTTCCGGTTTGTGTGATTTGTCGTTGTGTTTTGTAACTTGCTATTTTGTTTTCTGACTTTATGGTTTGTTATTTTGATTTTGGATTTTGCGATTTGTTGTTTTGTTTTGCACTTCTAGGCCACCGTAGTTATGCATGTGCTTGATGTTATGCTAAATCATGGATTTAAATGCAGCCAACATCATGTAATGATACACTACCAATCACCCATTTTCTCCCAATACTTTTCTGTAATTTCTGTCATGGCAACAATTTCAATTTAGATAGATGTTAGTTTCATGATTTTTAAAAGCAGTCCTGTTATGTGCAGTCTTGAATGGCTTATATAATAAAATACTACTATTAATACTTATAAAATGGAAGTAAATAATTAACAAGTACAGTAATAGTTTGCAAACTGATGGATGTTTATGGTGCCACACAACATACAGCATCAGCTATAACATGAAATGTGTAGCACTGTTTTGCAGTCGTACATACACAGACACACACATGTAATCAGAATGAGAGTATTTATGTAACATCAGGAAACCCTCTCTCGACTACACTGCAGTGCTAATCGATTCCTCCAGCACTGAAGCTCAGATCAGCTCTGTAACTATATAGACCATCACTGCTGTACTGTAAGAGGCCTTGATGAATTATTTACACTAAGTGGATGCATTTCTATCCTCACTATGGCCACACTTCTAAACTGCTCCACTTAGAGCGAGAGCCGGGCATGACAGGAGGTCTTCAAGCTTACAACAACATCGTAGAAGTTTGTTTACTCTCTTGTTTGCAAGGAGAGCTTTTCTGATACAGCATAACATTAAAAAAGTCCTTTAGCGCTTGGTGCGTACGGTCCCGAATTTGGGATTCAAATTTCCGTGCGCCAGAGAGTACGATCCCAAATGTGGGATTTCAGAATGTACAGTGACGTAACGACTGCCAGATTCAAATTCGGCACACACAGAGGCGTTCTGGAAGAGACTCTTATTATAAAATTGCTTCTCAAAAATTTTTTTAAGGCAATGATGTGTTTATTTCATGTACCGAGTGAAAAAATATGCAGATTTAAATCGGCTTTTGCTGTGCACAGAGACGTTTGAAGCTGCTGTCATTTATTTTCGCAAAATATCTTCTCATACAGTGTTTTTAGACACGGGATGGTTCTTTTTCACAAACGCCACAATAAAATGTAGAGTTCATAAATGCAGAGTAATGTTAACATATCAATAAAAATGCTCGTCCATTGCGGTTTCACAATTTGGTAAAACCATGGTTAAACTAGTTAAACCTTTCAAAGCATTTGCAAGTAAACAATAATAAAATATATCATTAATAACAGATTATAGCGAACTTTAGAAATGAAAATATGCGGATGTAGGCGGTTTATTGCATGTATTCATGCTGATGTTACAAAAACATTTTATTGAAACGAATTTCAGCACAGACTACATAAAGTGTAGACCGTTTTGTTAGTTAATGTTATAATATTTTATTGTGATTTTGTCCATCTCTGCAACTAAGAACGTTTTAATGAAAAAGACTGAATGCGCATCTTCAGGTGACGAACTTGATGCATCGTCATGGAAACCAAAACAGACGTTAAAAACGTACTCCAGGGGGACAGTTACGATTTTTAGGACGTACGCGTGAAAGGATTAAAAGAACGAGTAGTGGTAGCATACTTGTATACTCTTCTTATTATGAGTACTTTTGGCTCAGTGGGCTCAGCTCAAGCAGTGTGTTTTTTGTTTTAGCGTGAATGATGCCTTCACACTCCGAATATTCTAATCGATCCACAAAATTACATTTTCAGAATTTTAATAATGTTCATTAAAGCTGCAGTTTGTAACTTTTGCCTCTATATTGTCATCTCTGTTTAAAACTTTTGTATCAAGTTTAAAACTTTTGTAAAAGTTATGTATCAATCTCTACATCAGATGACGTCAGAGTGACAGTTTCCACAAAATTTAACAACTCGGACAGTTGACAATCATTATTATTATAATCCTACTGTTGTGATTTGTGGTACGGAGGCAGTTTTTAATATTGAATATTTATGTATATGCTCACTAACCGATACAGATTTTAGCAACCGATACAGCAACTTTAATAATTCTGGTTATTGAAAAAAATACAGAAAAGATTGTTATTCATCTGCTGTGGCCTTTATTCTACAAAACACTTCATTTACAACGTGCAGGCAAACATGTGGGAGACTTCAGATGAGTTAGATGAGTTTAAAAGCCAAGCACCTCTTCACAATTGCTGAAACCTTGGCATGTAATAATTTTTGAAGCAGAACATGACACCTCGAATCAAAAACCGAAGGTGCGTAAAGGTTTCCACCACTAGCAATTTGCTGGCAGTGGATGAGTAGAAATCAAACCTTCACACACAGGTTTATCATGCAGTCTTTATCTCTGACAAACCTTTCATTCAAAACCCTTTTTTCACACTGTGAAGCTTATTCCACTCAGTTGTGAGAGACGACATGGTGTGAATCTCCAGGCTTACAAGGAAGAAGCTGGTCTCTCTGGTAGTCATGGAGACCGAGGGTCGCCATGGACACCATGTCCGGTTTCAGTTCCTGTCGGTCTCTCACAGGCTCCCCACCATCCATTGTTTTTCCACCAATAAACTGGGTCATTGGTATCAAACTCTGAGAGGAGATTGCTTTCCAAATGTCCTTGGGTCTATTTCAACCTGTTGCTAAAAGACCCAAGAGACACATGACTGTTCTGGTAACATCTGAACCCAGATAACCCATGTGAACAAGGACACTTGTAGCCACAGGACTTGTTTTTTTAGGAAGCTATTAGACAAAATGGGGTTGCATTTGTTTCAGAAGAGAGAGACATCGGCTATGTTCGGAATAGTATCCTTGTACTGCTACTATTTTATCACATTTTAAAAAATGAATACCCAGAAATAGACATACTGTAGAATAAAACATAAGCACAAATTCATAGTATACAACAGATTGTAATGTTTGAGATACTTTATCCCACAATTCAGTATGTTCCACTTTGTTTTCTCACCTTGATATCGATCAAGGAAACTAAAGCATGGGGTTTGTGTTTTCACTGCAAATTGACTGGATCTAGAAATAAAAAATTTAATCCGAAATGTTACTCGCAGCGGACTGACTGCACAAATTGTCAAACTGACTGCATTAGATAAGGATCGCCACTATTTTGATAAAAGATTATTAAGGCACATTAATTACCAAAATAATGACCTACATGGATAAATTGTTTACAAAAAACACTGCAATATTCCATAAAAATAAGAATTGCCTGTTTTGATTTCATGGTGACTAATTGAAAGTAATATCCTACGATCTGATAATTGATTGATTATTGACCTTGAATCTGATCGATTATTAAATCTGGTAATGAAAAAGTTAAAGTTAAGAAAATCAGCAGTGTTTATTTCCAAGATGTTCTTTGTTTTTATTTTTCTCAGTGACAGTCAGGTATTAAAATAACACGCTAAAAATATAAATCAACTAGTTGTACATAGCTAATTTCGTCAAAAATCATAGATATTTAAGTGTTAACAGTACAATACTTTCTATGACAGCAGATATAATAAGGCTAGTTTTCCGGTTTGGTCATGTGACGCTCGATGTATACCCTATTTAGACTAAAAGTAAATTGACATCAAAGCCTATGATAACTATAAATGTAAAAAATTGTTTTAAATGTAAAATAATAAAGTCCACAACACTTTAACAGTTGCGATTATGATACAGAGGAATGATATAGTTTCACTAGGGCTGCACAGTATATCGAAATTATTGAAATATAGCAAATGTGCATATCGCAATATGCATATCGCAATGGTTTGCAATAAATAAGTGATTTAAATTTAATATTTTAAAAAGTAATGTATGGTCAAAGTTTTAGGTCGAAGCAGATAATATAGTATCTGGCACATGGATGTTTGTTGGCATATGCGTGCGTGTGCGTGCATAATAGTGTGCCATGCCAGTGCTCTGATGCAAGACTGTGAACAAGCCGCAAAGCTTTCACTTTTTCACTGCACGTCTTTAGTAAATCCTGACAGTCATTATTTAATGCCAAAATGATGGTTTGCACTGGCGGAAGCTGTTATTGAATCTGGCCTTTATTGTTAAATTCTGCATAGTATTTCACAATGCACAGTGTATTCCATGCAGTATGCAGTAGTCAATGCTCTAACCACTAAAACGTAGCTGATGAATAAACATTCAATTCTTTTTTCTTAATTTTTTGTCACTGTAATACAGTTTCTTTACTCGGCTCTCTACAAAACTGCATAGGAAGGGCAGGTGCTGCCTAAACAGCATTAATTAGCATGTGAAAATATGTCCAACGCTTCATTATCTCTTGTCTCTGCCAATATCAGATGTTGTGTTATTAAATCAAAACTGCTAGCAGTGTCACATCTTAGAAGTGCCACTGTTTTTCTTTTATAAATTATTCTTGGTAATGTACTTGGCCGAGCTTCTGCTGGATAGCAAGCCTGCAGGGCGCTCCAAATGTGAAAAAAATACTGTGTGCTCGTAATATTATTTATTTATTTGGTAACATATTGTGTGCGGAGTACAATATAAAAAATGATTGAAGTACTGGAGAAGTCTGCATGGTTGACGCTGGCATTGTTTCTTGGGCCCTGCTGCTAATATTGTTATTATGTTGTTTCCTGGTCCTGAAAAGCTTTTCTTTAATAAGAAAAAGGATGAAGTGATTTTACACTTACAAAATTCTGAATGTAGTCTGAACCCCATGAATTGATTCTTTCTTGATTTTCAAATAAAATGAACAGCTGAAACTTGTATTTGACATTTTATTAACCTGTAACCTGTTTATTAATTTTCACCGTTAACTGTAACCGTTAACTGCTACCGTAAACTGTCACCTGTTAACTGAATGCCTATGTTATTTCCCTATTCACTTTAATATTTCATAGCTAAATTTTAATTTTATCATGACAAACTATAAATTAATGGAAAGGTACAAGACTTAAGATTAAATTTTGACAGATTTTCACAACAATAATAGTAAAAAAGTTAATGTTACTGTAATTTATAAAATTACCTTAAAAATCTTTTTTTAAAAATCCTATTTAAAATAATAAAATACTTAAAATGTTTAAAAATTTGTCTAATATCTACAAATTAAAAATTATAGCTCAAATAACTTTTTGTTAAAAATTTCTGCAATGACAGTTATCAGGTTAAACGTTTATTTATTTAATTAATTAATTAATTATTTTTTGTTGTTTATTTTTTATTTTATTTTATTAACATTTGATCCATTTTAATTATATTTAATTATGTTTATTTATGTTTATATTTATTTATTAATATATTTTATTTTAATTCTATATTTGAATTTAATAAATGTTTTAAAAAGCTTTAAAAAGCCCATTAAAACCAAAAACTGAACTAAACTATTTCATACACCAAGAGTGGTCTTCAGCGTACACCAACACAACAACACTAGCCATATATAATAAACAACTGAAGGCAGTTCAGAATCAGTCTGCCAGGCAAAAAATATGAAGAACAGATTAATGAGAGAAGACGGACCGTAGGTGGTCCACATTAGCACTTCAAAGGGTATGTCCATCTTGAAATGTTCAAGCCAACCTGTATTGTGCAGGATCTAATGAAAGGTCAAATACCACAGGCCCTCTCTGCTTCTTTAAACCGGCGTGGCGACATGCCCATCTCATTATCCCAGTGTTTCTGGGGGCAGTTTCGCATAGATGGTAATGGAAGTAATGACATTAAGCTATGTTCCTATCACAAGGCCGCCAATTTAATTGGGATGCGGAATTGATCCAGCCGCCTGGGTTTTGACATGGATCTTCCCGGATAAATCGAATGACTAATTAATGTCTAGATGCCGTGGGAAAGATTCCCGGCTCTCGTCTGAAGATCTTCGGTGTGTAGGAGGGTTCTGGAAGAACACCAGTAGAGTTACTTGTGTGGGCCAGACTTTCATAAAAACCTTGAAACAGTTCACATAAAAATAAAAATTCTGTCATCATTTACTTATAATATTTTAAAACCCTTGAGTTATTTGATTTTCCTTTTTTTTCAAATTGGGTTTGTGATATATGTTATGTGTGCTAAGGTTGAACCCGAAAGTGCTACTCCATAAAAAGATGAAAACTTTCATTATCGCTGCCTCATTTGAATGCAGCTCATAAATATTCCATGTAAATATCACTGCGGCATTAAAATCGCAGGTGTAATGCACTACCCATCTGCTTGTGCTTCTGCAACAGATGTGTCTTATGTTTTTTTCTGTAAAATCATTGAGTAGCTGATTGGTGACATTCACTTTTAAGAGCCCCTTGAGATCACCAGGCCTCAACAAGTTGCCGGCGTTCTCTACACAAACATGTGAACTACACTTCTCAGAAGGCTGACATCATTGCATCTTTGTTTTCAGAGTGCGTTTTATCAGTATATGTTGTCCCTGGACATTTTGAATTCATACTTTTATCGTGTTAAAATACAGAAAAATAAGTTACAGAGCAAGTACATAAAAAGTCAGTTTGTCCCCTTGCCTTACTGATGAATAATGGTAAACCTATAATAATATTATGATCATACTGTAATTTAAGCTGTTTGGTCTGATTTCCTGGAAAATGTCAGTTCGATTTCAACCCACATTAAAGATAATACCCAAAGCAATCTTCAGTTTTTACATTTCAAACATATATGGTGATAGACAAGTAAATGTTATGCATTGCAACAATTTTACACTAAATACAACCAATATTAGAAAACATCACTGTCGCAGAACAGAATGAGTCTGTGAAACTGGTTCATTTACATAAACTGTTCAAACTAATCGAAAGTCATCAGTATGTACTGGACATAAATTGGACAATGCTAAAAAACAGCAATGCATCTTTGTGTCATGCTTTGCCGCATTTCAGTCCTTTTTTTATCGTTATCTGCTAGTTAGGTTTTCAGTATTGCTATTTATTACTTCCTAACATTAACTAAGCCTAAGATGAAGAACAGTTTAATGGCACGGTGTCATAGAGTGGTCCAGAGATGACGTATTTTTGTAGGCCAACCCGGAAGTTAGCGCCGCACTGGTTCCCTTCACCAAAAGCCTATGCATTTTTCCCATAGACTTTTGGAAAATCGCAAAAAATAAGCTCTGTGATTAACAAAGGGTTATGACACTTACATATTTTGTCTAACAACATTAATACATTTTGAAGCCTAAATACAATCGTCAGATATAAAAAGCTAAAGGTAAGCTATAAACGGACTACACCACGGTCACGGCTTCAACGTCACCACCACCAAGCTTCCTCAAACTAGCTTGATAATGCTTATTTATTGTGCCCTAAATAAACTTTAAAGATTATGTTTTAGTGTATTATGTTTGATTGTGTACTGTGTTTGCACACTTTTTGCCAATTCACTCAAAAAACCCGCGCTTACCACGGCATAACTGTAGTTACTGTTAGCAACTGCTGTTTTTTAAAACACGGTATTGCTTAAAAAAGCACAAGCGGGTTATTTACTGGTGTGTTTTATGTCGTAGAAAAAAACGTGAACATATGTAGAGCGTTTGTTAACCATAGACCTTATTTCAGGCATTTAACTAAAAACCCATTGAAAGTGCTAAAATGCTAACTCGCTTCCGGGTTCCGGGCAAAAATATGTCATCTCTGGACCACTCTATTGGGAACATTTGGAAAGCCATTGCTGCATTCTTTTCTCTTATAATCAGGACATCGTCTGCCATTGCTGTTCATCAGTCCAAATGATTAGATAGACCAGCAATGATTGGCAATGTCAAGGCCAATTTTGGCACTTTCACACTAGACAAGCATGAAATTGCTTTAGGGAAAGTAGAAGTTGTAGGAAAATGTGTCTCACAGACCTCTGGCACTCGGCTCGAGAGACTAAAATTATCAAGCTGATCCCGGAGTCCCAATGCATTCATGATGAATTTGTGCAAATGGGGTTGGGAGATAGTTGGGAAGAGTCTTTTACACAATCCCCCAAAGGCAAATCAGACCCAGGGGCCTCCAGCTAAACCTAATGACTGATGGTTGAAGTAGTGATGTAAATGCAGTCATAAAAGTCTTTTTTTGATCATGCCAGTCAAAGCTTTTGAACAAGAATTTGAGTGACACTCGTAACTATGGTTTCCCCTGGCACTTGCATAGCCGAGTGAAGTGCATAATTTCACTTCTTTTTTCACTTCTGTGCCTTGTAACTGCATAGTGAGTTATAGATGCGATCAATGGCAATTTGTGTCCTTTATTACGGATTGCAACTATAACACGTCATGTCAGGGTTTTTTTTCTTTCTTAAAGAGTTTTTTTGAATCCCTGACCACTGACTGTTATCTTTCAATGCATGTAAAGCTGCTTTGGTACAATGACCTTTATGAGAAAGCGCTATACAAATAAAATTGTGTTCCAGGAACCCAAAAGAGCACATGTCACACCACTCTTCATCTCTCTCCATTGGCTACCGGTGGCTGCCCGCATTAAATTTAAATCATCTATGCTGACATTTAAAACCATCACAAACTCTGCACCCTCATACTTTAACTCTCTTCTACACACCTACAACCCATCCAGAACCCTACGCTCAACCAATGAACGTCGACTGGTGGTACCCTCACAGAAGGGCACTAAATCTCTCTCTCGCTCTTTCTCCTTCTCTGTCCCCGGCTTGTGGAATAATCTCCCTAACGCAATCCGCTCTGCCACATCCCTCACCTCCTTCAAGAAACAATTAAAAACACACCTCTTCCACGAACACCTGACACCATAACATATCTATAAAAAAAAACTCTCTTCTTTCCTCTACAGGTATTTCTCTAGCACAGCAAAACTTTGTAAACTTAGGAAAGCACTTCTCAGTACTATTGTTGCCGCTTTTGATGTGTCGCTTCATTGTCTCTCAATACTTGTAAGTCGCTTTGGATAAAAGCAGCTAAATGCCTAAATGTAAATGTAAAATGTAAATGTAAAATTGAATTGAATTTTTGTTTAATAATGAATCATTTACGTTTGTATGAAGCACTGATGAGTAGTCATATAAGCAGGATTGTTTAGTAAAGGGGCTGGCAAACTTGGACACGTGTGCTGGCATTGGCACACGATTGGAATAAATGAGATGAAAATTACATGTATTTATTTTATTTGGTCCCATAATTGTTGTTGTTTATATTTGTCTTAGTTAATCTCGATAATCTTTGATGCAACTTTTGAAAAGTGACTTATTTGTCCACTTTTATGAGAATAATGTTAGGAACTGGAATTTCTTCATTTATGCTATAGGACTGCACATTAAAACATGTTTAAATTATCCTCATTTTAATGTGGATATCACAGAGCTCCATTTTGGCAATTAGCTCTCAGCACAGACCAATTTGTTACGCCTGGACTTCACAGATGCATCTTTTTGAAAGAGCTGGCCGTGAGCATTTCCTCAAAATTACAATTTGTCTGTACCCTTCACAGACACTCATCTGTGTTTGTGTTTGTTTGAACAGACACAGACTACATCAGCGCAGAAGAAGAGCAGAAGGTAGAACAGATGCTAGCTTTCCTGACGGAGGAGTCCAAGCAGGCGGCGGCCAGCACAGCGGTGAGTACACCTACCTACACATGTTCCTAAAACTACAACCGGTCTTTCCTAACACCATGCTATGTGTAAAAGCAGTATGGGCAATTCCATGGAAATGTTAACCTTACTAGGAAAAAGTTTCAGATTTTCATCACACTGATAGCACACATACCCCCTCTCAAAAGTTTGGGATCAGTAAGACTTGTTTTGTAAAGAAGTCTCTTATGCTCATCAAGGCTGCATTAATTTGATCAAAAATACAGAAAAAAACAGGAATATTGCAAAATGTTATTACAATATAAAATAATGGTTTTTATATGAATATACATCAAAATATAATTTATTCCTGTGATGCAAAGCTGAATTTTCAACAGCTGTCACTTCAGTCTTAAGTGTCACATGATCCTTCAGAAATCATTCTAATATGCTGATTTATTATCAGTGCTGGAAACAGTTCTGCTGCTTAATATTTTTTTGGAACCTGTGATACTTTTTCAGGATTCTTTGATCAATAAAAGGTTAAAAAGAAAAGCATTTATTTAAAATAGAAAGGTTTTCTAACAATATACACTACTATTCAAAAGTTTGGGGTCGGTACACTTTTATTCTTTCTTTTTTGAAAGTAATTAATACTTTTTATTCATCAAGAATGTGTTAAATTAATAAAATGTGATAGCATAGATTTACATTGTTAGAAAATATTTATATTTTAAATAAATGCTGTTCTTTTTAACTTGTTATTCATCAAAGAATCCTGAAAAAAATAATCAAGGGTTAAAAAAGTATTTGGCATCACACCTGTTTCCAACATTAATAATACTAAGAATAAATCAACATATTAGAATGATTCTTGAAGGATCATGTGACACTTAAGACTGGAGTGACAGCTGTTGAAAATTCAGCTTTGCATCACAGGAATAAATATATATTTATATAAAAATATAAAAATATTTATATTGTATTTTTGATCAAATAAATGCAGCTTTGATGAGAGTAAGAGACTTCTTTAAAAAACATTACAAGTCTTACTGATCCCAAACTTTTAAGAGGCAGTGTATGTCAATATTTGGTGGTTTAGATAGCCATGTGAGGTCTTTCTCAAAGCTTATAAAGCTTTTTATGTTTAAAGCCTGAATTGTTTCATAGTCAGCTAAAGTGTAGTGTTCAGAATTGTCATATAACAGTCCTTATTCATCATAAATGGGCACATTAAAAAAATAATTATTTAATGTTTTCTGATAGAACATTTCTTCTCTATTTATTGGGTATTATTGCTTCTGGTTTGTGCATTTTAATCTACAGAAATCCTTCAAAGCTTCAGTGAAAATCTATAACGCTAGAATTTACCATATGATGCCTGTCTGGAATTATAGTCATTTGATCTGTCGAATATTTGGTTTGAAAGAGAAGATTTAAATTTGTAAAAAGCTTGTTAGCCAAAAGTAATATCTTTGTTATATTAGTATTTCAATATCAGCTTCCTAAAAGCTTCTTTAAAAAAATATTTAAAAAATACACAAAAGTTTCTTTGCTCATGTTTCCTCAATGACACCCAATGTGTTTCTATTTGTAATATGGTGTAATATACTTGGTGTAATATTCTGCATTCCTTTAAACAGAAATTTCTCCACAAAAATAACTTTTTTGGCAGTTCATTTTGGTGACTCTAGTGGCACATCTATTACACTCTTGAAAATAGTTTAATTCTTAGTTTAATTTGTATCCATAACAGCATCACTATTGTATCTCATCGAATCACAATTGTATCTTAAAGTAAATTACTACTCGAGAGTCCTTCAGGCACCTTAAGCGATGCATCATGCCGTCATGCTCTTTAGACAGCATTAGGGTGGGTGGCAATAAAAGCCTATTAGTGCTTTCTGAAGTGGAATCACAACGTTCACATAGGTTTCTGTGGTCTGGAGTTAATGTAATGGCTGGCCCATTCAGGTCTGTCCACAGCCGGTTCTCAGAGCCGGATCCACCGCAGCATTAGACAGCAGAAAGCGAGCTCCTCCCATGAGAGCTTTTCTCTTTTGCAGAGAGAAACATGATCGGCCGTTTCCATCTCCCCTCAACATCAGCAAAGAACCGGGAATTCCACTTTAAACAAAAGATTTGGCCGTTTTAAACTGAGTTGTGACACAGGTCTGGTGTCACAGTAGCATCAGATATCAACATACAGTATTTACTTTCTAGCCGTATTAAAATAGGATGTGTTGGTACAGTCATGGGCAGTTAGATGCAGAAAGACATGCATTTTTTTTCTTTGTATTTGTATCATGCGACTGGAAAGCGCTGAACACAGATGTTGCTGATAAACAAAAACTGATCTATTCAAATGGGTTTTAAATATACTGGGCAGTACCAGCGTTACAAATGTGACATTTGCAAACAAAACTTGAAATATATATTCTCAGAGAATATATTTATTACCAATATATTGAATATATTGAATTTGTTTATATTTTCATGAACCCCTATTGACCAGACATCAGAAAAATATCCGTCTAAAAACAAATGCACATTTTTGAGACGCAACATACTTTGTAGGATTTCTTTAAATTAGGATGCAGAAACATTTTCAACAATCATTTATTCATTAGATTTCAATCATGTAGGCATTTATGAGGAATATGGACCTTTATGGATGTTAGTTTTGAAAATGTCACTATGGAAAATCATGTTTTAAAAATGAAAAAAAGAGAAAGTATTGACATCTGAGTTTTCAATACACTACTTTTGATATTTTTATGTGGTAAGGTTGACATTTGCATGGAAGTGCCCATTGGTATGTTTTTATGTGGTTTGACCTCTATCATTATATGCTGTATATGCAAGTAAATGGGACGTATTAAAATGAACGATGTGTTTTGAAATACTATTTACTGTAAATGGTGGCATTATCTAAAAAGGCTGATCAGGAGTTTTCAAACAAGTATATCATTCTATATAATCTAAAAACACACATTCATTTATCCAAAAGTACACTATAAGTATACTTGAAAATAACTTGTCAGTGACCTTCATACCAGGATAACCATGTTGTAAAATCCAGGAGCTGGTATTGAACATTGCAGCATTCACATTTAATTTGCACTTGCAGGTGCAAATTTTCACATATGTACCTTTGAGAATTGTGTGTCAATTTCTCAGTTTACTACTAAAAGAAGTGTTGTTAGTCTTGTTATTTAAGTTCCTGGAACAGATGTACTGTTGTGGATCTGAACTGGTATCTGACAGAGTATTTCTATTTTGTGATCTTCTAAAACATCATCATCGCCACCTTCTCCACAGAGATTGCAGAATAGCAGAACTGCTGCTGTAATTATTCTCAGTTTTTCCGTCATCACACTCTGGATGGTATAAAACAGGATTGCGGCAATTACACAAGCAATCACAGGATCGTTTGAGACCCATTTAGTAACAAGACATTTTAAGATATTTAAGTTATAGATACGGTATACTTTCTAAAGCTAGTCTTTCAAAAGTTGTCCTATAAAAATACAAGCTGTTTAAGAAACAACAATTTCTTTGTCTTCTGTTGCAGTAACAAAAAGAGCAACTATGCTTTTGGAAATCAAACTACAAGTGGCTTTTATGAAGTCTCATTTTAAGATAGGATAGGTGGAAGTGTTTTAAGATTAAAATTACTTTCCAGATTAAGAAGATTTTCAATGACATGCTGTTCAATTATAGAGAAATGGAATAATTACTTTTGAAATAACAAAAAAACAAGCAAACTCAAAGTGTAACTAAATCCATACTCGATTATATATGTCAGATTGCATTTGGTGGTAGCTGTACACTCGAACATATATATATATAAAAAAAAAAAGCAAAGTTGCGTCCAATTACAATACAATGCTTCAATACAATTCTGTCACTTACTTACAAATTAAGGACATTTTCTGTTGTTTAACTTGCTTTTATTGAGTTTATTTACTGAGTCAGATATATTTGCGCTTAGACTTTGTGTTTAGATTTAATTTGTGCTAAAACACATTTATATTTTTCATTACATTTCAAGTTTTCGTTAAAATTGTAGTGTATTTTGTAGCTATTCATAATATACTCACACTTGCTGAGAAAAGACTACTAAATCCATATGACGTATTTAAATAGGCAGAATTCATCAACAATGTTAATAAAACACAAAATCAAAAAAGACAAATTGTTAAAGTTTGCATGACATAAAAATATGGACATGATCAAAGGATGTAAATGCAATAATGCAGCACTGGCCACATAATCATATCAATTTCATAAAGTGACCCGAAATTCTCTTACACTGGCCCCAGGCGAACGGGCCGCTCTTATTGTTCAGCCTTGTTATTTGTTTTCATGTCATAATGCGGAACTGCAATCAAACAGAAATATTATTGTTGTTGTTTTCCTCAGGGCCTTTAGCGGTGCAGCTAATACATATTATTATAGTTATTTGTATATGGTGTCATCTTTTATTTACTGTTGCTATTTATTGCCACTATAATCCTGCCTACTCATATACACTCAACCCTTGATTAAAGGTTAATATGTCTCTACAGATCAGGCTGAGGGTAATTGAGACAATAATTTCTGCATAGATGTGCAGTTCTTGTGACCTAACGTTAATTCCACATGTAATCGGACTGATTTATTGTGGTGTTTGGCTGTAGGAAGCAAAGATTAAACTCTTGAACTCACCTAATAAGTTTATTATAATGAAAAAATATGATAAAGCGATAATTTAATGTTTCTGCTGTGTCAGTACATGTCTAACCAGCACTAAAATAAGTGTTGTAATAACACTAAATGGAACAATTTGTAGCAGAAAATCATTTCTGGATGTGATTGAATTGTGAAAAGTGGCTGTTACCACAAAATAAACTAGCGGTTGTGGGAAAGCATGAAAAACAATCAGCCAGTCAAAGATTACAATACATATTTACACAATACAAATGACATTTTGCAGTTATTACAGTTGAAGGTCCACAGACGAAAAATTGACAGTAAGACCAAGAAAATTGATACATTTAAGTCAGTTTTGATGGTATCCTTTGTTCTTGCATTAGTAGTCAAAGATAAATTATACTTATGATACATTTATGGGAGAAAACAATAATATTTTAAGCTTATTTAGCAATTGATACATCATGTACTATTCATCTAAACGTCTGTTTTTTAACTGTTATTGTCTGTGGTTTTAGCTATGGTATATGAGTTTTGTACATTTCTTGCACATATGTGACCCTGCCTGTGAAAACCAGGCTTAAGTCTCAACATCAAATTATGAGATAACAAGCATCGAAGTTTGATTTCACCCATAAAAATCACTATGATTCCAATCTTTGACATGTCATTACTCAGTCAATATTATATTTTCACAGAATGTTCTTTACATTATGTAGGATAATTTCATGTAGAAAACAGTAAATCACAAAAAAAGTTGACTTTAGCTTTAATATTAGTTTTAAAATTAGTTTTAATAGACAGGGTCACATCTTTGCCAAAACAGGAGGCAAATGCATCATTAGCTCATTGAGCTTGTGTGTACCTGTAAGCGTGTTTGCTTCCAAACTGGCTGACGTTTGTTTACCCTCTTCTGCCAAGTGCACATTGCCTGTGACGTTCGGGGTAACAAAGCATGCGGCCTGTCTTTTGTTCGGCATTGATGAGATTTGCACGTGTTTGTGTACCAGCGGTTGGGCTAGTCTGAAGTGGTGTCTGATTACCGGTCATTTTTTCTGCCCATGAGCAGCCCTTGGATCTGTGAGCAGACCTCTCATTACTGCATCAATGATTCTTAACAGCTTTTTGTTCAGCTTCATATTTCTTTTCGTTAGACATCGAAAACTATAACGCCTCCTTGTGCCTATATTTGGTTGTGTCCGTGCATCTGTTTGAATTTGACAGAAATGTGGGAGCGTTTATTTGACTTTTTGTATTGACTGAGCTCCTCTGTTGTATATTATATATTATTATATAATATATCTTATATTCTGTTCATAAATCCTTTTCCTCATTATTATTGCTTAGTCTAAGTCTCAAAAAAACCCAGAATTTTCAGTCTGATTGGTTTACTTCTATGTAGCAGACGTGATGCATTGGTCTGAATAGAAATAAAATCAAAGTTTGAAAGTACTAGGGTGACAAAGTGATTGCTTTTGATAAAAAAACAACCACTGAAAAAGTTTTAAATTGAAAAAAAAATATTGTGCTTTGTTCGACTGTGCTTATTTGAAGGTAGACTAGATATTGACAAGCACGGTTGTACTTTCCATTTTGTTTTTTGCGTGAAAATTTACTTAGAACTTTAGGCAATTCAAGGCTTGACATTAACGCTGGTCCGGGACAAGTAAATATTTTGGATAGGCAAGTGAACGACCGGACAAGTAGCCTGAAAATGTCAATACCAAACGTTACATGAGACAACAGCAGCAAAGTTCATACTTTTCATTTCTGTAAAATAGCTTAAACAGCAAAGTGCCTGTAAAAGATTAAAAGGAAAGGGAATATATAGATTCATTTGATGAGTTGCAATAAAAAGCAGCGATTAAGGTTTGCATGTTTTGTCAGATGCATTCCTTTCTGTATGTTGTATGTTCATTAGAAGCATTTTTTTTAGCTTTACTATCTCACCAGTGTTAATGTTAAAACGTATGTAAGAGTAGTAATTTCTGTCAGGAGTATACAGCAATCATAAGAAAACCTTATAGTCACACCTAATGTTCAATAAAAACACTCATGGTTGCATTAATCCATGGCTAAAAGCCCTTTCCAGTAAAGCATTCCTGAGGTTGTGAATTACATTTACCTGAGATGCAAGTTATGGTAGCGCTGGTTGTTAAGGTATATAAGTGTATTTGGTAGAATTTTCCATAACTTTTTGAAGCTTGACAGACACAGTCCTGTTTCACTATCATTATATTTGAAAGAGAGACCAGGATATGAGTGAAATTCCCTTTTACAATATGTTTTACAGTATAGGTTCAACAAAATAAATTTTTCAGTAAGTTTTACTTATTGAAATATTCCTCCAAGGAACCACCTCACTATATTTTTAACTTTGTCTCGTGAATAGTAAACAGATTTCACTTGGTCACTAAAGCTGCATTTTATATGATATACAACAAGAGGGAAATCTGAGTTATACAGTATATGTGTTCCGATATTTCTTTGGTCTCCTGACCAGAGGTCACTTGTTCCAGACTTAACTTCAAGTGCTTTGAAGTTCCCAGACTGGCTTTTTCACTGAGCTGTGTCCTAGATTTCAGTCATAGAACAGTGAAGACATAGGTTTTATAAAATGTGTTTTTGATAAAAGAAAAAAAACTAGAATCAGCGTTGAGGGCTCACTGTTAACTAAAAGTAATGATGCTTCTTATTCAACTGTTTTGGTATTGTAGTAATTTAGCTACTGTGTTTTCTTTTGCTTTTTTAACAAGAACAAGATCAGACAATGTCTATTTTTTTACAAAGTTTATACCTCTTAATATATCTCTAGTAACCCACCCACCTCCAAAGAAATGATGATAACAATAACAATAACAACAACAACAACAATAATAATAACAATAACAACAACAACAACAACAACAACAACAACAACAACAATAATAATAATAATAATAATAATAATAATAATAATAATAATAATAACAATAACAATAATAATAATAATAATAATAATAATAATAATAATAATAATAATAATAATAATAAAGACTATTGTAATTTAGCTATTTTCAAAATATTGGTGATTTTATAACATGCTGTCCAATTAATAAAGTGAAGCAATGATCTAAGTGCATAACTTCGAGTGATGAATTATCAATAAATGTAAACAATAAACATGAACTGTAAACAGCACACAACTACAGTATAGTCACAGTATAGTACAGTATAATGGGAAACACAGGAAACAATAGAGCGGGGCAAACAAAACAAAAAGTAAAATAAATGCATACAATACTAATCACGCCACGATAATATACAGTACTTTTTCCAAATAACCGTCATTGCAAAACACTACTGTACATTACAGCTTTTAAATTAGTAAAATATATTTCAATGTTTCCTAGTTTCTGTTTAGTGGTAGTTAATTACTTTAAACTACTACTTAAGTTTAAGTTTGTAGGTTGGGAAGGACAGTTTCATAATAGCTTTTCCATCATCAGAGATTGAGAGGAATATTATAATTTTGTGAAATTGTTGGTGTGGGAAATTCACTGCCCGACACACATTTGTCAAATCTCCTTTAGTGCAGTTCACAGTCGGTATAATCTATTCCTGCATGGACACTTTGAGCTCTGATATTCCAGCTAGAAACATAGTTATTTTCACTACAGGAAAAACAGAAGTCTGATGGACTTTCGGCATTTCTGACAGCACCTACAGCTAATTCTCCTCTGGAAAGCTAAGTGCAATTACCTGCCTATTTTTTAGGGCACTTTGATTTGACGAGAGCTACAATTTTCACTCCCACAACAAAAGTACTGCCTCTCCACCCTACAAGCTTCCAGCCGACTTAAAGGACGTTTTGATTGACATTTCTTGGCTTCTAAGTGACCCAAAAGTACTGTACAGAGAAAGTTATTTATTTTTAAGCAGATAGCAGCCTGCACTAAAAACAATCAGGGGTTTCTGTCTAGTTGTTATTAATAAAAGTTAGATTTATTTGAGCAAAATTGTTAAAGATATTAAAAACTGTTTTGGTAACACTACAACAAGGTGGTAATTGTTAATATTAATTAATGCCTGAACTAGCATTATTTAACAATAAACAATATCTCCATTTACTAATCTTAATTTAAGGTTATTTAAGCACTTACTGATTTATTATTAACAATAACAAAGATGACTAAATCCTAAAACTATATTGCTCATTGTTAGTTTGTCTAATATGAAGGACCAGAAATTACTTAAATAAATAAATACATACAAGCGTAAATAAATAAATGCAGAAATAAATACATAAAAGCATAGATAAATAGATAGATAGATAAATAAATTAATAAAAACAGAAATACAGAAATAAACAAATGCATAAATAAATAAATATATAAATTCATAAATAAATACATGTAAAAATGTAGAAATGCATAAATGATTGTAATAAATAAATAAATACATACATATACATAGTAGGGATGCCACAATTCTCAATATAATATTGAACCGTTAGGTGCAACATCCACGGTTTAATACGCGCTTGTGAATTGCGTTTTTTTTTTCGGTTTTATGTTTAGATCATTTATGTGCGTTTTATTTCTCTCTGAATTGACTGTTTGTGTGTGCCTGTAAGTCTACGAGCTGAGATGAGAAAACTCCTCCCCGCGAGTAAATATTCAATCACTATGTTCTAAAGTTTAATTAAGATGGTTTATTTATGTTTACTGAAGTACAAGTATGTTTATTTGAAATGGTCAATTTATGTTTACTAACTTCACATATATGTTTATTTTCAAAATTTAGGAATTTATGTGTTCCCCAGTTTGTACATGGGCTACCAGCAGCTGTGAGATATTATACAATACACTAGGAACTAGTGGACTTTTCTTTGCTTTTAAGTAAAATAAAGAAGTATTGCAATAAATTGTTTTTATTTTTTCTTCTTAACCTCTTATTGTTCCTATTGCCTAAGCAAAGAATAACAAAAAAAACACTCTTATGTGTCAAGCCATCAGAACCGAACCGAACCGAAAACCGTGGTTAAAAAACCGAGGTATGTATTGAACCGTGGGCTAACTGTATTGTTGCATCCCTAATACATAGACATAAATGTAGTATTACACAAATGGTACAAAAATAGTAAAATGGAAAGTTGGTACTTTTTACTTTTTTCTGAATTTATATATTTATTTATTTATTCATTCATTTTTTTAGTTCTGTGTTTTTGCATTTATTTATTTATTCACTTGTGCATTTATGTGTTTATGTATTTATTTATACCTAGGTCATCTCTCGTCCTCCATAAGCAAATGCTCTTACTAATGTTACAAAATACAATCTTATTGTAAAATGTTACCACAGTTTTAATAGAATACAGAATATCTTGCATTTCATTCTCCTTACGCCTTGGCCATCAGTATTTCCGTTACTGTAAGCATGATTTAACAAAATTAAAAACAAAAACAAAACAATAGTAAGATATTCACAAAATTATAACTTATAAAATTGTTCATCATGCCACATCTTATATCCTACATTGCCTGACCTATTTTCCGTGCCTCTATCAAAGAATCCAAAAGAATATCTGTGTTGACACAACTGATTGTTCAATCTATTTTTAAAGGTCTGTTGACTGAATCACAGTGACATGTCTAACCCAAAAAGATGTTTTGTTTTGCGCTTGTGCAATAACTAGAACAGCACCTCGATTAAACCACTTTCTGTATCTTGCCAGTGTTATAAAAGGTACAAAGCACAATCTGTGTGGATATGAATAATTCAGCACTTTCAGTCTGGAAATGTGTCATCATTTGAGAAATCATCTCTTATATTACAGCTCTAAATCATCAAGACACCATCCTTCCGAATATGATGTTATGTATTGATATTAAGCATCTGTAAACAAACCTATAGATTACTGTGAATTGCCAGTGTGCCTGTCTCAGAGATGAAAATGATTTTGTTGACGACCAGCTTACATCTAATACCTTTAAAATAGAAAATAATAGAAAATAAACAGTTTTTTTTTTCTGTAACAGTGCTGTATTTTTGTCTTTCGCCCCAAAAGCTTAAAAGATGTCAAACTTTAGCATTAATTCACTGCGTTGAGCCTTCGTCCTCCATTACGCCATTAAAAAGAGTCTATAAATGTAAAGCAAATTATTACAAATCAGCCACCTCTTAAAATAGTTACAAGAACACTACCAACCAAAAGTTTTGACACAATTGACAAAAATGTTTCTCATGATCTTAAAAATCTTTTTATCTAAAGGTGAATATTTCAATGTGTGAAATTACTTTCGTAGACAAAAATATAATTGTAGCTAATAAGAGTCCAGCACAGATAGAAATTCCTTCAGTGATGTTAAAAAAAGCTTTCCAGGTTGAGACCTTTAGAAGTTGGATGATAAAATGGCGTATGATATGTATGATATTACAAATTCTAGACAAAGTGTGACTACTTTTGAAGATTCTAAAATATAACATAGTGCTCATTTATTCTGCATGTTTTTAGTCAAAACGTGACGTTATTTAATGGTTTTAATAAGTTTACTACTAGTCTAAAATGTCATAACAAAAAGAAACGTGTTTTTTGAAATGTCTGACTGGTAGTGTATGCTATGAGACCAGTCTGAAATGAACTGTTTTCTTATGTTCTTCTGTTGTTAGTGACTCCCCTGTCACTTCAATGTTCAGAATGCAATTTGTCAAGTATTAAAAAGCCACTTATTCCATGAATCACAGGTTATTATTATTTATTTTCAATATATTACTGTGTGTTTTATATTATACGCAGGGCATTAAAGTGTAATGTAACTGCCCTCTTTAAAGCACAACTGGCCCTAGTCGCCATCCAGCTATTTCTCAAATATCACCCCTGCACGTCTATAGTGGCCCATCACAGGAAAGGTCAGTTGTCAGCACTCTCGACCGCAGTCTCCCCTGCAGTCGTTAGGGGTGGTCTGGAAATGCTGCAGCGCTACGCAGGGCTTAGATGCCAGATGTAAATATTGCTGATGCAGTCTTGTTTCTGCATTTATGATTAGTTGAATCGGAACAGCTCAGTGAGGTTTTCCCCCCTCCTAATGTAATGGAAAACTGATTTGTTTATGGAGCGCTGCAAATGGAAGGGGTGATTTTTAAGATTTGGGTTTAGAATTGGTTGTCAAACAACAGTTAAGAACCTTTAGTCTCAATTTGCATATTTTGCATAAAAGTAAACAAACTGATGAGTTTTGCGGTTCATTATGATTCTTTTGCCTGTTTTTTTTTATTGAGACAGTTTCAGACAATAAATTCAGATTGCTTAAGATCACAGTTTGCATACACTTTGTGCTGTCTTATTTTCTTAAGTATTTTTATCAGTATATTTATCTTGTTTAACAGTTAAAACATCTGAACATCCCTAAAGGAATATTTAGGGCTCATACCCAAATATGAAATGTCTCTCATAATTTATTCACCTTCACGTTTTTTAACATTTATTCACTATTTTCTACATTTTAGTGATTTAGTAATAATAATGGTACACCTCAAAACAATAAAATAACACAACTATGAGAATTATCTTTTTTTAAATTAATTATTATTATTATTATTTTTAAAAATCAACACTTACAATGAATATTTTGGCATTCACTGTATAGTCATTTTGTGCCTTGAATTGATTGTCTTAAAAGTGCTCTCTTGTCATTTTCTCATAAAAAAAATCCTTCAAGTAGCGTTTACATTGTCATTAAGTTTTTAACTTATTTTTAATTTATATTATATAATACAGTTATATTTTTGTCTTAAATTAATTTAAGCATACACCTTCAGATCAAAAGTGTTTTAAGATAATGAGAAACATAAAACATATGTAACATTAATATACATATATGTAAGCACTTAGGGCAGATTAGCCAATCATTCAGTGAGGGCTGGGTGGTACTGTACAACGTTTTGTCCTTCTTCAGCACATTTGCTTTGACTGAAGAGGAATATATGACCTGCGGCACTGAATGGATGGAGCCATCAGCTCAGTTAGTCTGCTTCTTCTGCTCATAACTCAAATTTCATTTAAGTAGAGCTCTGTTATCAGTACTCGCAATGAGACAAAATCTGAATGTGACATTTGTTGACATTATGATTTCAATACCAGGCCTAAAAGGGATAGTTCACCCAAAAATATAAATTATTTTATTATTTACTCACCCTCATGTCATGTCAAACCTGTATGACTTTCTTGTTTCAGCAGAACACAGAAGAAGATATTCTGCAAAACGCTGGTTACCGGCACCCATTCACTTTCATAGTATGGACACAAGATACAATGGAAATCAATGGGTGCCGGTAACCAGCATTTTGCAAAATATCTTCTTTGGTGTTCCACAAAAGAAGGAATCATATGCAGGGTTTGAATGACACAAGGGTGAAAAAAAATTATGACATCATTTTTACTTTTTGGTGAACTATCCCCAAATAAAATGTGTTCTTTATGTGCCACAAGTGGCACCACGCAAAATTGCGAAAATACCAAAACATTCACAGGCTCCCAGTCTGCAATATATGAACAAGAATGTAAAATAGACCTTAAAAAAGTGATCTCTTGTTCATCTCAATGACAGTTGCTCGGCTGGCATCTTGCATCTAGATTCAAAAGTACTCGGTGTGGATGTGGCCGTCGTTGCTTTATAGGCATTCAATTGCAAAAACATAATACTATATATGATTATGTGTCATATGATCATCATTCCATATCTAAAATGCATTTAGCAGACAGGAAGTCTGTTTCACCCTACCATGGAAACTAGTAAAACTTTACTACAACAAAATAAACTCTTTCAGGATTGATTTTTGCATTAGGGTTCGATTCCCAGAGATTACACATAGGCTACTGATATGCATAATGTAAATTGCTTTGGATAAAACCATCTGTCAAATGCATAAATATAAATGTAAATAATGTTGTTGTTTAAATACACTGAATGTCCATGCTTTAGATAGACATACAGGTATCAGTAAACCTGCACTAATACAATAGCAAAGGCATTTGTGTTATTGGCAACTCAATTTACTAGCGCTGCAGGGATTTCACACTTTCCTTAAAAAAATAAAGCATTTGAATATGTAGTTTTTTTAACTTTCCATCAGAAAAATATGGATAAGATATATTGACACACTTCCGCTGCTTAGTCCTGTAAAAGTACCTTTACTAAATATTTGTCCGCAGCTGACAAGCCTTCAATATGTAACAAGCCTTCATTACGATTCTTTTGCCTGTTTTTTTTTTATTGAGACAGTTTCAGACAATAGATTCAGATTGCTTAAGATCACAGTTTGCATACACTTTGTGCTGTCTTATTTTCTTAAGTATTTTTATCAGTATATTTATCTTGTTTAACAGTTAAAACATCTGAACATCCCTAAAGGAATATTTAGGGCTCATACCCAAATATGAAATGTCTCTCATAATTTATTCACCTTCATGTTTTTTAACATTTATTCACTATTTTCTACATTTTAGTGATTTAGTAATAATAATGGTACACCTCAAAACAATAAAATAACACAACTATGAGAATTATCTTTTTATTAATTATTATTATTTTTTTATTTAAAAATCAACACTTACAATAAATATTTTGGCATTCACTGTATAGTCATTTTGTGCCTTGAATTGATTGTCTTAAAAGTGCTCTCTTGTCATTTTCTCATAAAAAAATACCTTCAAGTAGCGTTTACATTGTCATTACGTTTTTAACTTATTTTTAATTTATATTATATAATACAGTTATATTTTTGTCTTAAATTAATTTAAGCATACACCTTCAGATCAAAAGTGTTTTAAGATAATGAGAAACATAAAACATATGTAACATTAATATACATATATGTAAGCACTTAGGGCAGATTAGCCAATCATTCAGTGAGGGCTGGGTGGTACTGTACAACGTTTTGTCCTTCTTCAGCACATTTGCTTTGACTGAAGAGGAATATATGACCTGCGGCACTGAATGGATGGAGCCATCAGCTCAGTTAGTCTGCTTCTTCTGCTCATAACTCAAATTTCATTTAAGTAGAGCTCTGTTACCAGTACTGCTAAATGAGACAAAATCTGAATGTGACATTTGTTGACATTATGATTTCAATACCAGGCCTAAAAGGGATAGTTCACCCAAAAATATAAATTATTTTATTATTTACTCACCCTCATGTCATGTCAAACCTGTATGACTTTCTTGTTTCAGCAGAACACAGAGAAGAAGATATTCTGCAAAGCGTGGTTACCGCACCCATTCACTTTCATAGTATGGACACAAGATACAATGGAAATCAATGGGTGCCGGTAACCAACATTTAAAATATCTTCTTTGGTGTTCCACAAAAGAAGGAATCATATGCAGGGTTTGAATGACACAAAGAGTGAAAAAAAAAATTATGACATCATTTTACTTTTTGGTGAACTATCCCAAATAAATAATGTTCTTTATGTGCCACAAGTGGCACCACGCAAAATTGCGAAAATACCAAAACATTCACAGGCTCCCAGTCTGCAATATATGAACAAGAATGTAAAATAGACCTTAAAAAAGTGATCTCTTGTTCATCTCAATGACAGTTGCTCGGCTGGCATCTTGCATCTAGATTCAAAAGTACTCGGTGTGGATGTGGCCGTCGTTGCTTTATAGGCATTCAATTCCAAAAACATAATACCATATATGATTATGTGTCATATGATCATCATTCCATATCTAAAATGCATTTAGCAGACAGGAAGTCTGTTTCACCCTACCATGGAAACTAGTAAAACTTTACTACAACAAAATAAACTCTTTCAGGATTGATTTTTGCATTAGGGTTCGATTCCCAGAGATTACACATAGGCTACTGATATGCATAATGTAAATTGCTTTGGATAAAACCATCTGTCAAATGCATAAATATAAATGTAAATAATGTTGTTGTTTAAATACACTGAATGTCCATGCTTTAGATAGACATACAGGTATCAGTAAACCTGCACTAATACAATAGCAAAGGCATTTGTGTTATTGGCAACTCAATTTACTAGCGCTGCAGGGATTTCACACTTTCCTTAAAAAAATAAAGCATTTGAATATGTAGTTTTTTTAACTTTCCATCAGAAAAATATGGATAAGATATATTGACACACTTCCGCTGCTTAGTCCTGTAAAAGTACCTTTACTAAATATTTGTCCGCAGCTGACAAGCCTTCAAAATAGTGTATTTTTGTGATAGATTAAGTGATTACCTGTGCTGGCACTGTGTTACCTTACAGAGTTGTCACAGACCTGAAGTTTTGTTTCTGGATTGGATTGGCACTTGTACTTTTTCAATCAGTCTTCCAAGGAGCAAGCATATTATGGGCTGGCTTGGCAAATAAAGGTTTGCTTAATAGTTCAATACAGTAAATATTTAATACAGTTAATATAGTTCTGTTCTTATAAGTTAAAAATGGTTATGAGGGCAACAAAACCGATTGAGACTAGTATGTAAGATGTAAAATCAAAATGTACTAAACATCCAGTTAAAATAGTCGGTATTTTATTTCTTTGTCTATGTTCCTGGTCATATTATGCATGATTCATCGGTAAATACAATTCAGGGAAAAACACAAGTTTCCATTTTATCAAAATGGGTTTTAGTTGATTACCATGTCTACAATCAACGTGTCAACAATGTTTGAAAAGGTGATTTGTCTGACACAATCAACTGCTAACTCGCCTTCAAGGTTGGTTATGTTATGGTACAGCGCACTTTTCATAACCTAATCAATTCAGACCTGCCCTATGTTTTGTTCCTAGATGTCCAGTTTCTTTTGGAAAGTATGTGTCATACTTCAGAACTACGAGTTGCATATGCATATATCGTTGCAATGGAATAAAATGTTAAATAAGTCGAGATGCGTGTGAGGTGTAATTGTCATAGATATATATATATATGTGATATATATATATATATATATATATATATATATATATATATATATATATATATATATATATATATATATATATATATATATGTATATATAATATGTGTAAAAAACTAATTATGCATACATTTTACACATTTTTAACATGACAGGTCATGCCATAAATGTGTAAAAACTAAACCATGTAGACTATGTTGACTAAGTTGGCTAATTTGTTGCTAATTTGTTGACTAATATAACTATAACTAAATTTACTTTAATTATATACTTAACTAAAATAACTAAATTACTCTGTCTAAATAGTATTTATTTATTATTAAATACTTCCTAAAAGTTGTATCAACTTTGACTACACAGACAATATATATGAAATCTTTATTGAAACAGTTTTAAATCTGTCAAGATTAACTTAAATTAAACATCACAAGCTGTAAACATTACAATTTTCTATACATTTGAATCAAAATGAACTGATTTCTTATGTGTTTCTAACTCGTTTTAACGCGAACTTGTCTAAATTTGGATTGTAATATCAATTTTGTTTTATACAATGAATCGACTACCTCTAAGTGCATTATTTAACCACCAAAGGTTAACTACTAATTAAATATGAATTATTTAAATTATTATTAAAAGTAGAAGATAAATGCTAATCAATGATTGATTACTATATATAAGAACCACACAAAGGATATAATAAAAGCGAGGTGGACACCCCCTTCAATAGTACAAAATAATACAAAATAATGCAGTAATGTAACTGTAATTAAATTACTAAAAGCTAATAAAGTAATCCTTTACTTTACTTTTTAGGGGAAAGTAATTTAATTGCAGTAATTAATAATAAGTAATCCATTAGACCTGAGACCAAAACTGTATCATGGCATATATTTCCCATCCCTACACACCAACATGCAGCAGCAAGCAACACACACAAACTTGTTAACACTTTTACTCGCTCAACCACAGGCTTGACATTGACCGATTTCTCTGTTCGTTTGTGCTGACGGACAAGAATTCTAATTCTGCTGAATAATGAAATGAAATGTGCAAAGAACCTAATGTTCTTGTCCGGCCACTGTGATCCGAAGTGAACCAGGAAAGTCAAGGTCACAGGCAGCTCCTGGAAATTACCTTGAGATAGCTGATATCTTCCCCATTACTCAGACACAGGATCTGAAGCTAAAAGCTGAGGAGAGAAAAGACTTAGAAGGGAGTGAATGAGATTTTTAAAGAGGCTTAGATTTCCTTCATCTCACCTTCGAGACCAAACAGAAACCCAATCGTTCCCCCTGGAAGAAAGTTCCACTTTGAGAATGGAAGGGCATCGGGGACGACCAAATACTGACATGTGGAGTCCCGTTCACGTCATGTGATCAGACAGAAAACTGAAAAAGAACTTGATAGCCCTGCTAACTGCGTAACTGAGGTTAGATCAATGACTTGCTTTCAGGAATCACTTATGCCAGTGCAAAGCTGTTTTAAACTTGCTGAAGCTCTGCTTTTCTACACACTGCGTGTTTTTTAATCAGTTTGGCAGGGGCGAACAGTTTCGCTATTGAGGTTAAAAGGATATCAATAACTTATTCTCTGTGCTAGCCTTCATTGCCTGTACGTCTGTCTGCACGGGCGGCATGTGTCTGTTGTTTATGAGGGACACAGCAAAGTTAAATATGACTTCAGAAATGCTTTTTTACATAGTTTAAGTAGCAGGCAGGTAATCGCGACAGGAGATATACAATTTAATACATTCATTTACATTTTTTGCAAATTTTACTAAAAGACACAACAGCCAAAGAGATTCAAAATGACCAAATGTCAGAACGTTGATAAATCACTAATTTATACAATCACTATGAAACTGAATAGTAAAAAGTAAGATTGGTGAAGTAGCATTAACATGTTTAAAGCAAATGAAATGGCTACTTAATCTATGTAATCTATTGTTTGGCTGTTTTAAAATAGCTCTTCACATATTTTTTAAAAGACACAACAAATTCTTGGTTGGAAACAAGAATGTGTTGCATGCAATTAAGCAATCCAATTGGGGTTAATGTGTGACCTCACGCTGGCAAAGTTGCTCTTTTGCTAGTGCGGTCTCCATGTTAACAGTGCAAAAAACTCAATTAACATCTTTTTTTCGTAAGACCAGCTAAAGAAAGCCAGGGAATAAAAGAGTTTAGATTATAAGGCTCATGTGACTGACAGCTAAAGCAGATTGATTCCTCATTCGGTTTCCTGGGGCAGTTTCTGGAATTCTGCCCTTTGGAAATGAATATTGAGACTTACTGACAGCAGGAATTTTTTAATTGCATTTTTTCTGGGTTTTACGAAGGCAAGTATCAATATCACTAATGCTCATATGAGGATTAGGTCTTAGTTTTAATCCCTGAGTATTAAAGAGCGTGTAACTCATGCCGCACCATATGGATTTAGCATAAACCCTAACAACATGTGATGATTCATTTTAGCAACCAAAAAGCTACTTTTTGGCGACCGTTTGGCAGTCAAATCTTCTTTAGAAAGTGTAAAAACTGTTTGTTCCTTGCTTCCTATTTATGATTTATGTATTAGTAAATGAGTGTACATGTACTAGTTTGCTGACATTTCTGAAGGATGCGTTCTCTCGTGTGATGGCTTTATTATTGTCTAGCATGCCTCTCATGTCTCTTGGGTTTGAATTGAGAATATTCTTTGAAGCCATTGTTAAATGTATCTTATCTATGTGCTGGTGCTTTGTGTACTAGTGAATAGTAAACAGCAAGTCAAAGTGTTTGCACAGTAAGCTGCAGTGATATTAAAGGGCTCAAACAATACACCACAACATGCATTTGTGTGGCTACATTTTTTATAGCCTCATATAGCCAATTTTGCAAGGGGAACGCTATCTGACACCTCAAATTTATTTTTCATCATACATGTTCATACGTGTATGAAAGTTACACTGTTGACCTTTTTTTTCCCAAAATAGGCAGATTCTGAAATTTTAAGACAGTATATGTGCATAAGGTCACATGAAAATGTTATTGTCAGATAATGTCCCCCTGTATTCCCTATGGGGGAAAAAAAGCAAATTACAGTAGACTAGACTTAAACCAGAGACCTTCAAACTTCTACTCAACAATTTAAACCACTACACCACAACATGAATTGGATTTGCTGAATTTTTTTATAGCCTAGGGAACACTATCTGACACCTCTAAGCTGTCAGGTAGCGTTCCCCCTGTGTTCTCCAAAAGAGCAAGTTCTTACATGTATGAAAGTTACACTGTTGAGTGTATTACACATATGAGGGTGAATGCATAAGGGCACATGAAAATGTTTTTGTCAGATAATGTTCCCCTGTATTCCCTATGGGGGAAAAATGAGTTGCAGTAGACTGGACTCAAACCAGAGACCTACAAACTTCTAATCTACAACTTTAAACATTATACCACAACATGCATTAATTTTGCACTCATTTTTTATGGCCTCATATAGCCAAATTTGCAGGGGGAACGCTATCTGACAGCTTAAAGGTGTCAGATAGCGTTCCCCCTGCACATTTGGCTTTCTTGTGTTCTTCAAAGAGCAAGTTCATAAATGTATGAATGTTACACTGTTGACTTTTTACCCCAAAATAGGCAGATTCTGAAATTTTTAAGACAATATTATTTAAATTTGGCCATAAAATATGAGGGTGAATGCATCCTGGAAATTGAAAATGTTATTGTCAGATAATGTTC
The DNA here is from genome assembly GCA_019155185.1 of Beaufortia kweichowensis. Lineage (NCBI taxonomy): Eukaryota > Metazoa > Chordata > Actinopteri > Cypriniformes > Gastromyzontidae > Beaufortia > Beaufortia kweichowensis. Next base: position 8,781,537 of record CM032818.1, on the reverse strand, counting down.
CCCTGTATTCCCTGTGGGGAAAAAATGAGTTGCAGTAGGCTGGACTCAAACCAGAGACCTACAAACTTCTAATCTACAACTTTAAACCCAGAAATAAATGCACATGTTAGCTAAAAAAAGAGGATTAGATGTATTATTCTTTCCCATCAAACTTGACTGTGGTTTGCATAAAAATGAGATTATAAAATGGTTATGCAAATATGCAAAATGCCATCGGAGCAGTCAGAATGTATTTGCAAAAAATTTTCAGAATATGCTCCAAAACAAATTAAGACTAATGCCTGGTTCAGACTACACAATTTTTTTGTCTGTTACGATAGTAACAGTGTCAGATTACGCGATTTTTACTCCAAAAATCTTGTCGTGTCCTGGACTTGAAACATGTCAGACTACACGTTGCTACGCGACCAATCGACGCTTGTTGTAACGACGCGCGTGAGAAACAAGACCGTAACCAATGACTGAAGTGGCGTGTTTTGTACTGGCTGTCTTATGTTTAGAAAAGCAAAAAAAAAGAAAGAAAACACGAATATGGACATGTTCCTGGCTTGCTCGAAGAGGACAGTATGGGCTGTCAATCCTCCAAAGATCAAATCTCTTTTCATATTAAATATTTTGCTATTAGCCAGTAACAAGCGCAAAGATCATGTCTCTACGCGTTTAAGTTGAAAGTTGTGTAAAAAAGCGTCTGTGCTCCGATTGGTCAGCATCACCCATGTGACGGAACCCGTCGTGAAGGATCGCAAAAAAATTCAACATGCTAGTCTTTCTGTCGTGACGTCGTGAACTATCGCAGACGCGGTTTCGGTTGTCGTATACTATGACACACTATACGAGATGAAACGATCAATTCTTGTGCCCAGCCGTCCATTGTCGTTTACGAATCCCTACGACACCTTACGTCAAACGGATCGTGCCAGATTCGGGCTAAAATCGTGTAGTCTGAACCAGGCATAACAGTGTAAATGTAGTTGAACATGAACATTTTATGTTACAAATTATTTGACATGTGTCTGTTGTTGAATTTTGTGATGTTTATTGTATTTTGTAATTAGGAAGAACCCCCAAAGCAACGGTATAACGTTCTACGTACTAGCCTTAAACTAAAGATATGACACCATATGCACCATTTAATATGTAAGACATGTTCTCACATTTCAATATGAGACCATCACAAAATATTCACAGTCATACCCTTCACTACCAGTGTGTCCCACTCTGAGACTATAAAAACGATTACCCTACTTCAACACAGATTTTCATTTGCTATGATTTAGGATGCACTAATCCTATTTCTGGCACACTACAGTATGTGAGACAGATGGTATGCAAATTTGTTTACAGCCGCTATGTTTTCCAGGTTAGCAGACTAATGTATGTATAGGAGTAATTCCCCAAAGAAGGAAACTTCTGTCTATTACTCCACAGACTTTATAAATGTTTACAGTATTTTAGTTTTATCTACAAAAACATGGTTTTATTTCCAGGTAGGTGGCTGGTGAGTATTATCACAGTGTGATCTATAATGATATTTTTTATTCTTTATTTTCCCCAGCCGACTAGCGAGGACGATCTCTGCCCAATCTGCTATGCACACTCCATATCGGCCGTCTTCAAGCCCTGCTCCCACAAATCCTGCAAGTGAGTTTAACATATTGCAGCCAATATCCTGTCAATAGCATCATTCTTCCATTAAGGAGATTAACACAGTGCAGTTAAACTCTTCTATGGCCATTACTTGGCGTATAGCATGATAAATACTGTCCGGTGAGATCATGTCTGTGTTATTGTGATGGTTATGGCTAATTTGGTGGTCTCTGAACTACATGCATTACGTGTAGTGGGACGTTGTGGGATTGGCATTAAGATCTAATGACGTATATAAACACCATCATTTAAAGCTTTGTGATCCGAAGCTTAAATGTTTATAGACAAATGTATAATTGTGCAATATCCTAATTTCTTTAACCTATTTTTTCCCTATTCACTAATATTTCATAGTTGAATTTTATTTTAATCATGACAAACTATATATTGATGGACAAATTGTCATAACAATAAACATAAACAAAAAAACATAATTTTTTTTTTAATGTTACTATAATGAAATAAAAATACCTAATATGAAAAATAAATTAAAAAAAGACTTAAAAATGTTGGAAAAAATTGTAGTTAAGATTTTAATGTGTATACTCAATTTATGCGGTCACAGTTGTCAGGTTAATTTCATAAATTTGTTTAAAAATGCTTTGAAATGGATTACGTAGACTAAATTATGAAAAAAGCAACCAATAAGAGCCCAGAATAGATAGGAACTCTCTTAATACAATTTGAAAAGCATAAAAAAAAATGTTAAAATGGTAAAGCTAAGAAAATACAACTGTTTATAACAATTTTTATAGTGTTAATGCGTGGCTCACACTACAGGATTTTTAGCCCGATTTAGCCCCGATTTTCCTCTCCCGAGAATCGGAGCAGAAATCTTGTCAAGCACCTCGATCGATCCGATGTTCGTCGCAGATTATCTTGTAGTGCGAGGCGTTCACAGATCGAATCTTGCACCTCCCGATCTGCTCGCACAAAATCGGGGCCGCCCTGATTAATATCAAACATGTTTGATATTTAGGATTTTCATCGGGATGATGACAGCTATGATTACGTCAGTACATTCACAATAGATTCACAAGTAGATGGAAGTGACGAACATTTTGAAATGGCGACCGCGAAACCTGTAGTACGTACCTGTTGGACTGCAGAGATGGAAGAGCAACTTGTTGAGATGTGGCAACAACATGATTGTCTATTTAATGCGTCATCAAAGCTATACCACAACCGTAGCGATAAGGAGAAGAGCGGGGGAGAAATCGCGTAGGTTTTAAACGTACCAGGTGAGTATAGAAAGCTGCTAGCGCGCTAGGCTTGCAAATGTAAACAAATAGTTGAAGCGTCAGTGACCATCTGCTACATGTCTGTCAAAAGATTACGTAGCAATTTATACAGCAAGTTGTCGCGCTACAGTATCCATTTCGTTTACATCCGCTTTTCTAGATCACGTGAGGCGCTCCCTCTGGCACGAAAATCTTAACAACATCTTGTAGTGTGTGATGCTCCGAGAATTTCAAATCTTGTAGTGTGTGCATGTTTAAGATTTGAGGGTAAGATAATCTGCAAAGATTCTCCTTATGTGTGTGCTGCAACCAGATTTCATAATCGGTAAGAAAATTTTACAAATTCTGTAGTGTGAGCCAGGCATAAGGGTCATATTGGGTGCCAAAATCTATAGTGACCGTTTAAAATATTACCAAAGAAGATTAAACTAATGTCTTAAGTTTAGCATGTGAGTGATTAATAACAATTAACAGTTTTCTCTGTGACACTTTACAATAAGGTAGTATCAGTTAACAATTAACTAATGAACTAACAATGAATTAAACATATATCAATCTTAGTTTATGTTAATTTCAGCATTTACTATTCTGTTAAGATTAGTTTGTAGCATGAACTAACATAAATTACTGCATTGACATTAACTAACATTAACAAAGATTAATAAATGCTGAAAAACTATATTGTTTATTGTTAGTTAATGTTACCTAATGCGTTAACTAACATTAACTAATACAATCTTATTGTAAAGTGTTACCATTTTCTTTTTGTATTTCTCATCTCTGTTTGAAGCATACAACTGCAGGTTTCTTTACTTTATTGTTAAATTGTCCCCGACATCTTAACTTGTAAATTATTAATATTATTATTTGTGAGTCAGAGTAAGAAGACAGTTTTAAACACTAATATTTACCAAAATGTATATATTACATCTCTCAGTTAGTAAACACTGCAAGTTATTTATGTTTGCACATCACGTCTGTAATATGACTATGCAATTTATAAATGAATCGTTGTCCCTGTGGGGATAATCTCTCTGGCTTTTGTTTTATATTTCAGGGCCTGTATCAATCAACACTTGATGAATAACAAGGACTGTTTCTTCTGCAAGGCCACTATAACTGGAGTGGATGATTACGCTAAACCAGCCAGCTCTTAGCATGCCCTTCACACACACACACACACACACACACATATACACACACTTTCACCTTTGGGTACTTAAAATCATCATGACTTTCCCCAAAGACGCACACGGTACACACATGCGTCGACTGGGGCTCATCGTTTCATCCAGAGTTGACGCCACAGACCATCACACCTTTGAAAAAAGTCACTTTCGTCTTCGGTCACTCCTCCGTCTGTTCGTTCTGGCAGCAAACTTTTCTGTACTGGTGTGTTTTGTCCTGGACCGAGGCCTCGCAAGGTGACAATCCATCCCAGGTGTCTTTGTGATGAATATGGTGGTTCTTTAGGAACAGCAGGAAAATCCTCTGTTGATGAAACTGAAAGATCTCATGACAAGGACGGAGTTGATCACTTGGATGCCAGGAAACGGAAATGACAAATCCTGCCGTTACAGTTTCACCTTTCATTTCTTCTCTTCGGCTCCTTTCTCACCTGTTTTATGTTTTGTCATCTCTTCTCTAATCTTGTATCTTTTTCCGGCTGTTTTCTCATTTCCTTTCTTCTTGTATAGTCTCATCTCAGCGTTTCTTGTTTTATTTTCTCTTATCTCATGTGTTGTCGTCCCATCCGTTTTTTTTCAAACTCTGGTTATAACAGCATATCAATCAGGAATGCAGATATAAACTTGGTACTAGTGACACTTTTACATCATTACGTGCATTTGGTAAAATTTTTATACTCCGTTCTGACAGCCATATTTGACATATGTAGTATCACACTAAGCAGAACCTACAGTCAGTTCTGATTGTTGTACATGGTCAACAAATATTACATACGCTAGTAAGATTATATGTAATAGCATTTTATTATGGATTTATAAAGCGTCGTACAGAATAATAATTAATAGTGTATGTACGGTTGAGTTTTTGGACAGTGATACGGTTCACACCTGAGAGAAAGCTTTCATTTTAAGTCGACACTTTTGTTACCTGACCAGATTTATTGTTTGATATGGTTTCCTACAACAACCTTCAAGTTTGGTCTGTCTTTATAATGATGTGGACTGAATGTTCTCAAACAGTTCCTAGATTTTTCCTTTATTCTGTTACATTAGGAGTGCCTAGACTGCTGTTTTCATTACACACCATCAACAGACATCTAGATTTAAGTGCTCTGCTCTTGCGTGCATGGGTTTAGCTTACCCAGAATCATTTGCTAATGGTTTATGTTGCACTCAGAATGCATTGCCTTGTTACACTTCCCTTAAAAGGATATTCAGCCATTGACGACTACAATTTGCTACACCAAATAAAAGTATAGAGGTTTGACCCGGTTTAAATACCCATAAATATTTTGATCAGGACAGAAGGTTGTATACAGATTGTTGAGGTAAGATTGGATGTGACATTGACTGTCAAAATACAATGCACAGGTGTTGAACCTTTTTTTTATTTCTGTACAAAGTTATCATATGCTTTTTTACTTGTTTCATAAATCACTTTCAGAATAGTTTAAATAATTTTCAAATATGAAAATTGTCTTATGAAATGTGAAAATAATTTACTCACCCACATGCCGTCCCAGATTTATACGACTTCCATCTTCATCTGAACATGAATAATTGCTGTCATGTTATCTGGACAGGTCAACATGAGACATGCCAATGAGAACCAATGAGATTTAAAGTTATTAGCGTTTGAACTCAGATCTACAGAGCCATTCATGTGACATGCAAAAAACAATCTTAAAATTTTTTCTTCTGCATTTGGAAAAGTGCAGTTACTTGGCGGTAATAGATCAGTAAAAAGATTGCTGGTGTACGGAAGTAACAACGCGGCCATGCGTTGTTATTTTTTCTTGAATTGTTTTCCTGTGATCACGGCTTAATTTTCTCATGATTTCAGGTAACAGAGTTGTTTTCTCGAGATCTTTAGATATTTCATTTAATTTTCTTGTAGTGATAAAACGTTGTTTTCTCGTAACCTTGACTTAATTTTCTCATTATCGTGACATAACTAAAGTTGTATTCTTATTACAGCTTATGTTTACTCGATAGAATGTGTTGTTTTATGTGGTTGTCAGCTATAATGCACATTTTTGGATTTTTGATTTATTAAAATAAACTGTTAAAATGCTATTAAAGTTAGAAACATGTATATAACTTTAGAGATGTTCCAACTTGTGTCATCTCAAAATTATGAGAAAATTAAGTTGAGATCGCGAGAATACAATACAAGAGAAAAACAACAATGGATGGCCGCTTACGACTTCCATACAGGATGGAAGAAGAATTGCTTGATTTTTCTCTTGTATGGCTATGCTTGTTAAAAATTTATCGATCATTAAATATTGCTCATTTTCTCTAACAAATGTATCATTTCACTTCAGAAGACAATTATCAAGCTACTGAATTCATTTGTGTTACTTTTGTGAAAGATAAAAGATATTATAAATAAACATTTATATGGTTAATTCTATCAAAAATCATAATAATAATAAAAATAAATAAACATATATTAATAAAATATTTAGGTAATTTATATTATTAATTTTAATAGTATGAAATTGATCGTTTATATTTAAAGAAAGTCCTGTGATGACATGAGGGTGAGTGAATTATGAGAGAATTTTCACATTTTGGTTAAAATAACTCTTACTTTAGTTTCAAACGCTATATAGAACTGATATTTCGAAAACCAAAAATAGTTGGGTCACTACTTTATTTGGACAGTTAAAGTACTGCTTATAATGTGGTGTAATATTGTTTTAAAACAGGGGGTGCATGATATGAGTTTAGGACCCCCACCCCCTTAATAACCATTTACTTATAGTGTGTGTGAAAATGTGTGAGTTGTTTGCGGTTGAGCGTGTGCCGACATATTTAATTTAACAAAGGGTTTCCACTCTCAGGCTTTTGTTGTCAAAGGGAATTTTAGATTAGTTAAGCAATATTTAAAGGACTGTTGATGTTTTTGTTTTGTTTGGAAAAACGGGAGATGGGAACTTATTGTTCTTTCACATTTGTGGGAGTGTACATGTATTGATGTAATATTAGCATTAAATTATTTATCCTAGAAATCTGTCTGGTGTGGTTACTTGGTAAGTAATTTCCATAGTGTACACATTAAAGTTCTGTTACGTTTGGGTAATAAAATAAATAAAATTCATGGCAGTTAAAATCATTTAACACTTTTGACAATATGTTGTATCTGTCCTGTTAAAAGAAAAGTGAATATTCTATAATGTTTTGACACACAGGACGTAACATAATTTCGGGCTGTTTCTACAGTATGGATGTGAGGATGTGATTAATTTTTATGTAACTGTGTTTATGCATGTTTTACAATTATTTTCATTATTTCAGACTAAATCTGCAACCCTTTTATCCCACAGATACTGTATATTAAGATTGATGTCTCATTAGCTTTCTATGGGCTGCTATATGTAAGTCGTCCACCATATTGGAACAGTCAAAACTGGTCCAAAAACTCTCAAGTTGTCCGTTGGCTGGAACCACAATTATACACTGTTGTGCGGACTCATTATAATTATAATGAACATTGTAATTGCTAAACTAACACTATATAACCCAAGCATGTTGGCATCTAAGAAAAGTCATTGATTTTTACTGAGAGAGACTAAAATGCTGACGTGTCTGTAGGGGTCGAATGTGGCACCTACATGTACAGTAACAATTTGTAACGGTAACAAAAGTTTACAGTTGTTAACAGTAGTAAATGCATTAGCTAACAATGAACAATTTAGTATTTTATCATTTATAAGTTTTTGTTAATATTAGTTCAAGTCAATACAGTTTCATGCTGCATTAACTAATGTTAACAGTGGCAACTTTTGATTTTAATAATGTATTAGTAAATGCTAAAATTAGCATAAACTAACATTAAAAATTGCTGTATTAGTATTGTTCATTGTTAGTTCATATATATTTATCTATGTTTTTTGGGGGATATATTTCTGGTGTGATCTAAAACTACATGACTCATTTTTCTTTTTAGCTAGCATGGAATGCAAAGTTTAAACTGTATTATTTTGGTAACATCATTTTGGTAACAAAAATAGCAAATCATATAAAATATTAGGTATAACCCTATTGATGGAGTTTCACGTTTAGTTGACAAGGAAATTGTAGTATGTACTTACATTAGTTCATCTGTTTTTTTATTGTTTAATCCAAACATGCATTATGTTAATTATACTACTAGAACCTGATTGAACAAGAAACTGTCTGAAAGTGCTGATATTTGGCAGCACTGGAACACTTTGTTGTAGTATATAATTTTAGTTTTAGCATGCTAATAATTACAACCTTATTATTACATTTAGGGATGTCCGATCAGGTTTTTTTGCCCTCGAGTCCGAGTCATTTGATTTTGAGTATCTGCCGATACCGAGTCCCGATCCGATACTTCTATAATACATAAAAAAAGAATAAAGAAGAGCGAAGAAACAGATCCAGGATGTTCCTTATTTTTTATTTAATTCACCTTATTTTAACATTCAACAACTCTGTTAACAAACAGAGCACTTCTGTGAGGTAGCTTGAACAATCAAGTAATAAATAACATAAATTCTTCACTTTTGGACTTTAGTGCAACAGTAAATATAAAAAAAGTCTAATATAAAAACAAATAACACCTCAACTTAAAATACTCCGCAGGCATGTAAACAAATAAAAAAATAAAAGTGCCACAGCAAAGCAAAAAAAAAGTAATGTGCTTTTAGGAACTGCACTCCTAACTCTTACTGCGCTGTGTGGAGTCAAGAGGTCTAACTCTGTGCCACCGCATAACTATAGATGTGTTCAAATAATGAGAATATGTTGGAGCCTGTGGCTGAGTGGACAGCGCTCCAGACATGGCGACGCGAGTTCGAATCCCGGCTCTGGCATCCTTTCCTATAAACAAATAATCAGAATATATATACATATATATCCGAGTCCTGATCGGGAGGTAACGTCCGATTCCGATCGAGTCTGAAACCACGTGATCGGGCCCGATTTCCGATCACGTGATCGGATCGGGACATTCCTAATTACATTTAAGCATTTAGCTGACGTTTTTATCCAAAGCGACTTACAAATAGGAGACAATGAAGTGACACATCAAAAGAGGCAACAATGGTAAGAAGAAGTTTACAATGTTTTACAGTGCTAGATAAGTACCTGTAGAGGAAAGAAAAAGTTCTAATTCGTATAAATTTATATAATCTCATTTATTCGAACTTGATTTAGTGCCTGTAATGTTAGGTTAAGGGTAGGGGCTTCATTATGGCTTTTCTCTATGTTATGTATAATTTACTTTTTACGAATCTGTACGAATTGGCCACCTCATAAAATAGTAACAAATTCCTTTGAGATTAGGCTGGAAATGCACAATAGCCATAGGCAATAGCGAAATATTGATGCAGTCTGTTCCACAACACATTATGCCAGTGCAACTGTGTAAATAAGAGATAGTTTGTATCCCAAAGAGGGGACCGTTCTCTTTGGAACCATGTTTCTTCCCAGGCCAGCTCTCAGTATCCTTTATTCTCCATCGCCACCATTTAAGGCAGCAAATAATTTTTTACAGAGTGGCATCAGGTTGGTACAGCATTGTGTAAACAGCAAGGTAAAGTCTGTATCAAGCTGCTTTGAAATGACGTCTTTGCCTTGAAAGATTCTCCAGTATGTGCACAGTAATGAGGGATCGATAGTAAAACCCTGCTGCTTTGTTGGTTTCCATGTGCCTCATTGCCTTTGATCCAAAGGCCTTGAATTGAAAAACAGCAATTTAACAACTTAGTTACTAAAACCTTGTAAATACAGTTTATAGGCATAAGGCCAATATGCCAAATTACTTCCATTATTGGTCATTTTTTCAATGGGACACCATCAAAATGTTTGCCATCTTAAGTAATAAACATTTAGGAACAGGAATCACAATATGTCGATGTTATACACTTTCAAATGTATGTTGTATACACATTATATACAGATACCTGTAAATCCAATGATCCTGCAGTGTCTCCCTCGTATTGTTTTTCGTCTTTTTCATCTGCAGTCAAAGCAACTTTAGTCCGTCCCGGTGGATGGGATCCCAACCAACCGTCTAAACATCTACCACCTCACTGTATTGCATCTCTTCATTGATCTACTGCCTAGAAACTGAACCCCACGCAGGCAGGGTGCTGGGGCTTTATAGATCGCCTTCAGAAATAGCCTCTCCAGAGAAGAGAAATTCAAGCAACGAGAGAATCTTCCCTCCCCGGGCAGGCCACCGATAGCACCCCATGTGTATTTTTAGATGAACAACAGCAAACCTGCACCTGGATCAATATGTTCTGGGACGTGAAGTGACCTGCCTGAGATCACGGGCACTAGGAAGCAGACCGGGAATAAACCTCTATGAGTCTATGGGAAAATAAAAAAAAGGTGAAAGGGCAGAGACAAAACATAACAGGGATTTTGAGCTGTTGTACATAGACCATATCATTGATCAGTATTTTAATTTTTATCTTTATTAATCTGTTATAATGGATATAGATGGTTTCATCGGACACTCGCCTGGCCCGAAGTTAACCTCCGGTCAGTGTTTGCTTGTTTTCAAGTCTACTGGAAGTTAAATTTGGGTCAGATAGTATAATTTGTTTTTTGTTTCCATATATATAGTAATCATTAAAATTAAGGCTTATTTTGAGGGAATGTATATTGAGTGTAATTTCTAAATTCATCATTTCAAGTTTGCACTGTATATAGGTACACAATGAACATGTAACACTGTAGGCTACTAATTTTATTAAACATATTTAATAAATATGTAACATAGTTATATAACAAAAGTCTGGGCCTCCTAGAAAATAATAGCCACATGCGTTTTATAAAAATACGTCTTACTTTGGAATCTTACTTTTTGCATTTGTAACGAAAGCCAGTGGATAAGGGTCTCCTCTAAAGGTGCACATAAAAACTGCATCCAGCCAGAGATGATTAATACTGTATTTGTTCCCATTAACTGTAAACATCCAATCATTGTGTTTACCCAGATGGATATATTGCACAATTCTGATTTATTTTAGTAGATAAAAGCTTTAAGCCTGTGGAATCATTTTAGGTGGAATCCTGTGACGGGTCAGACTGACTGAGATTTAGTTAGTGTGGTTATTCTTTGACTTTATAATCTCCTACAAACAGAGCTGACCATAACAATATCAACTCAAATAGCATAAATGAAACAAATTAAGAGTAATGATAACCGATGAACATGTGAATGCATGTGAAATTAACACAGCTTTTAATGAACCGACTTAATTTAAAATGAATTAAATTTGATGAAATACTGCAAGACAAAACAATGTTTTGGACATGTAAATTATGTACAATAATACTTTTAATTGATAAAATCCGAAACATATACAATGCTGCCACCAGCGTTATGCTTTTTTGTCAAATTTCAAGGCTTTAATTGTAACTGAACATTATGTTGGCATTGACTGTAACCAAAATGCGGAGTTATTGAGTTTTGAAACTGCTTTTTTATGAACATCTGGCTCTAAGTTACTCGCTACTGTGAAGAGATCATAGTCCATGAATATATCTGTTATAAAATGATTTTTATAAAGCATGATTTGAAAATACAGTTTAATTAATACATAGTAAACAACAATCATTGTAATGTGATTAACTGTGAGAATAACAATGCAACTAAAAAGAAAAGTTACAGGTCTCTAATAATGCTTTCTTTAAAGCAAGATGTCGTGGACTAATGAGTAAACTTTTCATTTGTAATATTTTTAAACATTCACTTGTCTCCACCTACTGGTGAAATGCAGCATGTGATGACAAGACCACTCATTTGAAAGACAGTGAAGCTATTCAATTTTTTCTATAGCACTTATCACAATTTGCATTGCTGCAAAGTAGATTTATATAAAATACATTTTAAAATAAAAATAACAGTGACAGGAGGTAAAATGCTACAAAAGGAAAATATTTAGAAAGATATAATATCAAAGGATTTTACATTACAAAATGTAAAACCAGTTAAGGGTCTGTAGTAGGGTGATCACTGTATATTAATATTAAGAAAGTATGTTTATATTTGATGTTTAAATTTAATGTATGAATGATTTTTACATAAACAGTATTATAGAATAAGATAAGATAAAATAAGAATAACTTTTTTACTATACTGACAGGTGTAACCAAAATAATCTGAAAAACAATTCTTTTGATATGTTTCAAAATATCAGTAGATGTAGAATTTAAACATATGTGACCCAGTCTGTGAAAACCAGGCTACAGTCTAAAACTCTAATTCTGAGATAACGAGAATCAAAGTTTAATATGGCCTATTAATTTCACTATGATTTTAATCTTTGACATTATATTACTCTGTCAATAATAAAGATATCAAGGTTATATTTTCACAGAATACTCTTAGCATTATTTAGGATAATTCTATATAGAAAACAGTAAATCACAAAAATATGACTTTAGCTGGGTTTTCACAGACAGGGTCACATGTTGTATTGTTCTGGAATGTGTAGTACAGTTATCATTGAAGGATGGTTATCTCACGATGCAACTGTTGAATGGTTGCACCATTTGACAAGAAAGAGAGAGCAATGGTGACCCTTATCACTTCAGAGATCACCATTCTTAATCTTCTTCTGCTTTGTCTGTTCCACTCATCTTTCCCCACCAACCTTTACTTTGATTTGTATTTTCAAAAAGCATCATTTAAAGCCATCCCATTTTATTAGTACTTCAAGTAAAACAGGACACTTGCACAATTGGCTGTGTTTGGAATTATTAATATTTCATTTTCTGCTGAGACTTTCTATAGTTCAAAATAATTACTGCAGCAGTGCATGACAGTGTTTTTAACCATTCTAAAACCAGTATGTTGGAATTTAAAAAGAATAGTTTTTTTGCAAAAACTTAAAATATGAAAATGAATATTTTTTATGAATTGTATAGCACTTTTTTGTGGTATTTAGGTTGTGTAATTGTCAGCTCTTACATATTCAACAGAAGATCATAAAGCTATTGAATAACCACACTTACTAAGTCTCATTTAGTCCAACAACTCACAGGAGATAGAGACACTAAAGGATTCCCCATGCTTCCCCAACTTTTATTTACTAAAATAAATTAGAACTGTGCAATATCTCCATCTAGAGGTTCAACAGATTAATTGTATGTTTACAGAATAATGGATGGTAAGCAGATTAATGGTGGAGATTCACTGGGAATACCCTAGTAGGGGACTTATTTTATGTTTTAAAACAATAGATGTATTAGGTGTTTTTTAATTGTTGAATGATATGTATTGTACATAGAAAATATAAACAATATAACTAAATATAAGCATACAGTGGACAAAACAAAACAATACATAAATTATATTTTAACATGGTAATTAAGCAATATTACATAACAGATATGCTTCTTGCTTGAGAATTGACATCTGTGTATGTAAAATTTTGACATTAATTAAATATGTGTGAGTTGTTTGTCTTTTTGACTTAAATGTAGATCCAACAACACATATTATCACTGTAAAATAAACAACAAACGAAACTCTAAGACTATTGAAAATTCATTTAAAAATGCTAGAATTAGGTTATGGTAAAAACACAGATTAGCCACTTTATTACCCCTAAACAGGTACTGTACTTTGGAGAATTTTAATTTTGGAGAGAGCAATTAGTGATTATATTGTGAACTTTTACAATATAGTTCACTGATATCATCATAGATCATCAAATATTCTAGTAAAGATGCATTACACATTCTTATGCATGTCGCATTGGTGTGTTTTGGGTATAAAGTGAAGCTCAGCTTTGACCACAAAAAAGGGGATCAACAAAAATAATAACAGATACAATTGTAGTCATTGTATGCCTTTTACTTACTTTCAGCTTTTTGCTGTTCTGTGCGTTTTTTGGATATTTGAATATTTGCCTTTTTCCCAAATAATTTTGTCCAAAAAATAGACAGTTTTAGAGTTGAACATCATGTCTACGTCAACTTCTGTGCTCTTGAGAAGAGATGAATCTTTACAATCAGACGTTTCTCCTACATTAGACACCTATATGGAGCTGTTAACTGCTAACCCAGCAGGTAAGCCGGTTTAGTTTAGTTGGTTTACTGTAGCCTTACTTTTATGGGATAACTTGAGTTGTACTTCAGTTTTAAGTTAACGTACTGTCGCTTGTAGTGACACGTTTGGTAAACAAAAGTTACATAATGTTTACCAATTATGTATTTACGTAAATTACTTTATCATTAAACATTTGGAGAGTTTTGGAAAATCAAAACATGTCTGTGAAAACAGTTTAGCACATTTAGGTTGTATCATATAAAAGCTCTTAACAACATATTAATATAATTAATCTTTCCTTTGGTGGCCCTGGTACTGTACTTTCATTTATTTTACTGTTAAGTGATATATTTTTAGTATCTAGTGGTAATTTCTCTTTGTCTGGTTTTACCTTTTAGAACAACAAACAAGACGGAAGAAGGGTATCCGTGCCTTCATGGAGGTCTATTAAGCGCACATTTGGTTTTCGTAAAAACAAAGTGGAATCTGTTTCAATACAGCGTGAGCGGGATCCATTTTATTTCCAACCAACACTATTTAGGTTCCACCCAAGAGCTCCTGAAGAACCAGCTGATTTCCTCCCTGGTTCAGTTAACTGGGAGCAAACAGATCTTCAAGATCCAGGTGATTCTCAGCCAGGTCCATCCGGCCTGAAGCCAACAGGCTTCCAAAAACCAGATGATAACATCCCTGGTTCATGTAACTGGGAGCAAATGTCTCCCAGTGATCCACCTGATCCTCAACCTGGTCTATCCAGCCTGAAGCTAACAGCTCCAGAAGAACCAGCTGATTTATTTAACATGAAACGTATATCTCTTCAAGAACATCTGATCCAGCTGACCACTGACCAGATCCATCTAACCTGGATGCAAGTGCTCTTCAGGATCCTCAGCCGGGTCCATCCGGCCTGAAGCCAAGTGCTCGTGAAGACCCAACAGATCCTCAGCCAGACCCATCAAGACTCCACCATGAATTCGCAATAGTTGGTAAGTATACTGCAATTATATAAATTCTGGTTGATTTTCTTGCTTTTTATTGTCAGTTAATTTTTTTCTTGTCATCTCCTTCCCTAAATGTTTCTCCGATAAGTGAATTTATACACCAGTTATTTATGTAATACCTTATACCTTAAGCTTTTTATGGTTTTTAATTCAACGTAATAGTGTTTTTTAAATGATTTTTCTTTTTTACTCTACCTTATCATAACTGCTAGTACGAGATTTGTGTTTGATGTAATAAAAAAACTTTCCATTATATGCAAATGAATTCAATTCAATTCAATTCAATTCAATTTTATTTGTATAGCGCTTTTCACAAAGGACATTGTATCAAAGCAGCTTTACATGTAATAACAGATAGCAGTCAGTGGTCAGGGATTCAAAAAAACTCTTTAAGAGAGAAAAAAACCCCTGACATGACGTGTTATAGTTGCAATCTGTAGCATGTGCAATCCGTAATAAAGGACACAATTTGCCATTGATCGCATCTATAAACTCATTCCTCGGGATACCTCGGAGAAAGGGAGAGGGGGATAGAGAGAGAGAGAGAGAGAGAGAGAGAGAGAGAGAGAGAGAGAGAGAGAGAGAGAGAGAGAGAGAGAGAGAGAGAGAGAGAGAGAGAGAGGGGGACAGAACAGAGTAGCATTAGCGTAGCAGCCGTTCCTATGTAGATGTAGGCAGTTATATGTGATAACACATGCAGTATGTAGTATGTGTGTGTGCCCGGTTCCAGTTGAGTTAACTATTGCGGCCTTAGAGAGTTGGATCTGAGATTATGTGAATGCGAGGCTAAAGAGATAAGTCTTTAATTTAATTTTAAACAATTCGAGTGTGTCTGAGTCCCGGACTTTACTGGGAAGGTCATTCCATAGTTTTGGTGCTAAGTAGGAGAAGGATCTTCCACCTTTAAATTTTTTTGATATTCTTGGAACTATTAACAGCCCGCCATTTTGTGAACGCAATGTCCGTGATGGATTGTATGCTGATAGTAGTTCATGGAGGTATAACGGTGCTAAGCCATTTAGGGCTTTGTATGTAATTAACAGAATTTTAAAATGTATGCGATACTTTACAGGTAGCCAGTGCAGTGTTGCTAGGAGTGGACTTATGTGGTCATACTTTTTTGATCTAGTGAGAACTCTAGCAGCTGCATTTTGAACCAGCTGAAGCTTATTTATTTGCTTTGCATGACACCCCCCCAGTAATGAATTACAGTAGTCAATTCTGGAGGTCATAAATGCGTGGATTAGCTTCTCTATATCTGAGACAGACAGCATGTGTCGCATCTTTGAAATATTTCTAAGGTGAAAAAATGCAGTTCGGCATACATTGGAAATGTGACCATCGAAAGACAGGTTCTTATCTAGAATCACACCTAGGTTCTTGACTGCGGAAATGAATATTTATTCTGTTAAATCACTGCTATTGGAGTTCATGTAAGACAATCAAAGAAACAAGAATATCATATATTTATTTTGTATTTATTGTTTTTCAGGTGCATTTTCATTACTTTATGTAGTGGGAGATCGTCTGGGAAGAGGCGGCTTTGGTGTTGTGTATCAGGGGACTCGCAAATCTGATAGTCGGAAGGTGAAAACACCATTGCTATAGTCATCAAATTTTGCTCCTTGTGTCCTAAAACTAAAACACACTGATCCGTGTTTAGGGTTTTGATCTGAATATGTTGAAATCAATTTACAGACTGTAGATTTTGCTATAAAGGCTAAAATGTGATTATTTTTCTTTGCAGGTTGCTGTCAAGTATATTCACAGTAGTATTTACAGAAGTTCTTTGACTGGTGTATCGTAATTGTAAGTTGACAATATTTTATATATCTAACATTGAAGGTACATTAAGATGATCTGGGACATTAAATCCAAAATTTCAAAGAAGAAAATGTATGATGACGAATGAAGAAAAGATATTACAGAGTCTGTATTTCAATGCTCTTTCAAATATCATAAAACATCAAGGTTTGTACATGTCAGCTAAAATATTATTTAATTAGAAAAATGCATTTCTCATTTCTTCTTGTAGTGGTCTCAGCTTTTAAGCGCCGCTGTATCTCAATACAAATGATGAAATAGAAGTAATACCTACAGTCAGTTAACCTTTTTTTATTGCTTTTTCACTAGCGTGGACATTTCAAGCCTCTGTTCAGAGAAGTGGCTCTAAATCTGCTGCTGCTACAGCCTGAAAAATGCCCCTACATTGTGGAAATGTTGGACTGGTTTGAAGAAAAAGATTGTTACATCCTCATTATGGAATATCCACGTCCCTGCGAGACCCTGATTGCCTTTATCAACGACCAGGTGTTACGGTGCTGGGTGGAAGAGACCAGGACAACAAGGAATAAAGTTCACAGGTATCTTTTACTTGTATATTCCAACACAGAGAAGTTCCAAATACACAAGATCATCAGGTTTCCAGATAACAGGGATATAATCACCAGAGAGCAGAGTTAACCCACGCAACCACATAAGGTAGACACATTACAACAACAATACCCGACAATGTGCAAACAAAAGGCAGGGTTTAAATAATACTAGAAATGAAGCAAAATAATATAAAACAGGTGCGGGTAATGACAACTAAACAAGTGCTCAACATGATAACTAATAGTAAACAGGTGCGCAGGTGCAGGGCAATGTGGGAAATGAAGTCCATTTAAAACTCAGGAGACCGGGAACGAATGACGTGATGGGGGAATCCGATGCTGAAGGCATCGGCTCCATGACAGTACCCCCCACGGACCGCTCCTCTGCGGGAGCAGAGCACTGCCGTGGGGCAGCCCTCGTTGGCCTGGGACCGGAGCTCCAGGGGATGAGAGATGTGAAACTTCGGTAAGTAAGGTCGGGTCAAGAATATCCGAGCGGGGAACCCAGCACTGTTCCTCCGGACCATAACCCTCCCAGGACACGAGGTATTCGAGCCGTCCGGTCCGTCGACGAGCTCTCAGGATGGCATCGACCTTGTAGATGCGGTCCTGATGGTCCAGGGGTGGAGGAGGAGGAGGCTCCGGAGCCGCTGGTGGGGGTCCCTCAGCATCAGATTCTGGGGGAAGAACAGAGACAGGATTAATGAAAGGCTTTAATAGTGAAACATGGAAGGAGGGGGCCAGGCGGTAGGACGGGAAGTTGCAGCCGGTAAGTCACTGCATTTATCTTCTTGCTGATGGGGAAGGGACCGATGAAGCGGGGAGTGAGTTTCTTGCAGGGCAGCCGCAGGCGAATGTCCTTGGTGGAGAGCCAGACCAGCTGCCCGGGATGGAAGTCCGGGGTGTCAGAGCGCAGCTGGTCGGCTTGCTGTTTTCGCCTACGAACTGCCGCTTGCAGGTGGATGTGTGCTGAATTCCAAACCCTTTCACTGGCCCGGAACCAGTGGTCCACAGCTGGCACCGTGGAGGGTTCAGGGGTCCAGGGAAAGAGAGGTGGCTGATAGCCGAAAGCACTGGAGCACGGGTGAGTCCGGTGGAATCTTGACGCAGGGAGTTTTGTCATTTCTCGCCCAGGTAAGGAAGCGATGCCAGCTGTGATGGTTATGATGGCAGTAGGTCCGGAGATATCGTCCGATCTCCTGGATCTTCCGCTCAGTCTGGCCGTTCGCCTGGGGATGATAACCAGAGGTAAGACTAACTGATATATTTAATAGAGAAAAGAATGCCTTCCAGACGTGAGAAATGAACTGAGGTCCTCGATCCGACACGATATCCTCGGGCAGGCCAAAATGCCGGAACACATTATTAAACAGCGCCTCGGCTGCTTGCATAGCTGTGGGCAGACTAGACAAAGGAATTAATTTACAGCTTTTGCTGAAACGATCAACGATAACAAAAATACAGGTATAACCTTCTGAACAGGGCAGATCAGAGACAAAATCTACGGCAATATGAGTCCATGGCCGTTGAGGAACCGGGTAGCGGGAGGAGCTTACCCTGGGGCGGCGGCGCGTACCTGAGCGATGGCACAGACTGAGCATCCCTTCACGAAGCGATTGATATCTCCGGACATCCCAGGCCACCAGTACCGGGGGGAGATCAGTGAAAGGGTGCGCTGCCGACCTGGGTGTCCCGATC
This sequence comes from Beaufortia kweichowensis, assembly GCA_019155185.1. Classification (NCBI taxonomy): domain Eukaryota; kingdom Metazoa; phylum Chordata; class Actinopteri; order Cypriniformes; family Gastromyzontidae; genus Beaufortia; species Beaufortia kweichowensis. Next base: position 8,762,343 of record CM032818.1, on the reverse strand, counting down.
CCGGAACACAGTGGACGGAGTCCATGAGGGGAATGTGCAGATCTTGGGCACCTAACAGTCTCCCCTCAGGACCTCCAGTAGGAGCAGGCTGATCGCGAAGACTAGCTTCAATTTGTTTGTCCAGGTCCCACTGATGGGAGAAATTACCATGGCTGGAGGGAGAACAGGCTCGGAGGCTCGATGCTGCCGTCTGGGGCGTGAATCCGCGGAGAGAGCATCGGCTTTTCCGTTCTTGCTTCCGGGACGATAGGTCACTGAAAAATTGAAACGAGAGAAGAATAATGCCCAGCGGGCTTGACGAGAATTAAGTCTTTTAGCTTCACGTAAATACAACAGGTTCTTATGATCAGTATATACCACAAACGGAAACTTAGCTCCCTCCAGCCAATGCCTCCACTCTTCCAGCGCCAGCTTGATAGCGAGTAGTTCCCGGTTGCCGATATCATAATTCTGCTCCGCCGGGGACATCTTTTTGGAAAAGAAAGCGCATGGGTGAAGGCGCCGGATTCCCCTGCAGCTGCGAGAGCACCGCTTCACGCCCGGTGGTGGAGGCGTCAACTTCAACCACTAACGGGAGCTCAGGCGAGGGTGACGGAGAACTGGTGCTTTACAGAAGGCTTCTTTTTTAGCTGTTGGAAGGCCTCTAGCGCCTCCTGGGACCAAACTAGCTTATTAGGTTTCCCTTTGAGCATTGACGTGAGCGGTGAGCAGATTACACTGAAGCCTTGAATGAATCGACGATAAAAGTTCGCGAACCCCAGAAAGCGTTGCAAACTTCGAACTGAGGAGGGCTGGGGCCAGGACTGAACTGCCTCCACTTTATCCTTCTCCATGAGCACCCCCGTGGCACTAATCACATATCCCAGAAACTGAACCTCAGAGAGATGAAATGCGCATTTCTCCAGCTTGAGGTAGAGATTGTAATCTTGAAGCCGCTGGAGAACGAGCCGAACATGACCCTGATGCTCCGCGAGAGACTTCGAGTACACCAAGATATCATCTATGTAGACAATCACAAACAGATCCAACATATCTCGAAATATTTCGTTCATAAAACTTTGAAACACTGCCGGAGCGTTTACCAACCCGAAGGGCATAACCTGGTACTCGAAGTGCCCCGCGGGCGTTACGAAGGCCGTCTTCCACTCATCCCCCTTCCGGATCCGAATTAAGTTGTAAGCGCTTCTGAGGTCCAGTTTCGTGAATACCGAAGCCCCACGAAGATGCTCTATGGAGGGAGAAATAAGAGGCAGAGGGTAAGCAAACTTAACAGTAGCTTGATTCAGAACACGATAATCTATACAGGGCCGAAGACCTCCATCTTTCTTCCCCACAAAGAAGAAACTGGATGCTGCTGGGGAAGTAGAGGGGCGAATAAATCCTTGTTGCAGTGCCTCCTGAATATAGTCACCCATGGCTTTCTGTTCCGGGAGGGACAGCGAGTAGATCGCCCTTAGGGAGAGAGGGCCCCAGGCAGCAGCTCAATGGCGCAGTCCCATGGCCTATGCAGGGGAAGTTGTGAGGCTCTCTCCTTACTGAACACATTCACGAACGCTTCATACTCCGGCGGAATCACACCAATCCAGGGTTTAACACTATTGACTGCTCTGGATACTTTCGGGAGGTCTGGAGAGAGAGGAACAGCAATAGGAGACATAACAAGTGAGGCAGAATTTTCAGACTGAATGGGCCTTTCTAAAGGCCAACCGAGAATTTCCCCTGTGGTCCAGTCCAATTCCGGACGATGCTTTTGGAGCCAGGGTCGTCCTAATACGAGATCCACCGAGCTCCCCTCCAGCACCCAGAAGGACAACATTTCTGTCCGGGCAGGTTTCCATTCGAGTCGGACATGTGGGGAAAAAAACCTGATTAGTCCATGCCCTAAGGGCTTTCCTAAAATATCTCGCACCGGGATGGGTTGCGCCACTCGGTGCCTAGGTAACCGGAGCCGTCTTAGTAGATCTGGAGAGATGAAATTCCCAGCCGCACCGGAATCGATAAGTGCCTTTACTGGAATAGAGACAGTGGCAGAAACAATGATTAGAGATGTGAGCGGAAGCTTTATACCTGCTTGCGGCGGCTGAACCGCACTCACCCGGGCAGGAGAGGGGCGGACTGGACAGGTAGCGAGGAAATGCCCGGACTCTCCACAATAAATGCAAAGCTGATGCGAGATGCGCCGTTGTCGCTCTTCCTTGGTTAAGTGAAAGTTGTCCACTTGCATGGGCTCGGGGCTGGAGGGCTCGGTGGAGCCGGAGAGCGCACCGCAGTAGTGGAACCCCGCGGCGGCTGAGGCACCCGCGGTGTAGAGAGAGAGTGCAGCGGAGGAGCGGTACTGATCGGCGAAAATCCACGTTGACAGGCCACGAGCCTTTGGGCTATCCGAATTGACTTCTGAATAAATGTCTCCAATTCAATGGAATCATCGTAAATTACCATGTGCATTTTTACCTCCGCAGACAAGCCTTGCCGGTAAGCCTTGAGCAGCAGAGCTGCTTGATTCCAACCGCTGGCTGCTGCGTGAGTGAATCTGCAACTGGAGCGCATATTCCGCCACCGAAGATCGGCCTTGCCGAAGTCTACAGAGTTGGTCTGCAACAGAGAGAGAAGAGGCAGAGTGATCAAAGACATTTTTTACTCGCTCAGAAAAGTCCTCCCAGGTGCGGGACTCGCGAGTTACTGACTCCCAGTAGCCTTGAGCCCATCGCAGCGCAGCCCCGGTCATCAGGCTAATTGCAAAGTCTACCTTGTCCGCTGCGGCGGGGTGCAGATGAGGCTGCCGACTGAAGAATAAATTACATTGGAGAAGGAATCCACCGCACTCCTCCGCTGCTCCAGAGAATCGATTAGGCATGGCCATGGGACTGCTGGTGACTGCAGGACTTACCGGCTGGGGAGAGTGAACAGGTAATGCGTTTAAGTGCCGAGTGAGAGCGTGGAGCACATCCGTGGCTGCATCCGTGACGCTAGGGGTAGCGGCTTCCATCCTGGAGACCAAAGCACATTAAAGTCACAGAGAAATAGACAAAGTACAAACACTTGACAAGTAATCCAAAGTCTTCACGCCTCGAAGAGGATCCTTTCAGTCCCGTCTGTCTTTGGGTCGGGTATACTGTTACGGTGCTGGGTGGAAGAGACCAGGACAACAAGGAATAAAGTTCACAGGTATCTTTTACTGGTATATTCCAACACAGAGAAGTTCCAAATACACAAGATCATCAGGTTTCCAGATAACAGGGATATAATCACCAGAGAGCAGAGTTAACCCACGCAACCACATAAGGTAGACACATTACAACAACAATACCCGACAATGTGCAAACAAAAAGGCAGGGTTTAAATAATACTAGAAATGAAGCAAAATAATATAAAACAGGTGCGGGTAATGACAACTAAACAAGTGCTCAACATGATAACTAATAGTAAACAGGTGCGCAGGTGCAGGGCAATGTGGGAAATGAAGTCCATTTAAAACTCAGGAGACCGGGAACGAATGACGTGATGGGGGGAATCCGATGCTGAAGGCATCGGCTCCGTGACACCAGGGAGGTCATCTATGTGAAACGCTGGCACGCCATTTAATGCGACAGGCACTGATTTCAGCCAAACACTGCATTGATCACAGTGTCTACCATGGTGGCCTAAAGGTGGACAACATCCTGGTCAACACTGAGATGCTGGTGCTCAAATTTATAGACTTTGGATGCGGCAATCTCCTTTCAAATTGCCCCAAACAAGACAACCAATACAGTGGTGAGTTGTTTTTTTGTTTTGCAGTAGCATTAAGCTTTTTTGTGATGACCCTTTTACAAAAAAATATTGTTTACCCAGTAGCACACTACCAAAATTTACACGGATGGATTGGATGCTGTTATAATAACAGTTGACTCTACCTAATGAAATGTTTTGCTCACGTCTTGTTTACATTACAGGGTGAGATTTTGCAGTTTCAGACACGGTCTATTGTTTGGGCATTTTGCTGCTCTTGAGAGTTCTTACTCTCTTACAGGTAGTTTTGTTATGATTTTCTTTTAACTTGTTACAGAGGACAAAAAAGTCATATCCACATTCAACTGTAAGTCACCAAGATGTCACCACTGCTTTTGGATAAACAATATATTTTGTTACATAAACTAACATAAACTCAGGCTGTTGCTGGATCCATTTGACTTCTGTCTCGAACCAATCTGAGAGACGATTGGTTGAGGAACCAAATGCAGACCTAATTATGTAAGGTAATAAAGAGACAAAAAACAAAACACAGGCAAAAGGTAAAAACACTGGCAAGCAACCCAAAACCAAACAGATGCGGGGACCAGGGCAACCAGAATGAGCACTCAGAAATTAGTGATAACACATACAAGACTTCACAATACTCACTAATTGAACAGGGTTATGTAATAAATGATATAAGACTAACAAGGTAGATGTGATTTTAGGTCTAATGAGTCCAGGCAAAGGGTTATGGGAATAGTAAACGATAATAGTCCATCTAGCAGATGCAATACACACAAAAAATTAAGCAGTTTTTCGCTTTTGTTGCTGGTTTCTATGTGGATAGCCAGCTGTTTGAAGATTTAAAGACTTAAAATACAGTGGGGTTTCCATACACCTTGCAGAATATGGAAAATGTTGAACATTTACAGTACAACGATTTACAGATGTGCTATTACATTTCTTAACTTTTATTAAAACATATTCATCTCTTGATATTAATTGTCACATTTTGTCTTATATTGTCTTATTAACTTATTTTATTTTTGAGTGTTTTGACAGGTTATCGGATGACATCATTCATCGGAGGAAACGCTAGTGGAGCTGAGAGCTTCGGCGTACAGAGGGATCAGATCGCCTCCTTGTTCGTGGAGGACCTTCACCCCGACGTGTCCGAATTCATCCTCCATCAGACGTTCAACCCGTTCGGTCCGATCCAGTCCGTGTGGGTCTGCAGAGACGGTGACTTTGCACTACCTGCGGTATGGTTATGTTAACTTTGTTAACCTCGCAGATGGTGCCTTGCTGTATAAATACCCCTTGTGTTTCACTGTTCCTGTCTTTGAATACAGGTGGATCCGCCTCTTTGCTATCATAACACCTGAGGTAACCAGCAACTACACCAGCTCCTGGATCCAGCCTCCCACAAAAACTCCAGATGCTCAATGACATCAGCCCAAGCAATGACGGCACATGACAATCAGCTCTGGATCAACAGACAGAATTGGCAAATTGTACATTTTTGCAATCATTACGATTTTAGAGACTTTATCAGTGAAGAAGAATAGTGGGCCAGAATCAGAATGGAATGAAAGGGACCATCCAACACTAAGAATTGTGCCAAAAAAAAACATGCATTTGAATCGTTTTTGTTTGTTTTTCATCAGTTTTGAATTAATAATGTTTGGAGAGTTGTATAATCGTTACACATTCTGCTGATTTCTAACTTGCAGACTTGTTTTACCTTCAATGTTTGGGGGGAAAAAAAGTTAAAATAAGTTATCCCCGCGATGTTGTGTTTTCAATGGACCATTCCCGAAGCTATTCTGATTGGCAGCTTTCAATCACTATTGAGGAAAAAACAAATCGGTGCGCAAACAGATAAAAGACCCTAAAATAATTATTTTTATATAAATATATTTAATGAATATCCGCCAGGCCACCGTGTTTTATCGTTTGCTAGGACATCGTTCATCTCGTGCATTTATTTTGAGGTATTCTGTCTTGCCACCCGGTATCAAGTCATCAGATGTACAGGCATTTAAATTTAGCTGCTACAACTGCTGTTTGTTTTATCTGAACTTAACGGTTAGCATGTTAAATTAGCCACTGCTAATAGTTTCGAATGTTTAGGTTGTTAGATGATCCCGCGCTGCATGTTGTGGAATCTTTTCCTGTTTTCAGCAAAAGCGACGACAAATTACTCAAGCTGCGTGATGGTCGCTTTTGAATCACCGTTTCATAAAGTTCACAATCTTATGTTTCGAATCAGTGGTTCAGGACGCGGATCAAACTGGCCAAGTCACGTGACTCCAGTAAACGAGGCTTCGTTGCGTCATTACGGTTTCGAAAGCTCCACTACTCGCCCAGGTGGTGTCGAGTTTAAGGTGAATTTATGAAGCAGCGTTTTAAACTGATCTCAGACCCGTTTTCTTGCATGAATCACATGAAGTAAAATCCCGCCAAAGTTTACTATAAAAATAAATTAGCCATGGCCAGATTTAGTGGGTTATTAAGTAGGAGAAAAACTTTGGATTTGCTTTTGGTAGGCCTGTTTGACAACCATAAAATCAAAATGAGTTGAGTTAAGGGACCAAAATCTGTTGTATGGGCCCCCTTTAATATCCTGGAGAACAAAACTGTGACCAACAACTGACATCACAATAACACTTCTTCAATGTCGCGACACTTAATGAACAAGCACACAAACTGACGTCACAAACAGCAATTGACCTCATAAATAACTTTATCACAAACCTAAAACATCGCGTCGGAGAAATAGAATTCTTCAGTTCTGCTGCATTCAAGGACTGTATACTGCCCTACAAAGGCTAAGTGCAGTAACTACGCCAACACTAAAACTGAGAAAAATGCCTTTTTTTTACACCAGCCAGTCAAACATGTTGTGGGTAGATTTGCGGTAATGCATTCATGTAATGCCTTATTAGGGAGAATTTTTTTATAGATAAAAACCATGACAACTGATGTGACCTTTGACCACCAAAATGCAGATACTGCACTCTGCCTTTGGATGACCTTTCACAACTAAAACACTATTGCAAAAGCAAAGTGCAGTATCTACAAACTAATTTGTAACTTTCTTCTTGTGTTTCTTACTACATGTTGTTTGTTTTTAATAACTTTAATCATTTTATTGATGTCTGCATGTTGGGAGTGTTAAAATTTGTAAATAGTAAGCCTCAAGATTACAGTAAGAGTCATCTTATCGCAATGCTCCTTTCACCACAAAGAGTGTTTTTCTCATTTTATTTACAAAGAAATTCATTACAGACCAAGGTTGCTTTAAAAACAGTAGTTACAAATTAACACAATTTAAACAAAAGGACAACAACAAACAAGTTGTGTGTGTGTGTGTGTTTGTCCCAAAGGCATTTTTTTTATTCCTCCTTGGCCAGGTTCTCCCAAACCAACTATGGATTAAATGGGCTGAGTTATGTTAGTTTCTGCAGACCAAGAATGCTTTAAAATCATTTGTTTTAAGAACATTAGTTTTAACCATTCATAAATAAAAACAACAGAACTAGTAGGTAATGTAGGTATACATGTGAGTGTGTGTGCACGCTTGCGTGTGTGTGTTTGTATGTGCGTGTATGTATGTGTGTGTTCGTTTGTGTGTGTGTGTGTGTGTGTGTGCGTGCATGTGAGGTTGTGTGTGCAAGCTTGTTTGTGTGTGTGAGTGTTACATCTACCAAGGCAGATCGCAGTATCTGCAGTGTCAAAGCCGGGAAAACAAAGCCAGAACGCAGTAACTTCACTTACTGCGGTTTGCCTTGGTATTAGACTGGATTTTGTAGTTACTGCAATTTTGACACACTCGTTTCTCAGAAACGGTACAGGATTGAACCAGGAGACTTTGTCACAAGACAGAGCAGATGTCACAAAGCCCCTTATAGACCTTAACTCAAATTTGACCAAATGTGTAGTTACTGCACTTTGCCTTTGGACGGCAGTATAGCCGAATAGCTGAAACACAGAAGGTCCAAAGTGTCACTGCAGATGCAACGGTTGATATACAGAGATACTTGAAAGACCCCTTACGTTAGCAGGGCAAGCGATCCACTTGAGTTTTTGGCGAAGACTTAACAAGGTTTGAAAAATAAATAAGCAAATAAAAAAATGTGTTCTTACAAACCACGCCTGACTCTTTAGACAGCTTTAATGACAAACACATGGGCATAATCAAAAACACAGCGTGATACTATTTGCATGTAAATTAAGCTATTACAAACTAAAATTCACAAAGCGTATTAATATTTAATGGTGTTTAATGACTTCAAAACTTTAAAATGTATTTGAAACATGAAACTGTTTTGTAAAATGTCTGCATTTGGACCTAGATTTCATTGCGTTGATGTGGGTTTAACCAGCAGGTGTCGTCAGCATGTGCCGTTTCGAAACAGTGAACCATTTTGCAATTTAATTGGTTCATTTGATTCGAAGCTTTGAAAAGCTTCATTTCTCCCATCACTACTTTAGCAGAGTGACCTTAGTCTGTTATACAAAAGTCACATCGTGCGACTAAATGAATATTTGTGAAATAGACAGACTTAGAGAGTTAAACAACGTGTCTAAATCGACAACTGCACTCGTGTGTAGCGGTTCAGTTAGTGGTACTCAGCTGATGTTGAACTGCACTCGACGCTTTACAAGCAGAACTTTCTCCTACATCAGACATCGATATGGAGAGAAACCCTGCAGGTAAGTCATTTAAAACATGAAGTGTTAAACCCCATGACTGTCAGTTTAGTTTAGTTGGTTTGCTGTCTTAGTTTCAAGGGAATTGAACATGAATTTACTTCAGTTACTTTGAAGTTCATGTACTGTTGATTGTAGTGACATGTTTAGTTAAGTCATTTACATAGACTATGTAAAACTAACGCATTTGGAGCCATTTCAGAGAGACAGACAAATGTGTAGCCTGACAAGCGTTTAATGGGTCAATGACGCCCATTTAAAATAAAAATATATATAATCAAATAACTTGCTAACATTTTTTATTTGGAGGACAAAGTCTAAAATTGATGGTTTTTATTAATTTAGAGAGAATATTTGGGGGATGATTGCCAAAATGTCAATGTGGTGTTACCACATAAAAACTTTGATCTTGTTAAAAAAAAGGTGAAATTATCAATAAAACACTATATCAGCTAGTTAGATCAGCTAGCATTTTGTTAATATTGAGCAACAAAACCATGGCACAGGAAGTTACATCACATAGAAAGACCCATGGTGACACTAACTGCTACATGCAAACGTTAGTAACTCTTTACAATGTGAGATATTAAAGCTCTGTAAAACTAAGATAAAATAAATATGTTGCACAGCATTCCATTCATTTTAAGCAATATATAATATAATATAATATACAACAGTTCTTTCTGGTTCTCAAATCGGATTGGATAAGAGCCATGTGATATTCTACCAGTATCGTCACAGGAACCATTTCAGCATTGCTACAGTATTATTCCACCACTAAGCTAATTACTAACTAAGTAGTTCTTATGGCAGGGGTCCCCAAAGTTGGTCATGGAGAGCCGGTTTTCTGCAGAGTTTAGCTCAAACTCTTACTAGGCAAACTAGAAACCTCAATGAAGGTGTGTTGGGGCAAGTTGGGGAGCCGTCTTAAGGCAAGCTGGAAGATGCGCTGCCGTTACATCTGCAGAATCTGATTTGAAAGGTTAAAAAATTTAAACAGAAACACTGTAAAGGCACCAGACTACACTGAATCGCTACATTAATGAATGAGAAACCCGCTAATGTTTTCAGAGGAGTTGAACGTTCCTGTACTGACAGAACACCACAAAACCCACTGATTTTATCTGAAGACCAGCAAATACTGAAACGATTCACTGCACTTAACCAGCAACCCAAAATGTTTACAAAAAATTAATTTAATTCCACAGCTATTTATTATATGCTGATGGCTTGTTTTTATTTAATTTTATAAAAATATAATAATAAGTGACTGTTACGATCTTTGTTAGTCTAGGGGTTAGAACGCAACACTTACTGACGCAAATAATTATTTACCGCTTTCCTAGTGTATCTATACACATTCTTGCTACGTGTAGTGTATATTGTATAATAAGCTTACCTGTTCGCTTTTCCCTTTTACTAAGAACACAATCATAAGTTTAATACACAGCAGACTAATGGAGCCACATAACATAAAAGGGGCAAAACATAAACACATTTCAAATGAAAACAAAACCCAGGCGCACAGCACGCCAAACAAACACACACACACGCCTCTCTTTAAGAAGTTCGCAGGAAGGCTTTTAAACCAGCGTGACGAAAGCAGATTGGTCGGAGGAGGCAGCGTCACAATGATGATTGACAGGACCCGCATCAAATCAGGAACAGAGAGAGCAGTGACAAAAGGGGGAGGGAAGAAAGACACGCACTAATACGCGCGGCACGTAACTGACGTAAATAATCTGACAATAAGTGAAAAATGTGACATGTGAGATTTTATAAATGGTAATGTAACAACAGATGATGGTAATTTGTACGTCTTGTCTTGTTTTATTCCTTCGCAGTGGTCGTTGTAGAATTAGTAATAGAGGAATTAGTAACAACTTGTGTTTTGAATGCGTGCCGGAAGGAAGTAGTTTCATGTTCTGATTAGTTCTGATTTGACTTCATCAAGCACCAGCGAGGTTGTGTATTTGAAATGCCGGCACATACATTGATCATGGTGTCTATCATGATGACTTGAAGATGGATAACGTCCTGGTCAACACTGAGACACTGGAGCTCAAATTGATATACTTTGAATACAGAAATCTTGTCTTGAGAAAAAAGGCTAATACAGGTGAGTTGACTTTGTCACTATGTGATGACCTTTTTACCAAATTTTTTAAGTTTACTGTTTCCCCTGTAGCACACTACCAGAAGGGATGTATTGGATGCCATTATACTGTGACTTTGATGACTTTTGCTAGTGAAATGTTTTCTTTCTTCTGTACGCTTCAGGGCGTTTGTAGTTGCAGAGACGGTCTTTTCTTTGGGTGTTTTGCTGTTTAAAATGGTTTGTGACCAACAGTCATATACCAGCTATTGCAAACAAAACGACCCGGCGACTTATCTCATGGTAAACGAACAGCACTAAAAAAAATATTGTTTATCTTATTACAGAAATATTATACTTCATATCAAAATACTTTCAAAAATTGATTTTTTTAACTTTCCTAAAGAAAAGTGGTTTGAGCTAAGTTGTTCTTTACATTTCTTAATTTAGCAGATCCAGATCCTCTCTGGAGAGCATGATGAGATGCAGCAGACTTTCTGAATTCTGAAACCGAGATCTACGGGCTGATAAGAGCAAAAAAAACCCCGTCAGTTTACTGTCTGCAAAAGGTAATGTATTGCTATGAAACATACACTGTAAAAACTTAAGAATCCTGGAGAAACCATTTGGGGTTTCTCACACTGCCATACCGGCAGAACCATCAGGAGGACCTCGAGACACATTTTTTTACAAAGAGCAGTTCTCTGAAGAACCATTAACAGTCTTGGTAGTTCTTGCAGAAACTTATGGGATCCTTTAAGCACTTTAAATTCAGTTCTGAAGTTCCTCAGAGGTCCTCCTGACGGTTCCGCCGGTGTGGCAGTGTGAGGAACCCCAAATGGTTCCTCAAAGATCCTTTAGTTTTTACAGTGTATATGTGGTTATTTTTCTTTGCAGGTAATGGTGGATTTCCCCTGGACACCTGACTGACTCAAGTTAACTTGACGAGTCTGACAGCATATTAAAATATAGTGTCCCGCCAACCTGCTGTGCAGCAGTAACCAGAAAGGCTTCAGGAAGTTCCTTTAAATATGATTTAATCATGGCCGGGAGGACCTTAACCCAATCACAGAGAGTTCACAAAGACAAAAATAATACAACATTTGTGCAGAATAAATACAAAAGTGACATCATTCTTTTCCCTACTGTGATTGATTCTTCATATGTGTAATTCAGCAACCCCCTGCTAAAGAACTAGTGCTTATTTTCCTTTGCATGTCATGATCAGAAGTGGCTATAAATCTGCTGCTATAACCAGGAAATGCCCCAACATTGTAGTACATTATCATTCAACATGGACCAGGAAGGTTGTCTGTGTGAAAAGTTGGCACATAATTTAATGCAGCAGGCAAAGATAATTCCTATAGAAGTACCCTTGCAACTGTTTGAAAACACCTATATCTCTTTATCAAAACATTGTAGAGACGTGAGGGTGGGCTTGTTTCACTTGTGGCTTGAGTATAATCACTGGTGTATGCCAAGTCGCTCCCTAGCAACAAACCAGAATACCCTAGCAACCGCTTTAAAACAACTATATCTGTGCATCCGATCATCGTAGAGACATGGGGGTGGTTTTGTTTCACTCGTGATTTGGAGTATTCATGGTTGGAGTATTCTTTGTCGCCGCCATTTTTGTGTCCGAGTCTCAGCTGAGCAACCTGTTTCAGTCTACGGTCACAGCAGCCACAACTACCAGAGGAAGATCAACGAAACACTCCCAGAAGTTTTACAACAAGGTCACAATATACGAGAAATATGTTGTGCGGTTCTACAGAGAAACCTTGAACGACAGTTTTATTCAATCCCAAAGGAGTTAAATCGGCATAAATAAATGGTTGGCTGCAATCAGAAGGGACCACTGATAAAATTATTACTGTATGCTAGGATGTGTTGTCATGAAACCATATTGTGATCGGCATTATTAGCATTATACATAACCGTCTATAACCGTCTGAAACGGTTTTTCAGACACCACTCTATTACTTGTTTAAACGTTTTTTTTTTTTTCTCATACTTTTTCTTTTCAAAGGGAATTTGGATGAACCTCTACTAAATGAAGCCTGATGGTTAAATAACGTCTAAACATGCTATTGATTGCCTGTCAGTTATGGTAAGATCATTAGCAGAGGCTAACTGTAGTGTTAATGCAATGTCTCCCATGAGACCTCATTGGTTTACTGGTTGAAGGCAAATAATATGATCTTTGCTCCTGTCCTATTCCTATGTGATTTGACAGTTTATTGGATGGAAAGGCTCTTTATTAAATTTAGGTATAATGCAGCTTATTTCTCCATTAAACTTGTGCCTTTATTAAAATCAATGATAACTTTACCAATGAAACAGCCTAAATGATTACTTTTAAAGTGTTCTGATTCTGGATTGGTCAATGACTGTGAAAGACAACATCTTTTTGTACTGCCGCATAGCTTGTACAAAGCCCTTAGTTCTGCATCACTTTTTCTCTGTACTATTATACACTAAAAGCATTTCTAATGTAGTCGTACCGTTTTAATATTAATGAATGTTTAATCCCTCTCTGTCTTTTAATAGCTTTTCTGTCAAAAGAAGGAAAAAAGGAAGCTCTATGCCACACTTAAAATCACAGGGAAAAGTTGTTAGTTAGGCTGTTAGATAACTGTCTGACTAAATGAATAAATGTTTCTTTTACAGAAGGGCAATAGATGGAGCACACAGCTCATAAATACAGGTAGTAATTCCGCAAGGAGGACAGAGGGATAGATGGATAACAAAGGAAGACACAGGATGAGACCGTTGGAGACTTCAGGAAATGGGTAAGTACAGATAAACAGTCTATTCCTTGTTGGGGCCAGACAAAAAGTAAGTTTGAGGTGTGTGCTTGGGAGTGAATGAGTCCAATAAAGAGGAACAGGCAGAGCTGATCAAAGGAGAACCCCGTGTAGGTGTGGGCCGTGTGGCACTGGAGCCTGGTGTACCTGTGACAGTATGTACCAATATGTCAGAACACATCACTTTCTCACTGGAAAGTCAGTTTAAACTCCAAATCAAACTAAAGGTTTGTGGTTTGCCCTGGGGTTTTGCCCGTGGGTAAGAGTGAGTTGGTAACATGATGGCTATTGAAATTACATTTTGTTCTACCACAGTCTTTTTTTTTGTAGGCAGAAGTATTGTTTTCTGAATAAATAAATAAAGGTGAGTTTATGCTTAAAACCAGCAAAAACATCTTCCAATGATGTAAGAAAAATAAACTTGAATTTAAGTTTCAGTACTTAATTTGAGTTTATTTTTCTTACCCCATTGGAAGATGTTTTTGTTTGTTTTAAGCATAAACTCACCTTAATTTATTCTTTATTTTATAAAACAAGATTTACCATCATATGTCTCTTTGCTTATCGATTTTTAGACAGTCCCTCCAGAAAAACGCGATTATGCGATCGCCTGATTTAACGCAAAATCAGCCAAAGTCCGCATATTCATGCGGGGGGTCGCATTTTTTCAAATACGCCGCATTTTCGCTGCATAAATTGCCGATTTCATCAAGCAAAATATGCGGGGCCAGCATGATTTCATAATCCCTGTATTTTCGTTGCAAAAAAGTCACATATATCTTAGCAGAAAGTTGAAAAATGTTGCGTTTACTTCACACAAGTAAAGCGGCATTATTTTCCCCCCATTGTCATGGGAACCTTATGAAGTGACGTAATTACGCGACGTGAACGTCATCTGCAAACCCCACAGTGAAACCATGATGAAGCATTTTCATTTGCCAACAAAAATAAGCGCAAAAGACCGCACAAAGCAGTTTCCCGGTGTGTTACATGACAGTGGTGGCAAATTATTTATATTAATTACATAAATTATACAAATTATATTAAACCAGAATGAGAACTTAAATATTCTGTGATTTTAGTATGCTTGCTTATCATAGGAAGTAATATGAAATGACTCATTACATTAAGGTAGTAGCCTAGTGAGAATAGGTTTTTGGGGAATCACCTTTTTTTCTCTCATCAAGCCACAGTTTTTGCAAGTTCCTGCAATTTCATGGCATAAAATTGCAAAAATATCCCGCATATTCCATCGCATTTTTTAAGAAAACGTGCCGCATAATCAAGGATTTTTGCCTGCAACAATCACAAAAAAAATCCGCGTTTTTCTGGAGGGACAATGTTAAACAAGACAACACTTCTTACTAAGATATTTATTTTTTGCATATTTGCAAATATTCTGATATTTATGTCACATGCGACTTTTATTAAGTTTGATCATTTTGAAAATGTTGCCATGTGAAAAGTCATTATTACACACATACCGAGATTATTGTTGCTCCCCTTTGCCCCGCTTTTCTGAAACACGTAGATTTTTACAAAGCTCATCGTTCTTAAAAGCGCGGTGTGCTCTGATTGGCCAGCGATGCAGCGCACTGTGATTGGCCCGAATACCGTGAGCGTGTGACGGAAATGTTACACCCCTTATCATATTTTAATAACACGGCGTCCCCACAACATGCCGGTGCCAGCAGCAACAATAGAACCACGAGAATAAAGGTATGCTTTCTTTCCGTATACATTTGGCCGGTTTGGAAACTTTGCGTGTTTAAACGAGGCGTTTTAGAAAGGTGTGGCTGAGCCCTAACATTTACAATGAATATCTCTTTGGGTTTGAGACTCTGAGCTTTGTAAATCTGCAGATCTTATACATGTACAAACAGCTAAATAACACACTAAAGAGAAAGGAAAAAAAGAAATCGCATGATATGACCCCTTTAAACATTTCAAATTGTGAAACCACACACATAAAGTTAAATATTAAGACTTTGCTTTAGAAGACTGGAGTCTGTATGTGCAATTTGGAGCGCCAACATTTTGGGTCCCGTTTACTTGCATTATATAGAGCTATATTAATAGGACATGTTTTAAAAAAATCCCTCAGGTGAGGAAAGGAAGTCATAAATCTCTCGTTCGCTTTTTTTGAGGTTTCGTCAATTCTGGCTGGTGGTTTTTTACATTGGACTAAATCCAAGTTTTGTCTAATGGTGACACCCATGGTACATTCCCAACCCATGTTGCTGTCTCACCGCTGTTAAACGGGTTCACCCAGCCAATCAAAAGCCGTCATGGTTTCAGTTCCAATGTTCTGCCTCACAGAGCAGTACAGCATCTTTTTTCAATGGCTTTCAGCTTCAGGGAATGAGCTGTATTGGTGGCATCCTTTCATGAAACGTAATGGATAGTAAAGGCTGAAACACTTCACGCTCTCTGAGCGGAGGCCAGTAGCAGTTTGGCCAAAGAGAGCCAATATCCAGCCTTGACACCTGGGCTGACCCTGGTGACGGCTGAATGAAGGTGTTTCTTGTGGGGGCTGATATCACAGTAAGCAGGCGACGGAACACTGAGGCATTGGAAGTAGTTCAGACAGCCTTTTCATGTTTGGACAATGCGAAGCGTCGGCTTTTTGAAATTTGAACATGAAATTAAGTTGTGTTTTTACAGTGATGCACAAGGTCCTCTAATGTGTTTTACTATGGCTATTGCTTAGTTTCAGTTTCAGAAAGTTACTCCTGCAAATCTGATGACTGGTGGTGAAAGATCTGTAACTATAGCAATGTTTTGGGCTTCTCACAGCTGCAAAAATTTGGATAGTGGTATTTTTTTTATCAAAGTAATAATAACAGGCAATGACTTATATCAGGATAACTAATTGTAGTTTCTTAAAAAGTTGCTCTTAGCAATATTTGGATCTGGGGCTGGATTTACAAAACTTTCTTAAGAGGAAAATTCTTCTCAGCTGCCATGTTTTCTCTTAAATTCAAATTTAAGAAAAAAGTTACGTTATTTTGTATTCCAAAATATTCTTTTGTTTTTAAGAAAAATAATATTAAGAAAAACTAAGAACATTCTTAAGACAAAACTTTCAAATTATGAAAACAAATGTTCTTAAAAATATTTGAAATACGTTCTTAAGTTATAAGATAACTGACATCTTGTTGTAGATCCCCAAAGGGTAAGATTTTTAATTAATTAATATTTTAATTATTAAACATTATAAAGTAAAACATAATAAACACTTAACGTCCTTTATATTTAAATAGATGATCGGGAGGGGATTGTTGCTATTTAAACAAAAGATAAAATATATAAATAAATAAATAGACAATTCACAGTATGTAATTTGTTGTAGAAATTGCAACATTCATGTGTTCATAAGATGTTCTTAAGAAAATATTTAAGAACTTTTTAAAATATCTTTAAAAATGTCACTTAGGAACATTCTTACGAACTTCTTATAATTTATCTGAAGAACATTCTTAACTTGTTTCTTAAGACATTTTCTTGAATCTGGCCCCTGATTCCCAACATTAAGCATTAGGTTTTATTTAGGTTCATTTTGGAATTGTTTATGTTTGCAGATAAAGATCTGGCAACACTGTCACTCCTATACTGTTTGGTGGGTGAAAGCAACTAGCCTCACGTCAAAATTGTGAAAAAGATTAAAGTCTCATACTTTTATGTGATGTCTTGCACCTCACATACAAAAGAGAGATTCGCACAACTCTGATGCATGTTTAAAAATGTCATTAACAACTATAGTTGTACAGTTCAGTCTCGCACACACAACTACTGACACAACTAGTTTTACATGGATAATAAAACATCTATTTAGATTTTTTTGCTTAACCTCATGGTTGTAGCAAATTTTGCAAAGAGGATAATAGCTTCAGGTGCCTTTCAGACCAAAAGCAAATAAATAAAAATGCACAGGAAACACTCCTGTAGCCTTTCATCTGAATTCCCAGCATCCCATGAGCCAGATGTCTGGAGAAGATGATGAAGCTGCCAAAAGACCTGACGTGACATTACATATGTCAGAGCATCTTCGCGCACGATCACATTGAGCTTTTAACTCTCAGACTCCCACAAACAGCAACAGCAAGTGCCTTCAAAAAAAATCTAGAGCGACGCGTACAGCAGATGGCAGCAGAGTATTTAACAAAAAACAAATCTTTCCACATAGATCCTCTGTGGAGAAAAGGTGGTTATACGGATAATCTGAGGACATTCAGTCAGGTGGCGCTCTGGTTGGGCTGTCAGTGATGCTTTGATGATAGAAGTGAGCTGGGAAACAATGTTTCCCTAAAACCTCAAAAAATTTGATCCTGTTTATGCAAGCAGCCTTGAAATGCGTGCTGTGTGGGAAGCCCCCCTAAGGTAGTCTCCCAGCGAGAGCCATTCGCAATGCAGGGCGGCTTGTTTACACTTTGCATCAGAGATAATGTTGGCGTACCATAAATATCGCTGGAGTCTCTCAGCATCATCAAGTGTGTCCATGCATTGTTAAAGAAATATCAAAGTAAAGTCATTTTACATTTTTGTATGAAAGATTTGATTTGTTTGCCAAGCATAGGCCTGCGATTGAATTTTTTAATACAACTGCTATGAGTTGCTAAACATGTATACACATAAAATATTTAATCATCTCCCTTGATTCTTTCTTTTTATCTTTTTTATTTTATCTTTATGTCCTCTTTATCTTCCATAAAATGAGGAACTGGGGATTTCCTTCACACCAGAGACAGAAAAGTTTCTAAAGAGATGATGTCTACAGATGAATCTACAGTATTTCTTTGAATGCTTTGTGTTGTGGTTTTCTTTCTCTGTTGTACAAAGATGCTTTTTAAGTATTTAAATATTTTTTACATTTTCTAAGCAGTTTTGCATTTGGGAGGGAGTCATTTTAAGACTGAATGGCTAAAAAAGCGATGCTTTAAAACCATAGTATGTTAAAAAGTTTTTTAAACCAGATATAGTTATAGTTTTTGTTACAGCAGAATGTCATATATATATACACCCCCGCTCAAAAGTTTGGGATCAGGAAGACTTGTAATCAGCATATTAGAATGATTTCCGAAGGATCATGTGACACTTAAGACTGGAGTGACAGCTGATGAAAATTCAGCTTTGCATCACAGGAATAAATTATATTTTGAAGTATATTCATATAAAACAATTACTTTATATTGTAATAACATTTTGCAATATTACAGTCTTTTTTCTGTATTTTTAATCAAATAAATGCAGCCTTGATGAGCGTAAGAGGCTTCTTTAAAAAACATTACATGTCTTACTGATCCCAAACTTTTGAGCGGGGGTGTATATATATATATATATATATATATAATAAATTACTTACATGTAGTCAAAGCCATCTAGGTCTTTTAAAGTCACAATGATTGTTAAGCAATTGTCAATAGTAACTAAATATAATTTGTATTCTGCAGATTGTGCTCATCATCAGTGTGCAGGGTGTTGAGTGCATGCAGGCGTTATCTGCGCAGATGATGAATGGCTGCTCTCGGTCGGGTTGTCATATCTGCGGTGCGGCAGATGGGACCCGGGTCACTTAGCGGAAGATGCAACTGGACAGAGAGCAACGTCCTTCCAGGTATAACCATGCAGCATATCTGGTGTCATTGAATGGCCTGCGGTGCAAGCTGGGACTGCGTTTTTGGCCAATAGAAGACTCCGACAGTGTTGATGAAACCTATTTGGAAATGTCATACAAAAAGTCAATTATATTTGCTTGTTTGGTAACTTACTGGTGCCGAAACCAAATTTCTAATCGTTCAGTTACTATTTGAGGCTTTTTAATGCCTTTTAATGCCATTTATAAATATCGAAACAATATTAAGATATTGAGTTCGTTTACAATAGTAGCAAATTCAAAATGTCATCATTTTCGTTAGAAGGCTAATGGCAATTAATTATTAATATTAACAATAATAGTTTAATGGAGAGCTAATCAACTTACATGATGCTGAATGATTTTTATATTAAGATATTATTTAAATAATACTATAGCAATACCAGTGATACAATGTCACTACGCATTGGTTACACTTCCCTGTTGGAAAAAAAACATACATCTAGACTGGTTGGCTGTTTTTAGCTGTTTTGCAGACTGGTTTTAGAGGGGTTTTGACCAGCTACTTCGATCTTAAACCAGCTAAGGCCAGTTAACCAGCTTATACTTGCTTTTCAGCAGGGTTTATATTAGATGGCTTTAACTTGCATATGTACTTACATAAGTAAAAAAGAATTTCATACATTGTATTTCTTATGCACATACCTGGGCAATTCTACACAAATGTCAACCTTACCATGGAAAAATAGTTTTGCCAAAGGTTTTCACCATTAATTTCTAGGTTATCATTTTTGTGCATTTTAATTGAAAGAAATCAAACAAAGCATGTTGCCTCTTTTTTTGCACATCCTTGACGCATGTATATTTCTCCTTTTAAATAGATATAGATATATATTTTTTTATTTTTAGGTTTACTGAAATATAAACTGATGGTTCAAAATATTGGTAATACTGTGAATATTTACTCTCAAAATTTATATTTTAAGTTTTTTAACTATTGCTTACCTATTGGAATTGCTTGCCTATTGTTTAATGTAGATACTTATGTACACAATAGTTAAAGTTTTTCTTATGTAAGTACACAGTAGTGCTTAAAGATTCTCTAAGATGCTTAAAAACATAGTATTACCATGTTCAAAAACAGATGGCAATGCCTTGTTTTTAGTTTCTTACTGGAGTCAAACAAAACATGCGACACGCTCCACACTGCGAACATCTGTTTGCAAAGCGTGTTGTTATAGCACATCTGAGATCTGCAGCGCAGACCAGCGCCCGGACATTTGTTTGAGCCACGGATTAATTTCCATCACGCTCAGTTCGGCCGAGAAGGCGCCCCGGCTGAGATACAGATGACTCACACACTTAACAGGCCGCAAGCTTCGGGGATCAAAGCGTAGCTGCAAAACTGCGAGCCTCTGTAATTGCATACAATGAGCTGGTGAATCAGGCATTTGCATGCCACAATACAGATGGCAAAGGCCTTCACGGCCTTGATCACAATTCGAACACAGTTTACCTGCACCGTGCCCGCAACTGTTCTCTATACCTGCTGCGTTTGCCAGCGTAAACAGAATAAACAATGCCAAGCACCTTTTTGCTGCTCCAAGTGCCTTTTTAACAGGCAGAAATATCTGGTGTTTTCCAAAACCTGGCTTTACATATGCAGACATGTCCCATTTTGAAAAAACAAAACAAAACATGCAATTACAAACCAATGGGCCTTTTAACCAGTAACAAGGATGAGGTTGAGAAAGATGCATTCTGGTTTTAATTAAAAAAACAAATACATAAATAACACACTGTATGCAAGCACAATATATAAAATATTGCCCAACAATGTTTTTTGAAGAAGTTACTACAAAGTTTTGGATTATGAAAATTTTTACAATCCAGTTGGCCAATTTAAACCAGAAAAACATTGTTAGCAGTTAAATGAATGTTTTAAACGTAATTTTACCATATTAACATTAGTTAAGACAGTATTAAGTTAATACGTTGACTAAAAGAGCTAAACGTCGAACTAAAGAGAATATTCTTAAAAAGTTATTTATCATTTACGCACCCTTACGTAAATCCAAATTTCTATGATTTTATTCTTCTACACAACACAAATATTGAAGGTAGTAACCAAACAACAGTGACCCCTATTGACTTCCATTGTATGGACAAAAAATATATTAAAATATCTTATTTTGTGTTTTATAGAAGAATTAATCATATACAGTTTATTAATAACATGAGGATACAAAAAGATGTCTTTTTTGGGTGAACTATCATTTTAATATCTACCAAGATCATTTTAAAGGTTCTATTTCAAAGCTTTTAGCACCAACAGCATCTCACAGTTACAAGCATGTTGTGTTTTTAGTTTTTTACAGATCTGGTGTCTCTCTAAAACACAACTTTATATCAATTCAATACAAAGATTTTTCGTCTCTTTGGAAGCCATCCTGTAAGTCACTTTGGATAAAAGCGTCAGCTAAATGCCTAAATGTAAATGTAATGTAAATGGAACGTTCATCTGATCAAATTAAGCTCAGACCACATCTTCATGACCAAACGGTATGAAGAGTTTTTAAATCGACCAAAGCGTTTTAGTGTAACCCATGAACAAATGTGATGTTGAATTTGGTGAACCAGGAAGTGAGGCTGTCAAAAACTTCTTTGAAAAACTTTTCATAAATATTCATGAAGATTATTCATATTCATAAAGATTTTCTTGTCTTATCTGCTAGATTACCTCTCCAATCTTTGAGGTCCTCTTGTTCTTTTGCCCAGGGCAAGATGTTAAAGTTTAATGTGCAACTTTAAGAAAATAGAATTCTGTTATTTATTTATGATCGGGCCGGTTGTCCTCTGGCATTACTTTCCCCACTCTTACTTTTTGCAGGCATGGCTGCTCATGAGCTGCCTCAGACTACTCCCTCGAGTTAGGGGCCGTGGGACTGGAACCAAATATAAAAGACACCTTTCAGGTCAAAGTGACATCCCCAGTTCTTCACTAGAGGGCCATGCAGTTCGGTCTGGGAGTATGATAAGGGAACATGGGCTTTTCCCCCCTAGAATGCCATAAATAAAGTAGAAGATGTAGTCTGCGAGTCTTTGATTTACTTTAAAACTTCAAAGCGGTTTCTCTGCCGTCTTCTACATTTCGAACACACTTTTTGCACATGTTCTTATCAGGCCTGTGAAAGAATGTTGGCGTAAAACCACTCTCGTGCAGCAAGGAAATGGCAAACTGATCTGTTTTCGGTTACATCAAAGTGCAAATTTCGCACATAGATCCCTCGATAAGAAAGGTCTGGGGCGCAAAGGCCCAGCAATATGCCTGGAGAAACAGAGATAGATTGTTATTGAGTCTCCCTGCATTGATTTTACGTACAAGGTTTTTTTTACAGCAGGTGAAAATACAATAATTGTCTTGCGGGCATAAGAAGTATTTCAGGCCTTTAGTGGCTCTGCTTCTGTGCCAAGTATTGGATATTCTCAAGCTGGCAATCCACAGATACTGAAAAAGTAAAGTTTACTGCTGATGTTTGGTTAAGTGTGCGGTAGCAGTGTACAGATACGCATTTTGTTTAGTCTTTTGTCCCGTGTTGTCTTGTACAGCACCTTGGCCCAAGAAAAACATTGTTTTGTATCAATATATACAAGCTAAGTATATGGTTTAAATGACAATAAAGTTACTTTGACTTTCACATATATTAATAGAAGCCCAATTTGCAAACTATTCTTCATCAACACATTATGCAATAATATTTGTGTCCCACATTATGTACTATGAAAAAGAATAAAAGATAATCTTGCACTTGCTTCCATTCACATTTAACACTATTTCAAGTTCTCAATAAATTTACATTTATGCATTTAGCGGACACTTTTGTCCTAAGCAACATACATTGCATTTTACTATAATTTTTTATTCTGAGTATGTGCAATCATCAGCTACAGGAAAGCTAGTAAATTCCACCAAAGAACAAATGCTAAATTCTTAAAATTTGTTTACTATGTACAGTATAAAAAAAAAAGATTACATGCCGAAATACTAGCAATCTTTTTTATTACTAAGTGCAAAAAGGTGCTTAGTGCATAATACAATTAACCTGTTAACTGTCACCATTCCTCAGGAGGAACATGTATGTTATTTCCCTATTATTTTTAATATTTCATATTTAAAAATATGATCTTATCCTATTATCTTTAATAATATTGTTGAATTTTATTCTAATCATGACAAACTAAAAATTGATGGATAGGTATAAGACTCGTGATGAAATATTTGACAAATTTTCATAACAATAAACATAAACAAAAATAATAATTTAAAATGTTACTGTAATTTATAAAAATACCTAAAATGATTTTTTTAAAAGCCTTAAAAATGTTTGAAACATTATCTCAAATCTAAAAACTGTAGTTCGGCAGTGCATTTTCGTATGTATACTCAATTTCTGCTGTGACAGTTATCAGGTTAACAAATGTTTCGGTCATGCTTGACCTTTCTCAGTGTTTCCAAATTATGTACATCTGTATACACTATGCACTTAAACTATGCATAATGTAATATACTAGCTAGTGTATGACCTTTAGCAGGATAACATCATCTAATATTGAATTACTACTTTGCTAATTGGAAATATAAGCTTTTTTGCAGATAAGGGCAAATGACATCAAGAACATCAAACACAATTCAGTCTATGAAAATTCATTTTGTACGTTGAATTTTTGATGCAATTGTTACCTGTTTTTCCTGTCAGATTAAAGCGAAACAATCTTTGCAGATGCTCACACAGTTCGGATAGCCCCACTTCTCTACCATTACGTAAGCAAAACTGCGACTCTCGAGTCCATGAAGTGTCCAGCATTCTACACTTCATTTTTCGGTTGAATGAGTGCATCCGAATGAGTGCATCCAAGCACTTGAATTGCACTTTTTGTTGGAATTTTCAGGTGAACAGACTGTTTATACTACAGAATGGTGCATACAAGTATGCAATTTGGGATTTTCCATAATAAACTCTTCCATAATACTCATGTGGTCACATGACCTCGTCAGCAAGTGAGCGATGTCCAGTTATTATGTGCTAAATAAAAAATAGGATCTCACCTAAATTTGATTCTGTCTAACAATTTAAAGGGAGTTATTTCCAGTTTATGGAAGAATATTTCTCATTCTGTGCACAATATACAGCAGAAACGGTAAAAGTAATTGTGTTAGCATCCGGTTAGGCTATATGGACATAACCCATGGGATTAAAATAAGTGCATACTAAATAATAGTAAACTGGAAATATCTTATCACAGGTGTTTAGATGGTATACACAGTTTCCCTTGGATGTTTTAACAGTCTAGGCTTGTCTGCTTAGGATAATATCACCCACAAAATATCAGCATGCCCAAAGAAAGAGGACTCTGTGACAATGACCTGTCAACGTTTTCAGTCGAAGAAAACGGTCTGGTAAGCTAACGCTTGCATGCAAAGACAAATAGAATAGAAAGATTACAAAATAGGAATTTCTTTTGTGCTAAAACGTGCTAGCATCATTCTAAAACGTGCTAACATAGTGTTGACATCGTGTTAAAATGTGTGCTAACATTATGCTACAGCGTCCCCACTTACTGATAAAACGTGTTAACATTATGGTAAATCATGTTAGCATCATTCTAAACTTTCATACTATGCTTTCTCAAGCCAACATAAAGTTTGTACTCAGATATCCATGGCACAGTAAATGTTTTTATTAAAATATGTGTCTCACGAACCTCCATAATATTCTTATGATCTTTGTCTTGCAGTTTAGTGAAATGAACAACTTTTAAATTATAACTGGAAAAACAAATAGAACAAGAATAAAGATAATGAATTCTTCCAGTAAATAGTATGTTAGTGGAATCATACCGGCTGGTGACCCCAATTAAAAACAGAAAGACCTGCACTAATCGTTATAGAGTTTTAATAAATATACTGTGATAGTCCATCTACTACAATATTTAACCTGTAAGATGATGTACGTCTTTGGATTTTGGATTATTTTATCATGCAGTGTAAAAATACTGGCGAAGATATTGCAATGTCCAAATCATGTTTCCAAATCAGTAGAACCCTAGTTCTACATTTTGTGTGCCTTCATCATCTGAAACACATGATTTGACTTATCAGCCCACTAGTAGAGACTGAAAAACCTGAACTGTGTGTTAGATAAGAGAGACATGCAAAATGTGCAGTCCTAAATTTCTTCTAGGAATGAATTGGGGACCTCTGGTAAATGCCTTATTTGAATCTTTTTCATAACTGAAAAATAACTTAAGAGTAAATGAAACGACAAAACAGGTCATTCTTGATATTCTGAGCAAAGCTAGAAATGGACCCCATAAAGTACCAAGAACAAGTCAACAAGAGAGATAAATCTTCTTTCCCAGACTCCTCTTCACCAATCAGAGCAGAGATGATTGGGCCTGATTAGCCACAATCAAAGCTGGCGCTCAACCCTGACGGTCTTTTGACTTTGTAATCGATGTCTGGCTGGCTCTTCCAGCAAATTTGGGCCTGAACACCGCTGAGATGCTATCACCCTCCTACTGCCATAAGATATAATCCCTCCGTTGAAGTCCATGATGTTTCCAGATTCACTCAGGAGCCAAAGGATCTTCCTTCAGCTGGATGCATCCCAGCAGTAAGTGCAAATTGATCTAAAGAGATATAATTTTGAATTGGCTCTCTTATGGGTTTTTATTGCTGCTGCTATAAAATCTCCAACTTTTTTTAATCAACGACTTGCATGAAATGATAACAGGATTAAAAGGCAGGATTCAGCCAAGTGCAGTATGTTGGGAGATTTTGAAAGAGACAGAGCTGTAAAGCCGTACAGTTCTTGTGGTTGGGAGCAATGCTTCATGTCAACCAACAACCTTAAAGGGATAGTTATTAAATAAAATAAAATACTTTTATTATTTACTCGCCGTCATGTCATGTCAAACCTGTATGACTTTTTTGCTTCAGCAGAACACAGAAGATTTTTTTGCATAACGCTGGTTACCGGCACCCATTCACTTTCATAGTATGGACACAAGGTACAATGGAAGTCAATGGGTGACGATAAGAGTTTTGCAAAATATCTTCTTTTGTGTTTCATAAAAAAAGATTCATATACAGGGTTTGAATGACATAAGGCTGAAAAAATTATGACATCATTTTTATTTTTGGGTGAACTATATATGAATATGAATTTCCACCAGGCTTAATTCTAAAAATTTGGTCACGGCTTCAGTGAG
Source organism: Beaufortia kweichowensis (assembly GCA_019155185.1). Lineage (NCBI taxonomy): Eukaryota > Metazoa > Chordata > Actinopteri > Cypriniformes > Gastromyzontidae > Beaufortia > Beaufortia kweichowensis. The sequence goes on along the minus strand of CM032818.1, from coordinate 8,736,146 downwards.
AAATTATCTTTTCTAACCACAGCTCTATTATCCAATCAGCTTCTTTTGTGTATTGAGTCAAGTAAATCTAGATGGATGTAATTCAATGCAAATGTCAGCCTTACCATGAAACAAATAAGTTTTAACCAAAGGTTTTCTCCGTACTAATAGCTCAGATGTCAATATTTGATGGTTTCAATGCCAATCTTCACAGTCAGGTAAAGTGCTATTTTCAGAATTCTCACTTTCATAACAGTCCATATTCCTCATAAATGGGCACAGGCAAATTAAAATAAAATAACTATTTTATGTTCTTTGAAAAGTCATTCCTTCTCCATTTGTTGGGTATTATTGGTTCTGGTTGTGCATTTTAATTCACGGATGTCATGCAAAATATGTTGCCTCTCAAAAACGTGTCCTTGTCTGTCACATCCACAACACGTTTTTATTTCCATTTTTCAATAGAAAACTTGTGAATACACTGATATTTTTTATGTTTAGACACTATATAAGCTAATGGTTCAGTATATTGGGAATAAATACATTCTGTGAGAATTTATATGTCAGGTTTTAACTAAAAAGTATGTCCAGAAAACTTATGTACATGTTCATAAATAACAAGAAAATTTTAATATTTTTGTGAATTAAATGATTCCTTTATTGTTAAAAGGGGTGTCACAGATCGCCAGGCTCCACCCAATCACCTTCCATGCCCAAACTGCCAATCCCACAAATCAGCCAATCACAACGCAATGAGTACTAATGAGATACTAATCACACCCACCTGCCGCTAATCAACAGTTCATCTATTTAAGCACACACAGACAGCCCACACACACACACGTTATCTGGTCTCATTTACACATGTTTTGGATTATTTCTCTTCTCCCATGTGCCAATAGTACTTTTGTGAAGGCTGTTTTCTCATTGGATTTGTCATCTGTGTCATTTCCTTGTGGATTTAAGCTACTACGTACCTGTTTGCTCAACGCCATCTTGCTAGGTGTGTGCCACAATCCACTCTTACCTCACCTGATCCATGATCTCCACCATCTGTAAGGACATTTCTTTTCGGTATACAAACTCAGTATCTTCATCCTTCTGCATTGAATCATCCACTTGCCTGTTTATTCATTTATATTGCCAATAAAATCCCCTTGAAGTGCATCTATGGTTGTTTTAAGTCTGCATACTGTAACAAGGGGTGGCTCCACAGGATGGCACTATCTGTGTATTTACGTGCATCCATGTAATATAAGTTTGTAATGCACATCAGAAAACAACTAGACTAATAAATTTGAACTTTTCATGTAATTAAATGATCTGGTCTAGGTGGTAGATATTAACGCTTTAAGACAAAATGAAGCAGAAGAGCATCGTTGATATGAAGCCCTCTGTCTCCGTGTCACGGGATTCATAAAGATAATGGAGGCAAAAATCAACTCCTCCACTTTAATGTTTAACTCATGAGCCAGATGGCTGCTGCACAGCAGAATTATTACCTCAGCTGCATGTGAATCCGTGAGTGAGAGAATAAGAAATAGAAATAAATTGAAAAAGCAGGAAAAATATTTACATTCACTCATTAAATATATGTCTGTCTGTTCATCTCTGTGATCGTAAGTCTGTCTATTTATCGGTTTCTCTCTATCTGCCTGCCTGACTATTTATCATTCGTGAGTCTATGTATTTATTTATCTCTCCATCTGTAAGTCCGTCAGTTCTGTCTGTCTGTTTCTCTGTAAACCTATCTTTATGTTTATCTGTCCGTCTTCCTGTCTATATACCTCTTTATTGCTTTAACTATCAGTCTGTCTATTTATTTCTCCATCTGTAAGTCTAACTAGTCTAATCTAGTCTAATCTATGTGTCCTTCTGTTTTGTCTGTCTGTCTGTCTGTCTCCCCTGTCTGTTTATTCATCTCTCATCTGTCTTTGTTTTTCTTTCTCTCCGTTTGTCTATTTTTCTTTTCTCCTTTTTTCCTTCCTTTCTTTATCCTTCCCTCCCTTTCGTTCTTTCTTTCGTTCTACCTTCTTTCCTTTTCTTCCTTCCCTTCTTCATTAATTATTCCCCTTTCTTCCTTCCTTCCTTCCTTTCTTTCTTTCCATCCTTCCTTTCTTTCTTTCTTTTATCCATCCATCCCTCCTTCCTTTCTTTCTTTCTTTCTTATCCATCCATCCTCCTCCTTCTTTCTTTCTTATCCATCCTTCCTTTCTTTCTTTCCCTTTCCTCCATCCTTCCTTCTTTCCTTATCCATCCTTCCTTCTTTCCTTATCCATCCTTCCTTCTTTCCTTATCCATCCTTCCTTCTTTCCTTATCCATCCTTCCTTCTTTCCTTATCCATCCTTCCTTCTTTCCTTATCCATCCTTCCTTCTTTCCTTATCCATCCTTCCTTCTTTCCTTATCCATCCTTTCTTTCTTTCTTTCTTTCTTTCTTTCTTTCTTTCTTTCTACCGTTCTACCTTTCTACCTTTCTTTCTTTCTTTCTACCTTTTTTCCCCTTCCCTTCCCTTCCCTTTTCCTTCCTCTCCTCCCTTCTTCCTCTCTTCTTTCTCTCCTCCTCCTCCTCCTCTCCTTCTCCTCTCCTCCTCCTCCTCCTTCTCCTCTCCTCCTCCTCCTCCTCCTTTCTTTCTCCTCTTTCTTTCTTTCTTCTTTCTTTTCTTTTCTCCTCTTTTTTCTCCTTTTTCTCCTCCTTTCTCTCCTTTCCTTTCTTTCTTTCCTCCTTTCTTCATTCTTTCTTTCTTTTCTCTTTCTTTCTTTCTTTCTTTCTTTTTTCCTCATTTCTTATTTCTTTTCTCCTTTTCCTTTTTTCTTCCTTCTTCTTCTCTCTTTTCTCTGTCTGTCTTTCCTCCTTGTCTTTTTTTTCTTCATTCCAGGTTTCTGTCTGGTCTTGTACAACCTGGCTGTACAACCCTCAAAGCATTTTAGGCTTCAGGAAAGTCATTCCACTGGCATTACGTTTGTCTTAAAACTCTTAAAATGAATGTATTTGCATTTACTATTTGAAATATTAGCAATGATTACTGTAAATGAAATGGTGGTGGTCATTTACCTTTACTGATAGTTTGCGGATATGACAAAGCAACTGTTTTTAAAGCTAGTGAAACTATCATGGAACTTCTACAGATGTCTAATTTGAAACATTGGTTGTGAAACAAATATTGTTTCTTATTTGCAGGCCTTATAGGCCATCTTGGATGCATTGAAAGCTGTGTTTGCCGCCTTTGCGATGGATGCATGCAAAATCTGGTTAAACAAGGTATCTTTGGGGACAGCTGACATACTGGAATACAACAGGTATGTGGGATGGACTGGAATGAAAGTAATGGTTTTCTGTTGACCAATCAAAGCCAAGTATTTAACAATAGAAACTTGTGCTGCCAGAATATACTGCCCCCCCCACACACACACACACAAACTGTTGGCACCTTTTTGTAGAATGGTTTTAGATTTGCAATGAAAGATTGTAACCTCTCAGAAAGCTAAGGGATGACTTCTTATGACTTCTAAGAGTCAGAGAAAATGACTCTTGTGCTGTAATAAAGACACCTAAAATAAGCCTGCATGACACCGGCTGCCCGGCGTGGCCATGTATTGAGCTGACACTTAAATGACACTATTCTGTTTGTAAGAGAAACATTCACACTTGTCAGAAGTCTCATCTCTGACTGTGAAACCTCAAGGGCAAAGATAATCATTCCAGGCAAAGCATAAAAACAATAAAAACAACTGTACTGGACATGGACCAGCATTTCAAATAAAAACTTTATTAGTCCAGTGTATTTAGACTTTGAGCTGATAAATGCTATGAAATCATTGTTGAAAACCACTTAACAAAGCGAGCTAATGTAAATCTATAATTTACTCTGGTGGCGGGCGTTGATGTGGAACAGATGTTATGTTTCCTGTGGAAGGAAAGCGTGATGCTTTAATTCATAGTTATTGTGTATCTATTTTTGCTCACACATTCTTTTAAATTGAGGAAAAGAGAATATTAATGCAAACTGGAAAAGAATGGCACAAAAACATTACCACTGAGAAAACACATTATTCTGTGAATTAAGAAGTGACTTGAGCAGAGCTGATATGAATTGTTAAGAAACATTTGTTGTGTGTGAAACCGCTCACTTATCAAGCGGTTCACATTTGAGTCCATTTAAGTCGATGAAAATAAGTGAGCGATTTTGGACACTGGCATATAATAACTTGCGTAAGAGATTTAGCTGACATTTTTCCTCATAAACATAACACTTTCCGTCTATTACAGATTTTTCTCAGTTGCTTTTTTCACATTTCTCACAATCCTTAATATTTGCAAATCAGTAAGTGCATTTCTCATAAAAACTGGTCAGAATGCATAGCCATGCTGTTACTATAACAATGCTGTATGATGTAAACTATGACTAAGGTTTGACGACAATGAATGTAAATGCACAAGGCTGCACTTTCTGTGTGACTATTTCTCTATTAATATTTAAAATGTCTATCACATTTATATTAGTAGTAGTAAATAACAGACAGATGATGAATTTTTTTTTGAAAAAACACACTTGTATTAACATACTATTGATTTTGTAAAAGATGAGCGACGTGTCTTGAAGCTTCAATCTTTTCCTGAAGATACTGGGGTTTTTTTCTATGAAGTTTTCAGTCGCAGCTGTAAATCATGATGTCACACCCTTGTTTTTATAGCATCAAAATACTATGTGACTAAAACCAAACATATTTAAAAATTGAACACTTGGGCTTACCTTAGCAATTGCCTAAAATGAGAGAAACCATTTTTGAAAAAAAAAAATTATATGTGAAGTTTAATTGCACTTCAATGCACATCAGAGTGCATTGTGGGTTAAAAGAGTAAAAAAAATCATGGTAAAAACTGTTAATTTTCTCAACAAAGAATATAATTTATTGGCATTAACCTTCTAGCTTGACACATTGAATGTCGCAGGTATGTTTGCAACAGCTCATCTAAACGAGAAACATGGATGCCAACAATTTGCGTAGCATTAACTTTTGTAACCAAAGTGATATTAGCAATCTGAGCTGCATTATCACCAGCCAGTTGTTGGTAAACTGCTTAGAGACGTGCAGTGTTTCATTTATATTCTTTAAATTCTTGTAGGTAGAAATAACAGAAGACCAAGAGTATTGAGAAAAGTCAAGTCACATACATTTCTTTCACACATCTTCCCCCTGCAGTATGCTAGAGTATTACTTTCGTATTACTTTCACAAAAATGTGTATTACTTTCGTATTACTCGTATTACTTTCACAAAAATGTTTTTTTCAATTTGGACACCAATAAATTATATTTTTGTTAGAGAAATTAACTGTTTTTCCATAATAACAGCATTTAACATCAGTATTTTTTATTATTCACACTGATCTGACAAACCGCAACAAACTTGTTTATTCTACATCAAGAAGTAGATCAGCTTTAGCATCAGACTCGAATTACTTTCACAAAAATGTTTATTTAGTTTCTTGACAACTGTGACTTGCTTGTTAGTCATCTGTGATGTACCACATTGAGCATTTCCTTTGAAGAAATAAGACACATTTTAATTGCCATTTTCCATAATTGGTTAAAATCAAATCAAACAATGGGTGTATAGTACATTAAAAGCTATATTTTGATATGGGTCCAAATACAAGGTGCAAAAAAAACATTTTTCAACAAATTTAAGCAAATTTAATTTAATTACATTTTCAGTTTGTCCCTTTCCAAACTCTTAGAAGCTACCATTGGCTCTTAAAACAAGCTAATGTGAAGTACTTTATTGTTTTACGCTCTCAACTCACAGTTCACTTCACCTTACTTGAGAAGCTCAGACTCTAGCCATAAGAAAACATCACCTGTCCTATCAAGACTTTCTGTGGACTTCTCCGGCAAATGAAAATGTAACTCAACAGGCAGCTCGATTTCGTTTCTAGTCTCCTGTGGATGCCATCCACTCCAGTGGGTTTCACAGTTCAGTGAATGTAGTGCAGGAGTAGCAGTCGCTGGAGATCCTCGATGGGCCGTGTATTGTCAGAGACGCCCCCTTTCACTTTCTAATGGCTCCTCGGATAGGTGCATTTCTGTGAAAGAAGCCCTTTTTTCCCACTTGTATTCGGTTTTACAACCAAACAAAGATGTGAGTGCTCTCAAATCGTTGGCAATTCCAGCAGAGCCGAAATGGTTTCATTTAATTTCATAGCTGAATCAATTAGAAAGACTCTAGACCCTGACTTCAGGCCAGAATGAAAAATTGCGCACAAAATAAACATCAAGGGGCGTTTTCAAATGGCTTAACCTGATAACCGTCACCGTTCCTCAGGATGGACAACTGTGTTATTTTCCTATTATCTTTAATATTTTATTCTAATCATAACAAAATAAAAATTGATGGAAAGTTATAAGACACAAGATGGAATATTTGACTAATTTTCATAACAATAAACGAAAACAAAATAATAATTACAAAATGTTAATGTTACTGTAATTTATAAAAAATCTCAAAAATTTTTAAGACTTAAATGTTTAAAGAATATCTAATATATAAAAATTAAAAGATGTAGTTCGGCAGTGCATTTTCATGTGTATACTCAATTTCTGCTGTGATAGTTATCAGGTTAAGTCTAGTCCCAAAATAAACTGCATTTTTATACAGTTTTAACTTATCTAAAAAATATATCAGTGCCATTGTTTGGTCTCAAGGTGCACACCAGTAATGCTTTTTGTAAGGCATATTTAAGTAGTTTTTACAAACATCGTAATTTAACTAAGGCCTAGTCCTGGATTAATCTAAACCCTGTCTGGGAAACCACCAAAAGTGCGTTTAAAGTCACCAATTCTGTCAACATCACAATATTAGTAATGCAAGCATCATTACTATAATGATTTAAACTCACCCATAAGTTTAAGTATGACATTTTAGGATGCAACTCATTAATTTGTTAATATTAGAAAGTTAGTAATAATATTGATAATAATAATATTGATAATAATAATATTGATAATAATAATATTGATGATAATAATATTGATAATAATAAATGTTAGAGACAGCTGAAAGCAGTGCTGAAATTTCCAACAAACTGAATAAAATACCATAAACCTCAATTGGAGACACAAGCAACATTTTTGGGACCAGAATATAACAAATAGAGACCCTGTAAAATGGCATCATGCATCATGGCAGGTACTTTTGCATAGGCAAGCAGCACTTACACCTCCTTTAGAAAATCTAGTTGAAATTCTGTTGTTTCAGCACTTGTAGTGCTCTGGTTTCTGTTTTTACACAATTCAGCATTTTTTCATTCAGAGAGTCACCCAAGTTCTACTTAAAGTGTTAAACAGATGTAAATATTATTTACCTGCAGTATCAGCTTCTGTTTTACAAACCAGACATATTTAATAACCTATCTTTAAAAGTCCCATGTTCGTACTTTAAACAAACTAAACAAAACCAGCCTTAACTGGTTTAAGTAAGTATAGCTGATCTTTTAGTCTGATCATCCAACATGTGCCCAAAAGCACCCTAAAACCTCTAAAGCAGATGCATTTGGAGTCCAAAGATCAGCAAACCAGGCTGGTTTAAGCTGTTTGTATACCAGAGAATAGCAGATTATGTGAATGTGACGTCAAGAATAATGGGTTATAGATGATGCATCCGACAAACACTTGAAATGGCAGTGACTATTAGAAAACATGTTCAGGCTTTTAGCACCGAGTTGCTGGGGCATCTCTTCTGTGCAGTCATACAAACAGTTCCTGACAAAATCAATTCTTTTTGGGCATTTGTGTAAGGTTTGATCAATAGACGTTTTTTTTCCTCAGCAATGATGTGTTGAGCATCCAGTCTCGGATAATCCCCATCTAACTGCTCTAATAAGTCTCGGCTCCTTTCCACACATGTACGCTTTGCCATTGATTTCTCTTGCATTCGCTTGGCCCTGCCTGTCCAGCCTGACAAAGTGTTTGCTTGCATCATGTAAAGTCTCTCATGTCCTCCATGATTAGGGTGAATTCGTGGCACTTTTGCGCATTGGCGTTTGAGCCTAAAAACTTGTCTTATTTGCAAACCAGGTGCTTTCTGCACTGGCACTTTGCACATTTTAGCATAACAGTGCATCCTTTATGTCTGATGCTGTGACTTGATATACTGTAGCTTGGGCCTTTTTGCAAGAGTTTGTGATGTTTGTTTGGCTTAATTTGTGTTGCACTATTATTACCCACTGTAAAAAAATAGATATAATTCAAATTATATAATCAACTTGGCTTTATACGTCATTTAAACAGTTTTTTCATTATTTCAACTAATTCTTGTCAACTTGAAATTGTGTAACTTAATTTGATGAGTTGAAATGACTTAATTAGTAATTAGTTGAAATAATGTAACAACTGTTTCAATGACTTCTAAAGCCAAGTTGACTGGACTTTAAAATTTAAGGCAGCAAATAATTTTTGATAGGGATGTCCCGATCCGATCACGTGGTTTCAGACTCGATCGGAATCGGACGTTACCTCCCGATTAGGACTCGGATATATATGTATATATATTCTGATTTTTATTTATTTATAGGAAAGGATGCTTGACCCGGGATTCGAACTCGTGTTGCCGAAGCGCAATTGCGCTGTATATGTCTGGAGCGTTGTCCACTCAGCCACAGGCTCCGACATATTCTCATTTATTTGAACACATCTATAGTTATGCGGTGGCACAGAGTTAGACCTCTTGACTCCACACAGCGCAGTAAGAGTTAGGAGTGCAGTTCCTAAAAGCACATTACTGGCTTTGCAAACACTGTGGCACTTTTATTTTTTTATTTGTTTACATGCCTGCCGGGTATTTTAAGTTGAGGTGCTATTTGTTTTTATATTTACTGTTGCACTGAAGTCCAAAAGTGAAGAATTTATGTTATTTATTACTTGATTGTTCAAGCTACCTCACAGAAGTGCTCTGTTTGTTAACAGAGTTGTTGAATGTTAAAATAGGGTGAATTAAATAAAAAAATAAGGAACAACCTGGATTTGTTTCTTCGCTCTTCTTTATTCTTTTTTTTATGTATTATAGAAGTATCGGATCGGGACTCGGTATCGGCAGATACTCAAAATCAAATGACTCGGACTCGAGGGCAAAAAAACCTGATCGGGACATCCCTAATTTTTGACAGTGTAGTAAACGAGAGGTTTGTTTTGTTTTTCCAGTGATCATGAAATAGTAATTCATCAGATTTTTTTGTAGAAGTGTTTGAATCAAGCTTTTATGTAGATGTGCATTGTGTACAAATATGTCTCACAGCCACATCTCACAGCAATTCATGACTAGTTTACTCGATGGCTACTTTTTTGTACAATTGGCTTTTACTGCTTTTCTGTATTTAATGCAAATAACATCAATTGCTTTGGCGCGTGTTACTGAATTTGGCAATTATTAATGAATTAAAAGCACAAAACAAGACCGAGTTTGTGTGCGAATAAACACAGGTGGGTGCAGTTTTTCCCCCTCATCTGTTTCTCACCCCACTCCCTCATCTCTGTTTGTCGTTGACTTTAATCCAAACACGTATGAAGTGAAACCTCTATGTGTCCTCACAGCTGTTTTTGGAGGCATCTCACTCATACGGTTTCCTTTGGGTACTGATTACATCTCCAACGTGGACCTTTTCAGATAAGAGGGTGTATATTATATACTACATAGAGCATTAGATGCTCTTTGGAGAAAAGTAATAGACAGAGCAAAAAAAAAAAAGGGTGTCTGGGTGTGGAATATTTGGTTAGCTTCACTAGGAAATTATATCTGTGTGCTTTTTAATGCATGACAGTCAATGCCATGCCACTCGGTATGGTAGTTTACAATTTGGACAGGGTACTTTTTTCCAACAAATAGGAGGTGCTTGAAAAAAATCCAGCTAAAGTCATTTTTTGTGATTTACTGTTTTCTACATAAAATCCTACATATTGCACAGAACATTCTGTAAAGAATATAATATTTATAACCTCTAATATCTTTAATATTGTAATGTCATGTCAAATATTGAAATCATATTGATTTTTATAGGTGTAATCAAACGTTGATGCTTGTTATCTCATAAAATTAGATTTTGAGACTTTAGCCTGGTTTTTATACAGATGGTCATTATATTTATATTTATATTTATATTTATATTTATATTTATATTTATATTTATATTTATATTTATATTTATATTTATATTTATATTTATATTTATATTTATATTTGTTTCTTGATGGATAATAAATATGTTTCCCATAAATTAAAGACGTGTATTAGTTTGATCAGTTTTACCTTCGGTTATTGGTTCAATGATTAGACTTCATGAATACAAGCATATTAGTCAATACGAGCATATAAATGCTGAGAAAACTGAGATTATTTATTTGCCTTATTAAACTTCTCTAAAAAGCATCCAAATAATATAAATCGTTTCTGTATGTGCTCAATGGACGTGTTCAATAAAAACACAATAAATTAGATTGTTTGTGTGTTATTAGGCTTGTTTAGCTTTAATTACTCTACAGTCGAAAAGGTCACTTTTTTAAGTCTTTAGTAAAACTTTCCCCAACTTTGCCTAAGTGGTTACCATAAAAATAATACCCCCCACCTTTAAATTCTCCTCCTATCTTTTGATGAAGATGTAGTCCCATCCACTCATAGTCTTTGACTCCTGAGCACTTGCCAAACACATCAGTTTCCTAAGTGACAATATCTGAAACCATACGCTTTCTGTCTTTTTGCAGAGCCTTATTTGGGTGCGCTAATGCTGTTGATTTTGTTATAAACCTGATTTGGTTTAATTGGGCAATTAGCTGGGATTGTACAGGGAAAACAAGAGGGCTTTGCCGCACCAGATTAGAGGTTATTACCGTCAGGCAATTTAGGGACAGCTTGTAGTCCTGCGAGGCCCCCTCCCTTCACTTTGGCTTAATACCTTATTGTCACAGGCATTGATGGCTTCTCTCATTCACCCTGTAATTGTTCAGAGGCCAGAGTCGAGATAAGTCTTAAAATCTAATTAAACATGACCTTTTCCCAATGCAGACTCCCTAGATCTGAAGACCATATTGTGCGAAAATGTAAATAATGAAAGAGATAATGGGACTTAAATGGACTTGATAATCACCAGTTGGGGTGAATTTGTTTCGCCTCTCAGCAGTTTGGGACTTCTTCCAGATGGTTCTTGTAGTCCCAAACCAGTTTTGGCATCATGATCTAAACTGCACAAGTTGATCTGGACATGGATCATTATGATAATGTGCATTCTCTAAAATGGTTTTCTTTTCCGATGAACATTGTTTTGATCCAAAAGAATACCAAACCTTTATTTTTGTCATGCGGCTTGAGCATGTTGGCATCTTTCAGTAAATGATACATTTCTTTTTTTGCATTTTATTACATTTTTTATTTATTTATTTTTCCTGGCCTGTCCTTCTTCAGAAATAACCCCATAGGTAATTTAAGCAGCTTATTACAAACTATAGTCATATTTTTCACACCCTCTAGCTGTCATCATGACTGACGTTTGATCGTAACCACTATTCAAAATGCTTGTATAAATGTAATGTGTGAACTTTTTAGACGATCCCTTACCAGCCATTTTTTTCAATATTAGACTTGCAAATTTGTTTTAAATGTGTTCATTTGCCAGTCAGTTTGTTTAATTGAATTTCAGTGCATTCGAGGTATACGTTTTTACTAGTTTAAGTGTTTCCTGGGATCAAACCCAGGGCTCTACAAGTACAGCTACAGAGGATTTTTCATTAGCACACAGATTAAATCCACAACGTATTAATCGGAACGTTTCTGTTGTTGGTAGCCGTGCTAATTTAGTGAAAGCTCATATTGAATGTATTTGAGGGAAGTGACAAAACGACCTATATAGTTGTAGAAGTTGGAGGACGTTCGGAGGATGTTCATCAGATCACGACTGCAACCCTCTAGTTAAGCATGACTGGTGTGAATGATGACTATTGTGAATCGTAAACCACCATTCAAAATGTGTGTTTCTATATACGTAATGTGTGAACTTTTTAGACGGTCCCTTACTGGTCCTTCTTCAAATATTAGACCTGCAAATTTCTTTTAGTTAGTTAGTGTGGATAATTGAATTGCATTCAATGTATACGTTTTTACTCATTTTTAAACTACCTATATTGTTGTATGAGTTTGAGGACGTTCGGAGGATGTTCATCAGATCACTACTGCAATCCACAAGTGCATGACCAGTGAGAATGATACCACATTGCAATGGTTTGATAGTATGAAACTTGTATAACCTAGTATTTTGCATCATAACTATTTTCATCAACATATGCTGGAGATGACTTGTTTCAGATGACAGAAAACTTATTTAGCCTTAACGGGAATATGAAATACATCAGCTGTTCATCACCGCCTGTGAGTTTCAGCTGGGAAACATTTGTTCTGACTCCTGTGCTTGGACAGTTTGCTCAGAGGGAGGGAAAAAAACTCAGATCTCGAGACAGAAAAATAAAGAGGATGAAAGTTCTCAAACAGAGATAGCATAGTTGGCCCCAGGTGCACTGCCGTTTCATTTCCCAGCAGAGTGCAGCAAGCTGGAGACAGTACAATGATTGCGGCCTGTAGACGAGTGCTATTATGGCTGCCGAAAGAGAAGGTGGGGGGAAATTACATGATCAGGTTTTCAATGAAAAGAGAGGCTGTCAATTTACGGAGGCGGGAGAGAGGGAGAGAGAGAAGAAAAGGAGAAGGTGTCAGTTGGAATATACTGTCAAAATGGGCAGCTATAACAATCTGTAAACATTTCTATTATTGCTCAAATCCCCAAACAAATCATAAAGCCCCCAGCTAGCGGTCGGAATGACGGTTTCGCCCATCAGGCTGGCGCAAGGGGTCGGCTACTTTAATTGCAGCTCGCTGTGTTGCTTTGAGTTATTACTCAATTATTAGCGGAGGGTGTTGACGCTTGCCCTCCGTCAAGGCTGCTCAGAGGCGTTGCGTTTCCCACATAAGCAACATTTAAATGTTGGATGATAATGTCAGTCTGAAATGGGATCTATTTTGAAGCGGGGTGAAGAAATGACTGTGGGGCAAGCTGAACTCCTTCACTTTGAATTTGCATCTAAAAAACTACCATGTAAACATGTATTTCCACCTCTGTACCACCCCGAGGCTGAGGCTGGAGACTAATACAATTTACATAACAGTAGACTTACCTCGGAGGCAGGATTTATTCCCACAAAATACCAAAATACTTTTCCGTTTGTGTTGGTCGGAGAACCTCTTTGTATTCTGTCACCCTAGAATGCATTTAAACTGCACTTTGCATCTTCTCCCTTAACACCTCCGCTAAGAGAAAGCGTTTGACATTTAACTCGTATATTTGTTTGGGTCTTCTATGTCTATGTGTTTAAGAAAGGCCGAAGATCCATCAGCTTTCAAAAGGGCGAGCGCTCCGTGCCCGAACCGAGGAGTCTTTATTCCCGTGCTTTTCATGTCCTCTCCTTGCTAGAGAGCAAACGTGGAGGAGGAAAAGCGCTATGTGGTCTGAAGCCAAAGAGGTCAAGTCAGTCAGTCGCCCTTTCCCCCATCTTCTTGCCGCCAATGCCGAGCCGCCCACCGGATGATTCAACCCACAGGGGACAGACTTTACAGCCGCCGATCAATAATGTCACTTTTAAGTGGGCAGAATCTGAAAGGTGCTTTGAAAGAAGTGCAAGCTTATCTTGCGTCACTCGACATTAGACAACGGTTGGGAGCCGAGACACGCGGGGGGCGGGATGTAGGAAGGGCGGGAGAAAATATCCAAGGGTTCTTGTGAAAAGCAGACAGTGGAGATCTTTGAGATATATAGGTCAAGATCTGCAGACAAAACTGATTTGAAATGACTGTGAAACAGAAAGTGTTCAATTATGAAGTTTCCTCATAAGAGGACCCACTCTGTTAGTTAAAAACAAAGTCAAAGCAAGATTGCGTAAGATCATTTATTTTGGATGATGGAATCATTTTTGGATAATTTTTGTTGCTAGGTGCCGCTTAAGAATTTCTTTAATTTTCTTTAAAATTGTAAATTGTGAGATGATTATGAGATGAGACCATGAACATTTTTTGCAAAGTAAACTACTGTTACAGATCCTGCATGCACATCCTGTAAATTGTTTCATTATGAAAGCTACCATCTAAAAGTGCTTTTTCCTGGGGCTTTATATTATAAATTTAGATTCTACTTTTTATTCATATGATGCCAGTGCATAATACATCAATTTCCTTGCGTTGGGACGTTCACATTGCCTATTTTGAGAATGTGGAATTGGAAATGAACGACCTCATGAAACCGTTTGAAACAGGTTTTCTTTTCTGTGTGAATGAAACAGGAAATGTGAGTATGGCATATTTTTTAGGTCATGTTTTTAATGGCCAGTATCTACACATCACAGCCTGACAAAATCATGGTTTGCTGCTTCCTATTGGTAGTCAAAGAAGGAGGTGTAATTCTTATTCAAGAGAGCGTTTTATAGGATGAAATGTATGTCCTTAAAAAATATTCATTACTTCTCATTTATCTTGTGAGAAATTATTAATGTACTAATTATTAATTATCAAGGTTAAAGCATGTAAATGGTGTCAAAGCTGCAGGTGTTGGATGCATAAATCTATTTTAGACTAGTCTTACAAAATATTTAAGTTTTTTTTCTACCAGACTGTTATTTATTGTAAGTTGCATAAAATTTTAGACTGGTCTAATTTAAGTAGAACAAGTAAGACTGATGAACCCTTGGATAACTTTTGCCATTGAAATTAATAAACTGTTAACTGCTCTAGTTCAAAAAGTGTCCTTGTGCTATGGCAAATTTTAATATTTGGCTTTATTAAAATATTATCGGTCCGTTTTTAATTTATTTTTCAAAAAGGGCTTGCAGTGGGTCCTTCAAAAATTCTTCATGTTTTTATTGCCTATTAATTTTCTCAGTTATTGTAGTCAAAGCCTTGTACTTTTATTACTTTTTGTAAATTGTTGATTTAAGTGGATTCAGCAGCATTGTATTCATCTAATATTATATACTTTCAAGAATGAAAACTGATGAGTGCCCACTCTCTGCCGTTTTGTTAAAGTTGTTCGGTGCCTTACTTTTTCCCATGCAGTGCGTTTCACTCGTCTTACTAAAGATAACCTTTAAAATTATTATATGCATCAGTCTTTCTTCACTGACTTTAGTTAATCAAAGTTCAAGTTCATTTGTATAGCACTTTTACAATGTAGCGCTGTCAAACTAAATCTTAAGATATAAGATATGTCATTAAGATATATGACTGTGTTTATGCAACTGGCTCTGCTTTGTGGCTTTTAGTCCACATCCAAAAAGTTCCATGTGGTCTTGAAAACAATTTACCAAAAGCTTTAACCTAAAAGGCTTCGGACATATCATTCTATAGTAGTTCTAATGTACCCGTAGACAATATTAAACCTGTACCTGTCTTAGCGGATCTGCTTATTTGAAACTCTTTCAAAAGTTGCTTTATGTGTATAAGCCCCAAAGGACCCTTCACTGTAGATCAAGTTTTACACTAAAAGATTATTCAGTGTATCTGGGACAAAACACATCATTTTGTTTTTTTTTAAATTAAACACAACCATCCATATGCACTTCTTCTCTTTATTTAAATAGAGAGAAATCACATGCCTACAGCAAAGAAACCAATTTACATGCTTGATGTCCTTCATCACCTCTTTTTTTTTTCTTTGGTAGCTAATAACTATTTTATCTTTTTCGTCTGTTAGTAAACACAAATTAGCTGTAGCCATATTTCAATTAGCAACCCAATGACTTCTTAATCAGCCTTTTTGTTACTTAAAGAAGTTGCCATTAGCTGTTACAATCTATATTTTTTGGATTATAGAGTATTTGATCCTAGATAAGTGGTCAATCTGCTTGGATATTTGGTTGGTTCTTATTGTGTGTATTCAGGTTTGAGCTGTTTTTATGGTTCTTTTTGGTGTTCTAGCGGTTGCTAAGGTGTTGCTAGGTGGCTGCTTTCTCTGCCAAAAAAAGCCCACCCCGAAAACTATGATGTTTTATCCTGTAGATTTGGGCAATTGCAACATTAATTGACATGCTATTTTTCAGTCAAAACTAAAAATATAAATTCTCAAAGAATGTTTATATTTTACGTGAGGCCTGTTGATAGAGTCCAGACATAAAAAATATCAGTCTGTGCATGAGTTATCTTTTAATGAAAGTATGTATGTGTTATGGATGTGACAACAAAAGAACACGTTTTTGGGAGGCAAAATACTTTGTAGGATTTCTGTGAATTAAAATGCACAAAAGAAATAATACCCAACAAATAGAGAAGGGATGATTCTTCAATAAACATAAGTCTTCATGCCCATTTGTGAGGAATATGAACTTATGAATGTGACAATTCTGAAAACAGCAATTTACCTGACTATGAAAAATCATGCTTCAAACGTAAAATAAATCATTTAAAAACTTTGAGAGAGACACATGGGTATTTAAAGCACCACATATTGACATCTGGGCTATCAGTATGCTGATAGCATGTAGGTTTACATTTTCTCATATAGTACTCTTTAGTGTAAGCCTATTGTATGGAATCCATTTTATCAGCCACTAGACATAAATGATTAATTTATTATAAAAGTGGGGCTGGAAAGGTCATTTGTATTGGCAGATGTTTTCAACAGTTTGCTAGCCCTGACACAATATATCTGTAGAAAAACTCTATTCCAAACCTTAACCATAACAAAAACCACACAAAACAATGATGTAGAAGCTCCTAAACTACACAGTAAATGTTAACTTACTCCTCAAATACGGTTGATTGAAATGTTGTCCCAGGGTCAACAATGAGGATCTCTCAATTCACAAAATCTGGAAGGCATCCATGGCTTGGTTAATAAAGTCTTAATGCCCCAAATCATTTCATTCCACATCCATATGAACATATACTTTAAGTTCTGGTTCTGTAGTCACCGTGTTAAACTCTTACCGACCTCATTGTAAAAGATAACAGTGGCTGACAGTTATATAAGATAGTATACAGAATATTGCAAAAGCATACATGCTGTTCTTTGAAACGGTAAGACTTTCAGCATCAAGTAAAGGTTGGGAATCTTGAATAGACTGTTGTGCAGGATAAAGATGCCATCTTGTGCTTTGAAGCATGCATTGATTCTTGCATTTGATGTGTAAGTGAATCGAATGGCTTTGTCCTTAGAAAGTTCTTCTGAAAGTGATTTTTTTTGAGAAACAAGCGATAAGACAAAGGTTACTGCCTAAGCAGTACATCTATCAACTTCTCTTTAAAAGTGCAATCAATGTTTTCCACATTAAAAAGTTGTACCCATGAAAAAATGAATGGTACCTTTGACAAATATGTTTAAAATGATATATACTCGCATGGGACACCAGTCAATAGCCTTGAAACACAATTATAGTGGTGGTTTGGGTGCTCGCTTATAGCGTGACATGTCGAGACATTGTCTGAATGCAGTGCAGATGACATTCTGTCGTTATCCTATATGCTGTAAAACTATCATATGTCAGAAGTCTCTTATGATTTGTGATCTGTTGTAGCTTTTGACAGATGTGTTCACTGTCAACTATGTGCTTTGTGAAAAGCATGCTTTTTCACAAATAATATCGGAAGGATGTGATTGGCATGACTGTTGCTTTAAAGCCACAAAGAAGTCTGAATTAACGGCATAATACACAATGATTGTATAGATCGGCATGTGAACAATGAGCGGTGAATGCGACCGGTCTAAACAGAATGAATAGAATTGAAAAGAAATTAAATGTCCAAACAAGCAGTCCCTGATGAATCAAACAGCAATGACACTCTTAAGAATAAATTATGTTATATTATATTTGTGGCTCACTGTGCATCGCGAGCCTCTGCTGATGGTGTGACATAGACGTGGCATTTTAACTTGACACATTCACCATTGTTCTTTAAAATGGCATAGGGTAACTTGGGAGTAATCAAGCCTAAAAAAAAAACACAAAGTAGTGCTGAGAAGTAGTTTGCTTAAAATCTCTTCATCTACAATCTTTATTTTAGAAGTGTAGAGCTCTTGCGTGTTTAACGATGGTTTTGTAATAAAGTTACTATAATAGACTCCAGCAGTGTATATGTAAACATGCTTATGACTTTACGTTATGTTTACATGCTGTTCGAAGTCCTATTTAGTATTTGTTGCCATCGTGTGACCCCACAAAAAAAATCACATGCAAATCTGACAAATTCATACGTTAACTAAATAGATTTTTGCTAACATAAACACTTAAAGTGTGTTTAAGGAATGTGAGAAATATCTTGTGACATCAGGGGACATAAAAGACTGTAAAAGAATCGAAATGAGCTCCAGCATTGATGGTAATGGCACTAAAAACAGCAAAATGCTTCTTGATTACAAACCAAGCTGGTGGTGGCATGTTAAATTATGCGGCGTCACAATCTGTACCTGAAACCAAACATCTAAATTGATTAGGCACTCTGGTGGCCTTAGCATGCTGTGCCTGAAGTATTTGTAGATTTAATGCGCTCCATTTTTTTTAAATAGAATTTTTTTTCTCTGACACAGAAATAAAGACTTGTTCTAATGTGAGGTGTACTGGGTTTGTGCGGTTACTTAGATCCTTTATAGAGATGCAATGTAATGGTGCAACCTAATCTCAAAAATAAATTAAAATGTAATTTTTTTACAAGGTGGTGGATTTTATATGAATTTTTGTGATGTGATTTGTCATTCTAAAATGTATAAATAAGCTTTATACAAATTAGTCACCTTGTAAAATTGTTACAAATTGGCACAAGGAGGTGTTGGATGGTGAGCTTTCATGGCATAAATCATGCTGTATGTACCCAATTTTTTTTTTTTAATGAAATGTACAAAACACATTTAAACCCATATCAGGTTCACACTTGACAAGACTATAGCATAAAACTGTGTAAATTATTGCATTTTAATGAGATGCATGCCATTTAAAAGCTTTAAACATTTGTTACATCTTAGTACCCATACTAGTGCCACAGAGGTATGATGGATGAAAGTCCAGCACTTCATTATGCCTTCATAAATATTCAACTTTCTAAAATGACTAGCCAAAGTACAGTGAGTTTAATCTGAAATTGGAGTCTCATGGCTCCTAATAATGATGTCTTTAATGGCTACTAAAATATTAATTGCTCACATTGATATGTAACTCTTGGCTTTGTCTCCCATGAGAGGCATTGACTCACTCCACTGAAGTGAGTTTCATAGATTAAGTTACAGTATGAGCATTTATGCCTTGTGTTGTGTAGAGATTCCTATGCACAAATGCACCTGGTATCTTGAAAATTCTCAAGACAGGCAATGAATAAAGAACTTCAGCGCCCTTCCTTGCTGAATAGTTATCGTTTTTGAAACACAACAAGATATATGTTAGACGGACTGTTGGAAATTTTCAGGATTATGAACACATGAAGGCAATATGTGGGCATATTGATTCATCTCTGTGACTTTCTTCTACTGTAAGTTACAACCGTAAGTGGCAACCAGTAAGTGTCTTAAGTGAATAATTGAGTAATGAGTGAGTAAATCATTGAATCATTGAGTAATGAGTAAGTGAATCATTGAGTAATGAGTAAGTGAATCATTAAGTAATGAGTAAGTGAATCATTGAGTAATGAGTAAGTGAATCATTGAGTAATGAGTAAGTGAATCATTGAGTAATGAGTAAGTGAATCATTGAGTAATGAGTAAGTGAATCATTGAGTAATGAGTAAGTGAATCATTGAGTAATGAGTAAGTGAATCATTGAGTAATGAGTAAGTGAATCATTGAGTAATGAGTAAGTGAATCACTGACTCCTTTACATAGCCAAAAAAACCCCACTGAAGTTGTTCTTAACAGAGAAGAGTAGTAAACCTTATTAACAGTAATGAAAGGCAAATTGTTAATTATAAGTTGTTTTTTAATTAAATGATATGCTCAAAATCACTAATTAATTCGTCAACTAAACACCTCGAGAGTGAAAAAAAATACACAAAGCTCTGGTTTATATGCAAATGTAAAAATAAAGTGAATAAAAGAGTTCTTTGTTTTCTTAGTAGGGATGCTTTGATCTGAATTTTTGCAGCCGATGCTGACCACCCATTTCTTGTCATTATGATTGGCCGTTACCGATGTCGATCCCGATCCTTCATTACATTTACATTTAGGCATTTAGCTGACGCTTTTATCCAAAGCGACTTACAAATATTAGGAGACAATGAAGCGACACATCAAAAGCGGCAACAATAGTACAAAGAGGTGCTTTCCTAAGTTTAAATCTTCATGCTTTATATTACTTACATGTGAGCTCTTTGATAACTCTTACTGTTAACCTAAGTTCTACAGATGTTGTCCTGGTTTTATTATATTTACCTGTGGCGATGGCATGAGTTCATGAGATTGGCCAAACTTGGCAAGTACCGATATCGATCTGTGGCTGAACGATCGGAGCATTTCTACTGTAGTGCACGTTATAAATTATCCACTCCACTAACTAATTTACTTATCATTTATCTTATTTATATCTCATATTCTTAAATACTTTAACAAAAATGATCAAAATTGAAGTCATTGAACAGCTCAACTGAAAGCATGACTGTGGTAAGAGTATTCTTAACGTTTTTTACATTTGTGTGGTCCAATCTTTGACAGCCAGGGCAAACCAAGCCCAGTCAATCAAAATTTTCCAACAATAGTTTATCCCCTTCCATCATGTGCTCGAATAACCCCCCCTAGATTCAAACATGTGGGGTCATTTTTCACAAATGTCTGCCGCACAATCTTTATTTCTCTTCTTGCTTTTCTTGTTTACCCTCTTGGCACTATCCAGGGCTTTCCATACATCTCTCTAACAGATAATACCTGCCAAAATCCAATTTAGTGGTTTTCCCCCTCAATGTCAAACCTTGTAGGCAGATGGCTTTGGTCTTAAGATAATAATGATCACATCTCTCTCGCTGTCGGGCTGGATTATGATGTCAGAGTCTGCAGGGGGGTTTAATGACAGCTCTTGATGCTTGTCTAGAGGGACGATCTCCATCCTTGTTGAGGGCACTTTAATAGTTCAATAATGTAGTACGGATTCATCTCATATTTATAATGTCTGCAGCCCTCGGCAGATGGTTTTCAAAATTCAAAAACTTCATTAATTGAATAAAGGAGGCACTTTTACTAAAATAACTTATTTTTTTGGTTGGTTGGGTTGTCATCTGCGTGGGTTCTGTCTGTCATGAACATGTCGTATCTGTCTTTGCAGAGATCAGAGAAATTCAAAGAAAGGTTGCTCCTCTCGCCTCTCTTGCCCCTGCTGTTTGTCAGACCATGCTCTTAATAATTAAAAAGCCCTCTGTTTGTGGTGCAAAAACAACCAGTCAGTCACGGCGAAGGGTGTTGAGGGGTGAGCGAACCAGCTCTTTAACAACAGTCTGTATTAGTCAACATGAAAGAGTATTTTCAACTTGTTTTACTTACGTAATGTAGCGCGTTGGAATTCATTTGCCCATGAGCGTTGCATTAAAAATTGGTGTTTACAAAAACAAAATGTTAAAAGCTGTTTGGCTATGGAATAACATTATCCAATAGCACGCACAGCCAAGACGACATTGTTTTTCTTTTTACTGGCATGCACTTCCAAATCTGAAGAATTTATTAAAGACAAAAACACCACTAACAACAAACAGAATTGTAAAAACGTTGGATTGTGAAGTTCCACGTTTCAAACATTTCCCCAGGGTTGCCAGATATGAGTAACGAAAGCAGTGAAACATTGAGTCATATCTAGTGTAATGACCCACCCTAAAAACCAGAACTTTCTTTCATAAATAAACTCATCTTACTTCAAGATTGACAGCAGGTGAAAACAATCCTTTAACTTCAACCCATTGGAATAAAGCAACCTCAGGTTACAATTTAATAGCAACCCAATTCTGTGGGAAAACTGTGGACTTGGCAACATCCAATTGAGCAAATGTTGTTATGTCCACCCCCTTTGCAGCCACTCAAACAATAAATTGCACTTCCTTTAGGTACCAAAAGTGGTACCTAAGTGGTATGAAAATGACACATTTCTAGTTGTCAGAAAAGAAATGAATTACCTGATACTTGACTTCAAGTATCCAAGCCTAATTATAGACCCCAGTCATCAAGTTTCCATAGCTACTAATAACATTTGCAATTTTTCATAATAAGCAGCTATTAAAAAGTAGAATAATGTAAAAACTGGCCAGATGGTATGAATTGTGTAGTATTCTCTATCTGGCTAGTTTCTTGCAGATCTTTAAGGTACTTAGAGGCATAGTTCACCCAAAAATAATAATTCTACTCACCCTCATGTCATGTCAAACCTGTATGACTTTCTTGCTTCAGCAAAACACAGAAGAAGATATTTTGCAAAACGCTGGTTACCGGCACCCATTCACTTTCATAGTATGGACACAAGGCACAATGGAAGTCAATGGGTGCTGGTAAACCAGCGTTTTGCAAAATATCTTGTTTTGTGCTCCACAAAAAAGGAATCATATGAAGGGTTTGAATGACATATAAGGTGAAAAAATGATGACATCATTTTTATTTTTAGGTGAACTATCCCTTTAATGCCTATTATTGAACATGGGAATTTCATCCTATCTGTAAATCCCATTTTAATTGGTCCATGACAGTAGCCTGTGAATCGAGCGGGTGCTCTTAGTGTCTCTTGTACACAAAATCTGACAGACCCACATCTTGGCTTATAATTATTGTTTTTAATACCCAAAAGATTGAAAAATGACACTTTCTATTGGCAAACAAGCCAGGAGAGGTTTGTACCTAGCAGCAGCCGCACGCTTGATTCACCATCTCATAAGAGCCATTGGAAAACCTGGCCGTTGGCATTCGGTAACATGTCTTCAGGCTACTGTTAAGTTTTTATGTTGGGCTGTCCACAGAATGCTCAATGACCATTTCACCAAGTTGCCTGGTAACAGAACAAACCCATTATTCTCTTAGTGTGGCTGTACCTGCTAATTTATAAGCACCAAACACAATCAGCAGATGGTTGATTTTATCTGACGCATATCTTTCCACCGAATGACGTATTTGCGCAGCTGTACTGATTCATTTGACTTATTTTCAGGTTGTCTCACTTTTATTACGTTAAAGGAAACAGGACACTAATTGCTTGAGGGGAAATTTAAAAGAGAACTGTAATGTTCCTGAAATACCTGGCTACAAAGACTTCACCAGCTGTTTTTTCTTCTGAAGGCTTATTTTCATGGCTACGCATATTTGTGTAGTTAAGGCACTGCAATGAAACCTCAAAAAGCATATACTGTAAGATATAAAAAGTCTTCAACATTAGTCGTTTTTGTTGACTTTCACAGGATAGAATGTCAAATGGATCTTTCATTTATTAAATGGATCCTGAATTTCAGTCCACATAATTTATGGAGTAATCGCAAAAATGAAAACGACTTGGTTCCTAACCTGTATGTTTTTTTCACAATCTTTTTGCAACATTCATAGCAACTAAGTTCATAGTGACCAAGCTCCTCAAAAACTACACACAAAATAGAAACAAGTAGTCCATGTGGCTACTTCCAGGTCTTCTGAAGACACGATTTAGCGTTTTGTGAAGAAAAGACAAAGTCTGAAATCATTATATGCTAAAAACCTTCATCCCCACCATCCCGCAGTCATTTGAAATATGTGGCTTTTAGATGCATTGCGTCAGGATGGATGTCTGTAACATCAAATATCATGGTGGTTCTTACATGTGACCACACACTATTGACGTCAAAGCCAGGTGATACCTCTGAAATTACATTGGAGGATGAGTAGATAACAAAAGTGTAATTCTGTTTGAACTATTCCTTTAATGTTCATATGCTTCTGTAAAACCATATGGCTTTGAGACTGGCTTTTCTTGAAAATGAGAATCTTGTAGACCTGCAGGCTGGTTATAGCTGTTGTTTGTCACAGAGCTTTCAGCTGATCCAAAAATCCCATTTTAAAGGGATCTGTATCATTATATGGGATCTGATCATTATTGGAAACCACCAGATCATGCAAGTACTCTTAACGTTATGTTGCTATGACGACATGTGTTGCACATTACCACATTGAATCCATGTTTGGGTCAGATATAACCAACCCAATTGTTCAATATTTATCTAGAATACGAACAAACTCAATCACGGAGTTAAATTAACTTGGAATTTGGAATTAACTTGGAACCGTTGGGTTAAATTAAGTAAAATTCTTAAGGTTGGTCTATATTTGACCCAAGCATTTTTAGAACAGGGCTTGTATAGAATTGTCACTTTGCAAAGTTTTTTGTAAAATGTTACAAAAAATACAGTGCAGATTCCCTGTTGACTATATTGTTACAGGGTAGACTGTGTTGTGATGTTTTCTGTGCCAAAGTTGAGTTGGATGACCTGTCTCCTTCTCCGTGTTATTATCAGTCACAGTTGTGAAAGCTTTACATGGTTCAATCTCACCTGCATAAACCCAGGCCTGTAACTGCCTACTGCCACATCACTCCACCTTAGATCCGGCTCTCAAATTGAAACACGGCACAGAATGGGATTGTGAGGAAGCGACGACAGGGACAATGCCGATTTCGGCGTGAAATATCAAACGCCCGGGAAGGTCACAGCAGTCGCGGCCTCATCTGTCAGCCGCGTTTTCAGCTTCACTCTAATGCCGGCCCTTCATAGCAAGCCTGAGGCCGGCAAATGAACCTCCATCAATCATGCTCACTGAAGCTTTTGCCGTTCCTGTCGCACTGAAGTTATGAAATAGGTACGAATCAGGTAACGCCGCCCCCTCCACCTGTGGCTGGGACCCTATTCGCAAGAATTACAGGAGAAATGGAACCGGTTTTGTACCGTATTGCTAATAAAGAGGCATATCAAATATTTATGCCATACAGGGCCGCATTTAGCCGTTGATCAAGCTGGGTCACGATACCTTTCGAAGCAATAGACGTGCTGTGTCACGGAATGTGGGGGGGGTTATTTAGTGGTTGGGAAATGAAAAACACTGCTTGGGGAGGTAGGAACAGCCTGGGCAATAACCTTTTTTATTAGCACAATTTATCAGAAATGTCACGACTCCTTTATGCCTTTCTTTTCGATACCTGCTATCTAGCCTCTTGAAACCTAAAAACGTGTCAATATGCGAGAGCATGTTTCTTAAATCCTGAAGTCGATTTTAAATAATAGTCCGACTAGAAATAAAGCTTGCTCATGGTCCTCTATTTTCAAACCTGTGTGTTATTTTTTTCCGCTGAGAGTTTATAAAAGATCTTTATGCAGTTTTTTTCTCATACAACCTCCAAAACGCCACTGTAAATGTAATCCATTTTTTCCCATTTTCTGTGAATATTTCTTTTAAAGTTCTTTAATACTTCCACTGACCGTAAGCAAGAGCGTGAAGGAAAGTATAGGCACGGTTTCAATACATTAGGTGTAAAGATTCAAAACAAAATGTTCCATCAACAACAACATAACAGCAATGGGTTTAGAGAGAATTACCCAAACCACATGCCCACAGGCCCCTAACAAGATTTTGAATATTGTAAGACAACACAGGCCTGCCATAGGATTTTCTAAAGCAGATGTTACAGTAAGTGTTGATGTGATTATAAACTCCAAATAATAAATAGAGTAATTTTGTTGACTGTATTTGTCACCCCGAAATATATAACCCTACTTCTATATTTTCTCGAAAAATGACAACAATGTAAATAGTGTGCATTCATTTAAATAATGTAAATTAATAAAGTGGTACACTTTCATTGCTCTGCTATTTGAGTTTAGGGATGCATTAATTACCATAAATGCATATTAATGATTCTGTGGTTTTGCTGATTAACAGCAAGAGTATGAGAAATAAAAAAATCCTCCTAGTCGATTGGAAGAATCTGGCTTTGTTCAGATCTAAAATGCAAGTGTAAGTGTAGAGTTATGCATTTGCATATCAAAATGATATTTGGACCCAAAGACTTCAGAATCATTTAGTGCAATTTTTGAAAAGCAGTATTAAAGCAGTCTGAAACGACATTGAAGAGAGCCAAGTGGTTGACTAGGTTTTTATGGAATGAAAAGATTCAAAAGTTGGCTGGTTTAATCTGGTTTTGTTTCAGACTTCTCATCAAGACTTGTGTCTTTAATATTTGTTCCAAAAATTTCTGACGCAGGTCTGACTTTATGCTTCATGTGCCATGGGTTTAACTTGAAAAGCCTTGTGCAAAAGAAGATACAGTATGCATATTTTTGCTGGTTTTAATCAAACATACTTTTGTGGCCATGGGGATATGTAATGAAAAAATGAAAATTCTTTAATCATTTACTTATCCTTGTGTCATTTCAAACGTGTATAACTTTCTTGCTTCTGCAGAGCACAAAAGATTGTATTTTGAAGAAAGATAACAACCATGGCCCTCATTGACTTCCATTGTAGGGACACAAAATCGCTGAGACATTGCTCAAACTATCTCAAACCTTTTTTTTCACAGAAGAAAGATTCATGTACAGGTTTTAAATGACACCAGGGTGAATAAATGATGACCCATTTTTTTGTTTTTGGAGTAAACTATCAATTTAAATTGATGGGAAAAGTGTGTATTAGTGTTTACTATAGTCCATAGTGTTGTGTTTAATGCTTAAATTATGGTAACACCTAGCACAAGGATGGTTACTACACTCTAAAAAAGGATGTGTTATTTTTTAACACATAATGTGTCATTTTGTGTTAAATACATAAAAGGGACAACACATGTTGAGTTGAAAGTAACACAAGTTGAGTTAAAAGTAACACAAAATGTGTTGTTTTTAAATTAACACAAAGCTGTGTCTAGTTAGGGACAACACATCTGTGTGTTGTCCCTAACTAGACACATCTTGTGTTATTTTTAACACATCTGTTTTTAGAGTGTAGTATTTTAAACACGTTTCAGACTGAATAATGTCTCCTTGTAGCCTAGGTTTGGCTGGATCAACTACACTTGAGCAGTCTGGGTTCATCTCTCCACATTTTTTTTTACAAGCAGTAACATTTAGCTTTAATTAGGTTAACTCACAGAGATACAATTAGCAAAAATTATGAGTAAAATTATGGGTAATTTTAAATAAATATTTTTTGTGTGCGATTTAAAAAAAAATTCCAAACAAAACATAACTGCTGAAAACATTTTTCACAGAAATTAGGAAATAGCCACTATTAATCAATAGTCAAATAGATTTTTTCACAATTTTTATTTTGCAAACTTAGGTCTTTAATTTATGTTAAAGAAGTATATCACCCAAAATTTTTTTTATAAATGAATCATCCTCATGCCATCACAGATGTTGAATGATGATTTTAGATTAAAATGCTGCAACTGGTCTTATGTGATCCAAACTATTAAAGCTTCAAAAAAAAGCACTTGCATCCATCATTACAATATTTCAAATGACTACTAGATTAATATTTGATTTTATAAAGTTCCATTATACGTTTCTGAGAAAAACTATTTATACTGTATCTAAAGTTCAACAATGAGGAGAAATGCAACGCTTAGTATAGCTGCTCTAGTGCTCTTTGTTAAGCGCAATTTGAGCTTAAACAATTTTACGTTATGGCACAGTTGATGTCAGGTTAAATTTGTGGTCAGAAAGATGTTAAATTAGATTATATCCAGCAGTTTTAGAGATATTAATCATTCACATTTAAGCACTTATGACTGAAATAGCTGCCTGAAGGTGTTGCAGACACCTTTTACATGTTGACATACGAAAAAACAATTTCAGCGTAGAGATCAACAGGGATTCCAAACTCCTTTCCTTGCATAAGCGCAGATTTCATTGTTTTATTAAAGAATTGAGGTCTGTAGTGTCAGGCGTCCATAAGACTTGTTCATTCACCACAGATGGTGTCGTGTAGAATCTGCTGAGCTGCGACATCATCTCACAGAAACACTAGACCTCCTTCACTCTCCTCAGGCCTTGTTATGGTTGGTTGACGGAACAGCCGGAAGTGTGATATGATGAGGAAGACGTTAGATCTTCAAACCAGGTGGAGAGAGAATTTCCTGGCAGTAGGGATAGTTAAGCCCTGTGTGGACGGTTAATTACTCCCATACTTCAAATCCAATGTTTCCCCACTCCAGGAATAAATCAGTCCCCTCCTGAACAATGTGGAACCAAACAAGAGAATCCTAGGCGAGGCGCTGATCAATCCTGCTGTCTTAATTGTGCTTTCCGTCTTGGTAGGTGAAATTAAACTCCACATTATTTGAGCTCCCTAGTGCAGGTGAACAAAAACCCTGTCTACTCAGGCCACTGATTATTACTGGTTATTGTCATGACCACAAACTGCCTTACATCTATTAGAATAGAGTAATAATTAAAAAATAGCCCAGCCCTTTTGGCCGCTACGTTGTTTTTCCATTTTATCTCCACGGGGAAGCCGAGCGTATAGGTGTTGTATGAGAAATGCACGATGTACTAGAAATTATATGATTTTTTTGTAGAAATTATGTTAAATATCTGTGTGTTGTGTGCTTGTGTCTGGCTTGTGTCCATTGTTTTTTAAAATGTCTGTAGTGTTACAGTGTTGGTGGGTGTTAATATGTCCATGAAGTTATGGTTATCATTGGCGTGTAAAAAACTGTGATTTAATTTTTTTTGTGAAATATGGGAAGTAGCTTTTGTGAAGTAGTTTGCTTTTACTCCCAAACGTTGCACAATCGTTCCTTTTCTGAAATGAGTATGCATTTTTTTGGGGGGGGGGTTTCCCACCAAATATGGCAACGATTTCAGACCCACTTCTTGGTTTTACTGATCACGAATACTATCCAATCTATCATTATTTGCAACCTAATTATTCTCTCCAATTTATGTGAATCTTTTGGACTGAAAAGTTTATAAAAGAGAAGCCACAACAGAGTCGACTGTCGATATTTTAAATATTGGGTGGGGAAACTAGAGATTCGATCAGATAACTAGATATAGAAACCATTTGATGTTGTAAAGCGTAAACGTGCTGTGTCCTGATTGACTGATTCAGATCAGATCACTGTGATCGCAGGTTAATGCCAAATGTAAACGCAGCCTAAAATGCCAACCTGTGTCTGTTTTACTTAAATTTGTGCCTATTTTTACTTAAAACTTAAATTTTACTTGAATAAATTACCTGTTTTACTATTTTAATACTTTACTTATTTAAAAGGAAGTATAACAAAAACTGAAAATTCCTCCATCATTAACGCACCCTGATGTCATTTCACCTCTATTTGGTTATCTTTTTTTCTTAAAACACAAAAAATGACATTTTAAGGAACGTTGGTAACTAAACAACACTGACTCCCATCAACTTCTATCACGCACAAAACACCTAATACGTTTCTCAAAATATCTTGAATAAATCGGCATGAGTTCTGCGCTCCATACAGAAGCTTTTCACGCCACGTTTCATTCTGCTAATTTGGTACTCTGCTGTCTAATCTTTAATCATATTAAGGAGATTATCTTCCTAAAACTTGCCAGCCTATTCTGACTGGCCCAGCCATTTGATGATGCAAGGGAAGCAGAGTGTAGTACTGCTTTGTGTACCTTATTTTCTGCAGTTCTGGTATAGGCTGGAAAGCCTACTACCAATTAAGCAATTAGGTGATGTGCAGAGAGAAGGGGTGGTCTTAGAGCATAATTATTAGGCAACTTCCTTTCCTTTGGCAAAATGGGTAGTCAAAAAATTTATATTGCAGAGGATCCAGCAGTCTTAAAATAGCTCAGGAGAATCAAGCGCTTCATTCAACATCATGATGGAGCAAAAATGGCCCATCTGCCATTTGATGGCATGCATAGAGCTGCAACATCACTGTAAGCACAAGGTGTGCAATACACAGAGTAAGTAGTGAACAAGACACACAAGCTGAAACGTGCTGGGCCAAGAAATATCTCAAGACTGATTTTTCTAAGCTTTTATGGACTGATGAAATGAGAGTGAGTCTTGATGGGCCGATGGATGGGCATTGGTAAAGGGCAGAGAGCTCCAGTCCGACTCAGGATGAATTGGAGTACTGGTTTGGGCTGGTATCATCAAAGATGAGCTTGTGGGGCCTTTTCGGGTTGAGGATGGAGTCAAGCTCAACTCCCAGTCCTACTGCCATGGAAGACCATTACAGGAAGAAGTTGTATCCTTCACATGATTTTCATGCAGGACAAGTTCACACAAGTACTCCACAGCGTTAGAAAGGGTGCTCAAATATGGCCTCCTTGTTCACCTGATCTGAAGTATCATCAAATGTTTTACAAGGGAAAACAGTACACCTCCTGAACAGTGTCTGGGAGGCTGTGGTTGCTGCTGCACACAGTGGTTTGACATGGATGGCAGGCTTTGAGTGTCCTTTGAAAAAATGTCTGAGCCTATTTGTCATGGTCTTTTGTTAGATGCACATCACCTACATCAAAAGAAAGGTGGCTATATTGGTCAAAACTTGGACTTAAGTCAACTGGTAGTCAAAACTGACCCTACACTATACTTAAAAGATGCATAAGGTGATGTGGTCAAAATACTCATTTGGCACTCCTGTCTTCAACTAAGAATTGCTTGCTGCTAGATCCAGTAAATGAACTCTCAAACAAATCAAGTAATGTTTCAAAACGGCCAGGAAGCCACAGTGGTTTACACTTCTAGAAAAGTCTAGCCTATTTGTCATGGTCTTTTAATGTTACATCAAAAACTTGGACTTTGAAGTCAACTGCAAATCAAAACTGACCCTACACTCTTAAAAATAAAGGTGCTTTATGATACCATAGAGCAGGGTCTTCAACTAAAATTGCTTGAGATCCAGTAAATGAACTCTCCTCACCAGCCGAGGTCCAGAAATTAGTGCACGTAAATAAATTTGTTTTATAAAGAAATTAGTGTAAATATTTGTTTTTATTGAACAAATATAATGTTATCATGTATATTGAATAATGTCTCTTCATATGTATAAGCATAAATAATCCTTCACAAATCGATCTCATTTTAATGCTGTTATGTTACTGTATGTCCTCTCAGTTGCTTTGGTACAAAATATCTAAATTTATCCAGTAACAATGTCTGACAGAAATATGAAGGGAACAGTGCAAAATGCATCTCTAAATCTGCACAACATGCATTCATTTCAACATTAACAACTTAAAAGGAAAACCTAAACTGAGATTAACAATCACAATCAATGAACACAAACCTCTCTGGTTCAATTAAATCACATCTCATATCACATTTTATCTTCATTCTCATGTATTGTCTGTACTTTACTAAATGTAATGTTGAACACTCTCTTCAGCGTCAACTTTCCTAATTTGAGAATGCCATTGTTGTTCAGTCATCGAAAGTTGTATCGGTGTGCGCTGCTCTCTGCTCTCTTCACTGTCTGTGACTGTTCGCGCCGCTCTCTGCTCTCTTCACTGCACGTCTGTCTGTGACTGTTCGCGCCGGCGCCGCACTCGAAACCTGTGTCGATGTAGGACCCAAATAGCGCTACTGAGCTGACTTTATGTGCCTGATATAAATTGGATTTTATAATAACGTTAAATAGCGTTTGCCATTTATTTATTTAATTGTGTCAAAATGCTTTGCGGTCCGGATGGATGCATCTTGCGGTCCGTTGCGCCAGTTGGTGACCCCTGCCATAGAAGAACCGAATGGTTCCATAAAGAACCTTTAACATCCAAAGAACTTTTCTGTTTGACGAAAGTGAAAGTCCATTTGACAGAAAGGTTCTTTGAGGAACTAAAAATGGTTCTTCGCTGTGAAGAACCGTCTGAAGCACCTTTTTTAAGAGTGTGTATATGTTCCTAACATGCTTTCATGTTATTATTCTTGAATTAAAGATTCGCTGATGCATCATTTCAAACAAAATGTTCAGCTTTAATACATGTATTTTTTTCTTGTTGAATATCCCATTTTATTCAGTGAAATAGGTTGTGAGTGCCCTTTTAATCTTCTAAGAGTCTACTGAAGTACTTTAATCTACTGAAGTGGTTTACTTTCAGCAGCATTTGCATTATAGACAACATGTGAGACTAGCTTGTCAGTACAGGCTGGGTTGCCTTTTAGGTGCTTCTGTAATTTGTTTCATTTTTCTAAAGGCTATAGACTGAAACTCAATACATCCATTTATGTCTTAATGTAGTGGACGTTCTGACCAGTAGATCTGTTAGCATATCCAGACTCCACTAAATTGAAAGATGAACTATTATTATGCCTTTTATAATTGCTAAAATTACAATAATGGTGTAATAGTCCATCTATTGCTCTTACATCGAGACGCCAATAACTATATACCTCTCAAGATAATATCGGGTTTCCTGCAGGCAGCGATAAATACGCCTGAAAGCTTGGCAGCAATGGTATCTGTGTGAAATGATCTTCCGAGAACAATATCTCACTTCTTGCAAAGGGGGAGGTGCTCTTCAATATCCGTGGGGTGGATTTGGCAACCCCGCGCACCTCTTTTATGGGATTTTTGTGTGTGTGAGGAAGAGAGATGATTGCACCAGGGATTTGCTTTTGTCTTGAATAGGAGAAATAGAAAGTAGTAGGATAGAGAAATGAAGTGGCGTATACACGTATATATTTGAGGGAAAGAGGGATAGAAACAGAGATAAAAATGCAACTTGGCATGCAAGCATGGCATCCACTCAGATGCATGTGGGAAGCCAATGGAGGATGTGCGCATGCATAAACATGAAGGCGTGTCAGGTTTAATTAGAATATCACAATGCCTAAGAACATGAGCAACGGTGTGAGAAGTGCTGGCCCGGCACGCTTCCCATGGTGATAATACAGGGGATGGTGTGGAAGAGAGAGAGAGAGACTACCTGTGGCCATAGAATGATCAGTTTGTGTGAGGTCTGCAGTAATGCATTATGGGAAATAATGGAATGAGGGGGCTGTAATGGTTTGTCAGTGGAACAAAGCAATAAAAACAGAACATAAAAGAGATGAATAAAAGAGCAGTATACATTTTTATGAGGGGCAGGGTATCAACGATTATAACGTGCCCCTCCCTTTTAGTCATATTTTTAATGAATGGCATTATAGCTACATTCTGTAAATGTTTAGATTAAAAATAAAGATAATAAGCTTAATATAATGATACATGTTGATGTGATACATTAAAAAGGTATCAAATTATAAAAGAATATGGTAAAACATATTCTTTAAAACATTTATGGTAAAACATTAGTGGAGGATTATTGGACCTTTATGGAGAAATTGAGGGCAAGTGACTTTATATTCACTAAAAGTAAATTTAAAAAGCCTTGGAAAAGTGAAGTTATTTCTGAGAAAAGTGTTTACCGTCATTTGTATGCTGATGCTGCTTGGTTTCATGTTATTTTATGAAGTAATAAAATTCAAACGCTCATAAATGTAACAAAATATACCAAATATTTTTAAGGTCACTCTGTATTCATATTTGAAAAACATGAATAAAATCTTGTTTTTCCATGTTGAAACACGCTTTGATAAAAGTAATTATAAAATGTCATGAAAACCTGTGTATGAGGAGAACAACTTTAATTTGTCTTTAACTTTAAAAAAACAAATAATAAAGATTCTTACAAAGAAATATATAAATAAATACACCTAGTACAAAGAACAGTCTGTTTCGGCTCATTGTTATTTTCTCATGAATAATATTGTCTCAAAATGTTTGGTTTCACAGCGGTAATCCATTTAAATAAATTATTTATCATTTCTAATTTAAATGAGAACAGACTAAAAAGTGATTAACTAAAAGCAACAACTTAATTTACAGTCGACTCTAGAGAATTTAAATTTATTCTTTTTGGACCATTGAAAAACAAGTGAAATGCATCATTGGCATATTAAAAATCAAAAAGTAGCCTTCTTTAGCAAACTTATTTATAATTGCATTGACATTGTGCTTTCCTGTTTTGTTAATAACGGCAGATTTCTGGGCTGTGGCCAAGTAAAGGTAAATGTGTCTGCTTTACTGGTGGGAAATGTCTGTAGGAGATTGCAAACTAATACTGGAAAGTGATTTTCCTTAAAAGTGGTTAAATTCAGACAATTCTTTAGTGACTCGGTGGATAAGAAGTCTATGAAGCAAAGTCAGATAATGCATTTGTTGTACATAAAATGAAAGCAATCGGAACAGTAATAATTCTACATGAAGATATTGTCGTTGTTTTCTTTTTTCATTAATCATTTCCTTTGGTCAACCTTTACATCGTTCTCTGGGTTTTTCAAATATTTAACCAATGAAAAGTATTAAAAAGAGCTTGTGACTAAATCTCGTAACCTTATTGGATCTTCAAACTTTCCATAAAACCTCATAATCCCCACCACATTTATAGTAAACTGACATTTTGGAAGAACCTCGTAACTAATTGAGCTTTATTTAATAAAGTTTTAATAAATGCATTTAAAAATACAGTGTTTTCCATGTCCTAAAAATAAGTAAATAAGTTTATTTTTGTACTTCACTGCAAATACTTTTCTGTCAATTGTCAGATTGTAGGGAGTGTTTATTCATAATTTACAAACTTAGTGAATTTAGAGTAAAAAAACTAATACTTTATAAGGAAAAAGTAAACAATTTTATTCCCATCATGCTCTTTTCTGTCTCTGAAGACCGTGACGAACTCACGACATTCATAAGGATATTTCTGTAAACACTCATGACATCAGAAGTCGAACAGCATTTCTTACCCGCATGCATTTGGCAAAGACCATTGGTTATCGTCTCCGCACAGAACTTGCTTATCTCAAACAAGCCCGGAGTCAAATGAGGGAATCTATACAAGTGCGTCAATTGTCACAATTCATTACTTAGTAACAGTAATGTTGTGGTGTGCAGTCAGTTAGAGACATTCTTAAAAGCAAGCCTGTTTATGTCTTTTGAGACCTTAACAGCATGCAGTCTTAAGTGCCGGTTTCTATTCGAGATGTGAGGGCCACGGGGTGAATTAAAGTGCTGTGTAATTACGTGAAAAAACAGAAATGAAAAACGGAGCGAAACGCACATTACCGAAATCGCTTTTATTAATATGCGAGGAGTTTAAAACGATGGGAATTAAAAGCATCCTCCAAAGTGCCAGTTGAGGAAAATTAAGAATACAACCACACGTAATGGCTTATTAAAAATACAGAAGCAAGGGAAATAATTGGATGACGGTACAAATGGGAGGAAATACGATGAATAGGGAAATGGAGGTTTACTTGTTGAGAGTAATTGAACTTGATCTACAGATGCTTTGGCTGTAGTGGAGATGGACTTTGCTATTATTTTGCAGTTGGACAGGGAGTGATTGTGGACTCGGGCACAGAAAAGAAGATGCGTAGAGATTTTCTGTCAACCCATGATGAAGCTCATGGTTGATAATGAGGCTCTAGCAGGTGCGGTCTCCATCAAAGGAACGGCCCTGGACGAAAAGGCCAGTTGAGTCATTTGGGGTGGACCGCAGCTCCGGGAAAGCTCGGACTGATTGATCATGGTGGTAATGTCGTGCACAGATGGATCTTCAGCTCTGGATCATCTGTCCCCTCACAAATTGATCCATAACATGGTGTTAAATTCCAATAATAATAGTGAAATGTGTGATTTCTGTGACACGAGCATCACCATTAAAATCATGTTTTATATTTAAACTTTTTCCCTGATACTTCTCCATCTGCCATTGGTTGGACAAAAAAATAATTCTGCCAAAAAGTTAAAGCTTTGCTTGTGATATTGTACACTTTTCGGGGAATCTGTGCGTGTTAATAACTTAGCCTTCATTAAAACACACAATATAGATGAGCATGTGAATTAAAATGCAAACAAATGCCAACAGTGAAAGGTAATCAATCATTATTGCAACAAAGTATATGGGGGATATTTGTGTGTGTGCTTATACTGTGTACATATAGACTGAACATGGCAATATTCCCATATTGCTGGTTATGTTAATGTCAGTTGCAGTTCATCATGGTAAATGATATCTAAAATGTATTGTTTTATTTATCTTTTCTCTGGTTGAAAGAACCAACCTTGTAAGTACAGCGGTCATAGCTCTAGCAAAGATGAATTGCATAGGAAGCTGTCCGTCAAAGGCTCCTCATCCTTAAAAGTATTATAGTCATCCATTTTTAAAGCTCCTGTGATATCGATCAGCATTGATACCTAAATCTGTTCGTGTATTTGCTGAGAATTTTGACCTCGGCTTGAAAGTCACCTTGCGTAACTTATAAATTACTCTGGCTATAGGCGTGGAAAGTTCTGTACGTTGTACTGAGGCCTAGAAAAACCATTTTAAGATCAGTGCTACTTTTCCTAGTTTTCCTAGCTACAGATTAATTACAGCTGTTTCTTTGTTAATCTGTTCATTGTCATCGTTCCACTGGAGAAACACATGGGTTATTTAATTATTCACTTTTAATATTTAATATTTGAATTCTAATCTAATCATGACGAACTATATATTGATGAAAAGGTCTGAGAATTAAGAATAAATGACAAAAATACATTAAAAATTTGTTATTTTTAAATGCGTACAATTAAAAAATAAAAAAGATAAAATAATATATAAAATAAAAAATTGTATAGTACATTTAAATAGTACGTATTCAATATGCTCAATATGTGCAGTGATAGTTATCAGTTATCAAAAAAATGTAAGTAGTTATCAAGGAAATGCATACAAAATTTGTGTTAAAATGTACCCAGATGCTCAACACAATAAAATGATTTATGTTGATTTATTATGCCTGTATAATAATGATTTTTAACTTGTGCTGTTGGTTACGACTTCCCTGGAATTGTCAGTTTGGCGTCATTTGACTTCAACACACCTTGTCACCTGCAGTTTTATGTTTTAAACAGAGGTGGCGACATTTCAGCTTTAACTTTTTTGCTTTTAATACTTTCATTTGCATTTAAACATTTGTGTTTAAATGTGTGCTTTCAAGGTATCTATTTTATCAGTATGTTCCTTGGAACTCAAACCCGCAATCATTGTGCTACTAACACAATGCTGTATCGATTGAGCTACAGGAGCACTGCCTAGTACTAAATGCTTTTTTAGTTTATAAGGGAGGCATTATCTGTAACTATTTTTTAAATATAACTCTTAGATAGTGTGATTAATTTATCAGAGCAGTTGTTATCAAGTGCATCAGTAAGAAGCATTACACGTACCTAATAGGATTTGGCTTGAACAGATCAATTTAAATGCAAAAAGTGTAACCCCCCCATCTTAGTACTTCATGTTGTTGAAATAAGTTGAAAATCTCTCTGTAAGCCACCGAGTCATTATGATGATAAAAAGCAGTAAACTCTCTGGAGTAGATTTCCTTCTCTTTTTAACAGGTCACGTGGGATGTGGTAGTCGCTATCAGCTATTTCCTTTTTACAGTTCCATGTATCATGTGGAACGGTAATGCCAGTTAGATAATGCCTCTGTGGTTGCAAAGCCTTTGAACCTGCCATGATGGGACGGCGACGTGACAGAGCAGAACATGCCACAAACACCTACAGCGCTAAAATTAAATCACTTTTCTAGGTTGGAACTATTGAAACCACTTCTAATGCTATACAGGAAAGCATGAAAAGGCTGATAAGCCTCAGCTTGTTAGTGAGGACTGCTAAATAAGTCTATAAAGAGATGCCTACCCTTTGGAAGACGAATCCTAAATGAGATTTCATTGATGTTTTCAAAACCCCATTTAGACAGAGCCTTGGTCCCGTAAAACCGCCGTTAATCTGCCATAGTGCCTTCTATGTGAACACAAACTCGTCCTGGGATTTACTGCCAAACTTATCCGTAACGGGGACCGACCTAGTAATTTTTCTGTAAAGGTGCGGTAATGCCCGCTGTGTGAACAGAAAGCAGTAAGTGCCGTAAGGGGTGTGTCATAGTGATAAGTGGTTTAAACGCGAATGAATGTTTACGAAAAAGGACGAAGAAAGGTCTCTGCTTCATTCCAGTTAGCAAAGGAGAGAGCCCATCACTATCCATGCTGAAGCTGAGATCGTTTGTCGGCTCAAAGGAACGACACATGATGTGTTTATGATAGAGTCAGGCAAAAAAAAAATACAGTTCTCGACGCGTACAGTACGCGTCACGTCCTGGTGTCGCGCATCTGTACACGATTTTTATGGAATGTGTGTGAATGCAAGTGCAGATGCTGTAAAATGACTAGCAGTGTGAATAAACAAAATCAAACGATCCGTGACAAGTCCCAAAACACAATTATTGGTGTATTTTATGGGAATCTCTGTGTGAAAACCGCTCAAAAAATAGTTTCTTTTAGACGGCACTTTTTTTGAGTCCTCTAGTTATCAGATGTATCTCCTAAGGAAAAAAAAACTTGGAATCTCACTTTAAAAATGTGTATATTTTCACAAGAGATTTCAACATTTTAGCAGTATTTAGGTGTATGGTACCAGGATACCATACTGTAAGTATCACACATTCAAATCTATTTTTTTTTTAATCTAATTATCTAGACACAAATGAGAAATAGCATAGCACAGATAATTTGGTCGTAAGAACAGTTGATGAGAATGTTTGCAGTTTGCATTATTTGTGTCTATTTTTATACTTGAATAAAATGAAATAAAACTCAAATAAAAATCTACCTCCCCAGAGGAAAATGGATATTGCTTAGCGGTTGCTCTCTTGTAATTCAGGAGATTTGCTGGAGATCTCGGTTCATTTAGGTATTTTATTTGGGTATCAACCTAGTTTCAGATGTTTAGGTTTTTAGAATTGCTTATGAGAAATAATACAGAAACAAATGAGAACATTGAATATGGAATAGTGCCACCTAAAAAACATTACGAGATTAAAGTCTAAATATTTCCAGAATAAAGTCGAAATTTCAAGAATAAACTGGTAGCGTTACAAGATTAAAGTCAAAATATTTCGAGAATAAAGTCGAAATTTCGAGATTAAACTCATAGCGTTACGAGATTAAAGTCAAAATATTTCGAGAATAAAGTAGAAACTTTGAGAATAAAGTTGTAGCATTAGGATGCAAGTAGATGAGACCGTGCAGCCCTTACAAAAATGAACATTGGTTTTATTATCGTAAAATATGTTTTTGGCTGATTGATTACCATTAGTACCCACTTAACATTTAACAGTTACATTTAAGCAAAATGTTCTAGGAGAAATAACTGAGATATTAAAAAAACTCATCTGTGATTCAATTACAATCATATTTTCCCCTTGGTAATCTAATATACAAACCACTGGATAAACCCCAAATGATGGTAATGCAAAAGTAAAGTGATGTAAAGTGCTTTTTTTCCTCTTTGTTTATATTGATAACCTTAGTTAGTTGCCATGTTGTTATTAAGTGACCATTATATTCGACAAATTAATTGTAAATTCTCAGCAGGAACAATTGAAATTAAATGTGAATTATATGTGAATTCTTTGTCTACATTCGCAATATAAGTCAATGTCGCTTTTGACATTGAATCTGTCCACCAGCAGCCATATAAATAAATGCGTGTCTGGAAGTGAAATGAGGGGGGAGATTGTACCTGGGAAGTTGATCATTATATCACTCAGTGGCACTAATAGGATTAATTTAATCTAACACTCAAGTTGCCGTCGGCCCAGACAACAGTTCATTACTCAAGCAGTCTCCTAGCAACCTTTGATCGGCCATTTAAAAATGACCCAAATGAATCAGGATGTAGAGAATGAGGATGTGCCATCATTTCTTACTACATTATGAAGGTGTCATACATATTATCCAGAAACTGGGCTTTAATGACTTTCTCAGACTGCTTGATTTGTAGTAAAGACTCAAATAACAGCTTTAACCATTAAGATCAGGTTGGAATGTGTATAATACACACACACACAATATCTTGTTTTTAAGTATACCAATATTAATTCAATTTAAAAATATAATGATTCCCTTACTACCTATTTCTTTTAAGAAGAATGGGTAACTTGTGCCCCATATGGCCATGTCTATTTGAAACATAACACAGCAGGTTACTGTGCAAACGTATCTTAATGTGGATTGAAGTTAAACGATGCAAAAAAAGTCCTGTTTGCCTTGAAATTAAGTGCAATAAATGCATCATTATAAGCTTACCTTTGTAAATCGAGTTACGGCAAGGAAACCGTTTTAAGCACTGATTTTTTTAGAATACTTGCTTAGTTTTGCTTATTTTTACCAAAAGAAAGTCATGGATTGTAGCTGTGAATGTAGAAGCAATTATGTTTTTACAATAAATAATAATTTAGTCATTCCAACAAAAAATTTAGATATATAGAGAATAAAGATTAATAAAAAAGACAGCGCTTGTGTCGGGAGATGTAATAAACTTTGAGAAGTGGGATACTTACCAACACATTCCTGTTAAACCATTTAACATCTGCTGGTGGTAAGCGTACAAAAGTCAAGAACAAGAAGCGATTGTGTGATTAAAAACTTGCTGAAAATGAAAGTTGCAAAATCCTTGTTTCTGTATGCTTTAGACAGTTGACATAGTTGGTGTCAGAGTTGCCAAGTCTGCGGTTGCCAGTAGCATCAGATTTAGTTTTTTCCATGGGTTAAAGGGGAAAGGATTTTGCTTATTAGCTCTCAGTGTTACGGGAAGATGATTTCACTCATTAAAGTTTTAGGGTTAGTTTTGATTGGTCTTTCTGTTGGTTATTTACGCAGATCTGGCAACGCTAGGCATTTACCATCAGACGGTATGCAAAGTAGTGTTATGACGATACTAGAATTGCCAATTTCGATACAATACCTAGAAAAGTATCTATTCAATTTTTCGATATCATGGGGAAAAACTGCCACAACATTAAGGCCTTAATTTTTGCTTTTTATTAAAAGATAAATATAACAAGGCTGAAACATGAAAATGTTCCAAAAACATATTGTGCAGGTCACAAGCCTCTATTTCAAGGCAATAAAGTGCAAAAATAAATAAATAAATAAAACGGCACAATCTTTTGTATTATCAAGAAGAAAAAAACTATTGGCAGCCCTCGATACATGTTAATAGAAAATAAAGATGTTAATGGAA
Source organism: Beaufortia kweichowensis (assembly GCA_019155185.1). Taxonomy (NCBI): domain Eukaryota; kingdom Metazoa; phylum Chordata; class Actinopteri; order Cypriniformes; family Gastromyzontidae; genus Beaufortia; species Beaufortia kweichowensis. The sequence continues at coordinate 8,695,091 of CM032818.1, read as the reverse complement.
CTATCCATGAAAACCTTAATTTTAAAAAACTTTAAAAGATCCAATTAAAACAAAATTTGGGTTTTGTATAAGTCCTCTATTCCAAGGCAAAAATGTGCAAAAAGTAAAACGGTACAATATTTTCTTTCAGAAAATCAACAAAAAAAGTCAGTGCAATCACATGAATAAACAAAAAATGCTTCAAGCATTTATTAATCTCCTGTTAATACGTTTTCTAATTAAAAGTTGTATGGCTTTGTTATTATCATTGAATGAATATTAACAGTTATCATGAACGGCAGTATTTTTATGAACCGATTTCAATTTGGGATTTAATTAACATAATCATTGATCAGTGCATAGATCTCTATGGTAAACAAATGTGCAAACGTGCATCACACGCTCACTGAAATTACATGAGGGTTAATTATTACATAATCTTATAGTATTCTCTTGTCAGATGAAACTATATTGTCTGACATTACTCACTCTGAGGCGAATTGTATTACAATTACAATTACAGGGCAAAACGGGACAACACACATCAATTTGGTTCATGTTGAATGCTACACTTCTGTTAAAAATGAAAACAGTTACCCACCTCTCTCAATTCTTTATATAAGTCTGCGTGTCGGTCCTTCAGGTGCTTCGCTAAATTAGTAATGTTGGCGCCTTTTGTTAGCACTGCTTTGCATATCGGCTTGCTTGTGTCATATCAGCTTGCTTGTGTCCTTCGCTCATTTGCCTCAAAGCCTAAAAAGTTCCAGACAACACTCATGCCATGTTCTTTGTCAACCAAAGATGGTCGCGAAGACGCTGCACTCGCCATCGTTCAATATTGACCATATACGCATGAGCGTAGGTGAGAGGACTCGGGGCTCTGTTGGCACTTCATTCACGTGCAGTCAGTGTGTCAGCTTCGGAGAGGAGAGAGATAATGCGAAAGCGCAGCTGATATCGATACTGTTGGACATGAGTATTGGAATGGTTTCAAAATTTTCAGAATCGATACATATCGAAATATCGATATTTTTGACAACACTAATGCAAAGCAAACATTAATGCTGCCTAGCGTTGCCAGATCTGAGTAAATAACCAACAGAAAGGCCAATCAAAACTAACCCAAAAACTTTATAATTCAAATGCATTTTATTGAGCACAGTTTTGTCATTGATAATTACTGCATCTGGGACCCCATTACCCCCCCTGCACGTGCTTGGAACAATACTCAACCTCTTATACTTACAAATTTGGGAGAGATTTCATATAAGCAAATGCAGATTATACTGAAATGACGTCTTTACATTTTTTATGATACATTTTATTTATGAGTCATGTTGCTTACCACCTGAGGGCACTCTGTGTACCACTTACAGTAAAAGATTGAGAGGTCCCCGAGTCTGCAGTGCTCCTTTTCTCAGTAAATGTTCAGCAAACGTGTTTCTCTTCCACAGATTCTGTGCGTCTTTCTTCTATGTGACAGCAATTAGTTTTCTGCTTTCGCTTAAAGTGGCCGTAAAATAATGAACTTCATTTAATTGGTATTTGTTTTGGTGGATTTGGGCCAAGAGTTATCGCTTTGAAACTGTAATTTATCATTGTGCAGACATGCTAACGTTTTTGTCTGCCTTTGTATTTTTTTTTTTTGATCGACTGTGTTACGCAAGTTGTGCTAAGAGATGCAGCTAACCTGTAAAATATACCTCAAAGCCCTTCTTAAAACTGAAGACTTGTCCTTGATTTGCATCATTAAAATGTTTTTAAGCTCATCTGAAGTGTGCTTGGAGACTGTGAAGACACAAGTCTGCATTTCAATCCTCTTTTAATTCAAGAGCCGTAACGGTAATCAATCAGTAACTGAAAGCTACTGATTAGTCTCGCCCAAGGCCGCACTGTAATTTATCAATAAATATTTGGTAAAGGTTGATGTTTAAAATACTAACACACAAAGAAACGTAAAGTAAAGAAAAAAAGAAACGATATGTTCTAATATGGTAAAATGTTTTAAATGGAAATAATTTAAATAATAAAATAAATAAAATGCATCAAAATGCAAAATAATAAAATGTATCAAAAATATTGAGTATTCGTAAAACTGCAAGTGCACATTGTGTAGCAGTGAATGATGTTGTTCTTTGACTATTTAGAAGCTACAGTAAATTACATTTAATGGGTTACGAATAAAATCATCTCTGATTGGTCAGTGACAGCCACAAAATGATTATTATGCTTATGCAATATGTCTGTGTTCTGCTAGCTGTGAAAGTATAACATGAAATACAACTGTAGTGCCCAGAATTTTGACTTATTCTTGCTATAAAGTAGAAAAACCCACAATTAATCATTAATTGCAAAACAGCTATCTGGTATTGGGCAAGTTTTTAATATTTTATCATTTTCATAATCATAATTATCAAGTTATTTTGTAGCTACACAGCTAACTAGCAAACTTCTTAAAGGAAGCACTGCTCGGAATCTACATCTTGTGCTGTTTCCTGCGTAAACGTCAAAAAGCGGCAACCTGCAAACTAATTAGGTCTGGCAACGCATGACGTCCCCTGTAAAGAAGATAAGCCGCTTAATTATTATACGAACTTTGCCGAGCTACTACATCATCTATAAAAAGCTGTTACACACAACAGATGTCTAGCGTTGTAATTGTTGCATAGTCTTTTCCTTTGCCGCCCCATCTTCCTAAATACTATAAACGTTTGCAGATTAATTATGTATTCTTGATGAAAATATAATTAAAAAGAATTTATGAAGGCTGTTTTCATAAATTCAAAAGATGTCTTGTATAATTTAAAGCTGTATACTGTAACTTTAAAGGTGCTACACAGTGCAGAAGTTACAGGTTACTTTGTGCTTTTCTTTACATTGGTTGCAGTCAAATGCTTGACAGCTCAATGCATAATTATACGTTTGTTATAAGTGTATACTTGCTCAAATGTTTTGATGGGTAAGAAGATAATTCCAGCATTGGATGTGACATTACACTCTAAAAACAGATGTGTTAAAAATAACACAAGATGTGTCTAGTTATGTGTCTAACTAGACACATCTTTGTGTTAATTTAAAAACAACACATTTTGTGTTACTTTTAACTCAACTTGTGTTACTTTCAACTCAACATGTGTTGTCCCTTTTATGTATTTAACACAAAATGACACATTATGTGTTAAACAGCATAACACAAAAAATGTGTTAAAAAAATAACACATCCTTTTTAGAGTGTATCAGTCAAAACATGAAACATCTGTTTATATTTAACTACATAATAGCCCATTAGGAAGTATTAAAACAACCAAATATTGACATCTGAGCTATCAGTGTGGCGAAAACCTTTGGAAAAAATTATTAACGGTAAGGTTGACATTTGCATGGAATTGGTTTCTTGCTCAGTATACTTTCTCAATAACTTTTGTTTATGTTTAACCAAAAGAGTTACAGATTGCAGCTTTAATTCCTTAAAGCTACAGTATTGGTCAACAGAAGTAAATAGCCTGTGTGTCCTTGGTGACATCAGCACATTCTTCATTTACAGCAGTGATTGCAGCACCCAAATAACAGATGATCTTTTTCCAAAGCCATCTTTCCTCATAACATTAATGAATTTCATGATTGAAAACATCAGTGCATTCAGGCTGTATATATTTTTTTGTGTGTTCCTAGAAGTCAAACCCATGATCTTGCCATTCCTAGCGTAATACACCACCAGTTGAGCTTCATGATCGTAATTAGCTTCATACTAATTAGAATCATTTCACCAGACGCATGATTACATTTGCATAAAAATAATGTGTATGTGACAAAGGCTTTGTCAGTTAGCCTAACGCTACGTGAAGCGTGTAACACTGGAGTTTATCACTTTTATTGTAATAATTCACTGCTGGCATGACTTGCTAATGTTAAAGACTTTGCTGTTTCTCCGGGCCTTAAGAAAAGTTGTGTCTCAAAACCAACTATCATGCAAATTGTTCCTATTTTATATTTTGAAGAGCACTCTATGTGAAAATGTGACTTAGAATTTACATCCTAATGGATATATTTATTTCTTATTCTTAGTAAATAATAAAACTGATACAAACCATCATCTGGTAAGCAGAAACGGTCTTTAAAACTTCACCTTTTACTACAACACATGGAAGTAAAGATAAATCAAAGTTGTAGCTACAATATCATTTATTGCACATTTTGTATTATTTGTTTTAAGGGCCATCTGTCCGAGTATAAATGTTATTTACCTAAAAAATCTACCAAACAAACCATCACCTGATACCCGCCAATGCAAACACAGAGCAGCATTATTTCATGCTCAGTTGTCCTTATTTGCAACTGAAAGAGAAGCAATTCCTTCATCATTTGGGCCTTTTATCAGAACAAGCGTTCGTATGGAATCACATTACCTATAGTTCTAGTTATTGCTGACAACCCACCTAAAGCTCTCGGCCGCGCTCAGATCTGTTTTGTTTGTCACGGATCTGCAGTTTGCTGCCGCCTTCGTTCTCTGTAGAAAGCCACTGATGCGGTGCTTTTTTGACGGTTCTTATAGATCACTGTCATTGGGGGGATCTGGTGTAAGGCCAAAGGAGTATTTTGTTCCAGTGATCAGACAGATTTGGCACTGGGGTTCAGTGCTAATGTGGCAGCTTTCATGACTCATTTCTCTCGCCCCTTCAGTTTGGAAACATACGAGGCCTGAAAGTGATTTGGGCACTTGAAGGGACGGTACATTCGGACAAGTTGAAAGAACAAAGTTCTATCATTTATTGCCCTCATGTCATTTCAAACACATGACTGGAAAGGACTGGCATAATAGTGCTGCTCATTACAAAATAATCACAATTTAAGGTTTTCAGGCTTAAAAAAAAATAAAGGTAGCCTACAGTATATGACTTATGTGCAACATTTTAAGTTTTCTGAAGTCTGAAGTATTTATGTTAGGAGCATACCTAATAAGGTGCGTATAGACCTTGATACCATGTAAAACATGTTGATTTCCCCAGCTAGCTGATAAAAAGAGCACTCTTAAAAAAGGTGCTTCAGAAGGTTCTTCACAGCGATGCCATAGAAGAACCATTGTTGGTTCCCCAAAGAACCTTTCTGTCAAATGATCTCAAAAGAACTTTCACTTTTGTGAACCATGGCAAAAGTGGCATCGCTGTGAAGAACCTCAAAACAAATAATAAAAATGAGAACCTTTCTGTCAAATGATCTCAAAAGAACTTTTGTGAGCCAGAAACGTTCTTTGGATGTTAAAGGTTCTTTATGGAACTTATTTTTATTAAAATGGTTGTTCTATGGCATCATGAAACACCTTTATTTTTAAGAGTGAGGGTGGGTCGAGTCAGCCAATCATATTAGACACGTGGGTTTACTTTAGTTTTAGGAGAAACGTTGGAGAAGCAGGAGATGTTGGCAGATGTTTGCTCTTCATTTGCTCTCCAAATAATTTTAGAGTTAGTAAAGAGATCTACTGATCTAGTGATCTTTTTCATTCTATTTAGTTGTATTTGTAAACTGGGAAAAATAAAGTAATAAAAAATAGTGGTCTTGTCCTCAAAGTCGTTTTTAGCATGCTTATTTTAAGAGTCACTTCATGGATCGTGATCAGTGAAGATTGTTTTATCCATGATTTGAACAGTGAGTGTCCAGAATGTCAAAGCAGTTGAAGGCCATTCTCATTTTCCTCTAACACAGCAAGTATTCCCTATGAGACTATTTTATCTATCACAAAAAGGTCATTTTAAACTTTATGTTCCCATAAAGTCCTCATTCTAAGTGATTGATTGAGTTTTTGATCTTCAGTTTAAAGGTGTATGCAGTGCATTGTTTCTGCACTGTACCAACTGGCGTCTGGCTAGTAACTCAAATGGTTCTGGATGTGTCAGTTAAAAACTGATGTTAAAAAAGTTTTAAACTTTATTTGATGAAAATCTGGTCCTGTGCCTTGTTTTTCAAATCTCATTCCTGTCATAGTAGGTAGATGACAGTTTCAAACGGTTCTTGCAAATCCAGTTGTCTACAAACACCAATGAGATTTGATAGCTACGGTAGGGAGGGATTTTACTACATAATAGCTCTGCGTAACAAAACCAACCCAATGACGAAACTAGCACAATGACCCTATCCAAAATGTTAAAACTCAAAATATGCTGCTGCTGTACCTAAAATACCAGCCTGATCTCATGAGAATTTGTACGAGGTGGCGGATTTGTATGAATTTACAATGTGAATTGTGAAGAAAAAAAAAGATTTGAGAAAAAAACAATAATAAGCCTCATCCTTAACCCTAAACGTCACTGGTGTAAAAGCAAATTGTACTTGCATACGAATATGAACATATGAATGACATTGTAGAAATTCATACAAATTAGTCACCCTTGTAAAGTTATGAATTGCAATTTGATTTTTACATTTTTTGTTTTTACTTATTTTACTTGTTTTTATTCTTTGACAGAATATTAGAGTAAAATAGAGTAAAATATTTTAATACAAGCATTTCTGTAAAATATAATTTATGCAATACGTCAAACTTTTACCCTGGAAAACTTCCAAAGGGAAACTGCTGATTTGGCAACATTGAATGACTCTGAGCTTGGAATATTTAAAGCTTGAATTCTCAACAGCCTTAGGGATTTACACAGTTTTATTTTGTGACCTTAAAGAATATCAAATGGGTAATAAATTAAAGGAACTTGTTTTGGGGTTTTTTGTAGTTGGCTTGTAAAGGTCTCAATCTAAAATTTGAGTTGACCCAACACATTTCATTGTGCAGGATACTTGGGTTGCCAGTTGTAGCTGAGGGTTTTGGTTCATTGTGCTCCTGACCCCTGTTAACACAAGATCCATACAGGTTCATGAACTAAAGATAGTTTAGACACTAAAGACACAAATACACTCAATCTTCAATTCATCACGGTCATCCACTGTGTTAATGGGGGGGCGTGGCTTCTGTAGATTTTAACAAATCACCGTTCGACAGTCCTGACTACAGATTGTTGGCCATGACTATGTGTCTCTATTGCTCAGAAGTGATGGCCGGGCTCCGTTGACCTTGTTAGAGGTACTGACACCTTGGAGACCCCAGCTGTCAATGTTGGCTCTTGCAGACCTTGTAATGCCCAGTCTTCTATGCCCTTTAAATGACTCAAATGCTGAACTCTTAGAAATGGGCGGGCATCGCTGTGAGCGTACAGCAGAGAAGAGACCCAGTTATCTCCCTTTGCTGACATAAGGGCACTTATGGACTTTTTTATGGTCAGCGAGTCTTTATGACGAATTCAGCTAAAAGATAAAATTACTGAAGTCTGGAGATCTTCTCGGTTCTAGCAGTTTCAGTCTTTTATTTTAGCTCGGCTGTATTCAGTAACTCATAGATTTTGCTTCTATTTCAACTTCCAGAACGTTCAGTCTATTTCTTTGCCAACTTGTGGACACAAATAATCTGTCAAGTTTTGAGAAACTGGGTCTTAGTTTGCTTTTATAACCCCAGCTTTGAGAATAAACCTCAATCTATGCACCGCTCACCACGAGGTTCGCCTCTGGGTGCCATCTGATGAACTCTCTGAGAAAATTCTTTATTATTTCTAAGCAAGAGTCAGTTTATGCCCTGACTTCAACACCTCATCTCTGTTCGGGCGGCCCTGCGCAATATGCTCGGAATGCATAAGCGAAAAATGTGTTGACTTATCCACAGGAAAATATAACCCAGCCTTATTTTTCTCTTGAATCTGCAATATGAGGAACCAAACACACCGGTTAAAGAGTTCTCTGGGGTTAAGAGGTGGAAAAACGGCTCTCGCTGGATTCTTGGAGTTTAATAAGTAGAGGTGAATCAGCTTGACCTTACAACTTTTTTTAGACCACTGAGACGAGCTGTAAAGGTTAATCAGTTTGCTAAACATGGCTTTTTTAAGCAGAAAAAGAACATGCCAGTTAACATGTCCCGGCAGGCAGTGGTGTTTTCTCGTGCGTTTGAATGGGAAACATCAATGCACTCATGCATAAGTCCTATACCATCTTTAAATGGGAAAAGTTACCCAAATATGACATTTTCTCATAAATAACAACTTGAGTTGAAAAAAAATCATTTTTATATTTAAATGCTGTTGTGTTATCTTGTTATATGGAATCCAATGGCAAAGCTCCAAAATGCACATCCATCCATCAATAAAGTAATCTTAGTACTATTGTTGCGTTTGATGTGTCGCGTCATTGTCTCCTAATATTTGTAAGTCGCTTTGGATAAAAGCGTCAGCTAAATGCCTAAATGTAAATGTAATGCAAATAAATCTAGTTTTTTTCTTCTATAGTGAAACAATACATTCGTGAGAGAAAACAAATAATACTTTAAGCTTATTTAGTGATTGATACGTCACATGTCCATGGAAAGTGGCACGTTGATAACTTTGAATCACATTGGTTCTTGCGTGTCTTGTGACTAGTTGTCATATGTGTGTTTCATAATGTGACATGCGTGAAGCAATGAAATTTAAAGTTACCTATGTGCTGTATAATTACACCTGAAAAAATGTGTTTGTGTTTAACTAAGAAAAGGAAGCTTATTTATATAAGGTAAATTATAGAGAATTTCATTTTTTTTTTAAAGCATGCAAATACTTTGTAAATTTTGCCTTACTTCAAAAATTGACTTGTAGCACAAATAGCCGTATTATGTGAACTGTAAATTTGGACAAGTTTTCTGAATGAATACATCCCTAACTAAACAAAACGTGGTCTGTGTCTGAACGACTTGGAGTGGCATTAACTGAACTGGGACATATTGTTCGTAAATAGACTGAAATAAAACGAGGAATGTTGTTCGTAAGGAGGATCTGCTGTTCGACAAAAGCCTGAATGAAAGACATGAGCACGTGGGGAGGAAGAATGATCCTGATATATGAATAGTTAAACATGTTGAAATGTCATACGCAATTTAAATGATGTTTTCTCCAACACTGTAAAAGTTTTTTTAACTTCATTTTTAAGTGTTAAATTTCACTGATAAAAAACTGCTATGTGACCTCAAAAACTTCTTCTATTAAGCTAAACCTAAATTGAATAAGTTGTGTAAAATAAATAAATAAATAGTTAAAAAACTAAATTTAAATAAATTATGTCATCTTAGCCATTTAACTATTTTATGTCAATGGTTGGCTATAAAAATCATATTAAAAGGAAATTAGAAGGTAGGTTTACACACTTGTTTTTAATTTTTGTTAAATTATAATTAAATTACATTTATGGCCCAGGCCTATACTTTTGTATTTCTCATAGCTACTGAAATTAATTACCATTAATAAATACATAATCATTCATAGGCTCATATTTATTGGTTTTAAAACTTAAGGCGATCGGTTTCCTCAAATGGTTTGAGTTGAGTTGTGGATGAGATGTATACATATTATCAGCCAAATAAGAGCTTACCATAGATGGGATCACAGCATGCAGTAAGAACTACAGTATATGCTAATGTTTTTCGAAATGTTGATGAATCATTTATCTTTAAAATATAATAATTTGGTTATGCAGTCATTTAGAAACAGCAAAAAAATTAGACTGCGACCTCCATTTACTTGCTAGTAATGTGAACGTGGCAGGGAGACTCACTAGACTAACAAAGACCAGCAAACTAGTTCAGACCGGCTTTCACAACTGTAGAACAATCATAGCTTTTCATACTTGTTATTGTTTTGTCTTTGTTTTTTCATTCTTTTCATCCATTGCGACACAGTGGCGATGGCGCCAGCACAGTGGATTTGCTCAATCCATTTCGCAGCCCATGCCTCATTAGATCCACTTAGAGCAAACGGGAGTGAATTTCTCCCAGACCCTCTTATTTATCTCGGACGCATGGCTGATTTCTCGCCCTCAGGCCTGAGCAATGAAATCTTGGATGTACATCTGCAGTTCTATTTAGAGTGAAGAATGCAGTATGTAAAATAAAAAAAAACATTTACAAGTTGGGTGTGACTACCTGAAATAAGCTAAACTGAACCTGAGCATAATTTGAAACATTGTAGAGACCTGTTTTTTTTAATTTGCTCTGCAATTAGTTTTGTTGCTTCATATAAAAATGATTAAGATTTAAAAGATCTAATTTTGTTTGTTCTTTTATAATGGTTCTTGTGTACACACTGTAAAAACTTAAGAATCCTCGAGGAACCATTTGGGGTTTCTCATACTGCCACAACAGCGGAACCATCAGGAGGACCTCGAGTCACTTTTTACAAAGAGCAGTTCTCTGAAGAACCATTAACAGCCTTGACAGTTCTTGCAAGAACTTATGGGGAAGTGCCTTTAGGCACTTTAAATTCAGTTCTGAAGTTCCTCAGAGGTCCTCCTGATGGTTCCGCCGGTGTGGCAGTGTGAGGAACCCCAAATGGTTCCTCCAGGATCCTTTAGTTTTTACAGTGCAGGGTGGGATTGTGGGACCCTAGGCAAAATATGAAAATGGGCGGACAAGCATGTGACGTCTTATCAAATGAAAGTTGTTTCTTATCTAATATATTAATGATATTTAAAAGTTTTAATAATGCAGCATAAAATAATGTATATCAGTGTAAAAACTAAAGGATCCTGGAGAAACCATTTGGGGTTCTTCACACCGGTGAAACCATCAGGAGGGCCTCAAGTCACTTTTTTTACAAAAAGCAGTTCTCTGAAGAACCATTAACAGTCTTGGCAGTTCTTGCAGGAACTTATGGGATCCTTTAGGCACTTTAAATTCAGTTCTGAAGTTTCTCAGAGGTCCTCCTGACGGTTCCGCCGATGTGGCAGTGTGAGGAACCCCAAATGGTTCCTCCAGGATCCTTTAGTTTTTACAGTGATCAGAAGATTCCTTTACATTGAATTCGCTTTTTTCTCTTATCATCTTTTTTTCGGCTCCCAAAAAATCTACCACAATATCATACAATCTGCCTTACATTTGTTCTTTTTCTGTCAAAAGATTAGGTTACAATTACCATGATTAAAGATGAGAATATTGAGAACGTTGCAACCAAAACTTATTAGTTGATGAAACGTGATAGATATGAGTTCTCTGCTATATACAGTACAGTGTCCCGAGCATAGCAAATTAGCCTGCTGTAAATTAGACTGTATATTTTTATAGTGTTTTTCTCTTTAATTATATTGTGCTTGTATTTATTGTTAGTGAAAGTAATTTATTTGTGTGAGTTACTTATAGGTGCTTTTCTAATATTATATTTGTGTGGGGTATTTTTTCTTACAGTTTCTATGATGTTCAAAAATGAGGTCTGCATGCCTGACCAACAAAGTTTTTTTTTATTGCTAAAATGTCACTGTAGTTTATAATGTTGTAGCTCATATTTTAATATTTAATGGTTTAAATGGTGTCTCAAGTACAATAAGACTGGTAATGATTCCACCAGTAACCATATTTTTTATTTTTGCCGAACTGTCCCTTTGAGATTTTTTTTCTGCAATGCTAATAGAGAAACGCATGAAGAATTACAGAAATCTTTTTTATAAAACAAAAAGTTTCTATTGAATCTCAGTGCTGTTAATAAGATATTTCGTATTGATGTAGTTGATATTAATTGGAAAGATATTTCAGATATACTTTTAATGCTTTGATATTATCCACTAAAACGCTCACTTCTGAAGGCCACGGTCTGGACTCAGCATGAAGTCTAGTTTGCAGATATTTCTACACCAATGTGTAGTTGTGTGGTAATCTCTCTCTGAACTGCTGTTCATATCTTATTTCTTCATTCATATTTTAGCTACTACTTCTTATAGTGTGATGTTCACAGCGGGCGACTTTCAGAATCATAATCTCTCCTTCTCCATTTGGTTGCCATGGAGATCTGCAGTACTTTGATGTTTAAGTAATGCTATTATATTCCAGGGACTATAATGTGGATTAATGCTATTATAATCAGCCAAAATACACTCGGAATGAAGTCCATTTTTCTGCATAGTATCAGATGAAAAACTTGCCTGTTCTGAAGAAGGAATTGTAGCTTACACTGTTTAATTTAAATGGTTTTGCATAAAATCACTGAAGTTGAAAAACTGCTATTCAGAGTTTGGCAGTAATTAACACTGGGTTAAGTTTTGTTTTATGAGGTTGCCAGATCTTAACAGTTGTGGAGCTACTTTTGAAGGAAAAAGTTCACCAATAATTAACATTTTGTCATAATTTGCTTATTAGGTGGCATTGTAAAACCCCATGAGTGACTTTTTCTGTGACGCATAAAAGGTGCATTCTGAAAGTTATTTTTCATATAATGGGGGAAATGGGGACTGGAGCTATCAAGCGTCATAATGACAAAAAGTGTCATAACAGTGGCCAATACAACTTTTCTGTTGTATTCAAGATCTTTTGATGCTGTACAATAGACACATGTGACCATGGACCACAAAATAAGTGTAAATATTTTAAAATTGATGTTGAATATTTAAATAATTAATTGAATAATTAAGCTTTCCATTGATGTATGGTTTGTTAGGATAGGACAATATTTGGCCGAGGTACAACTATTTGAAAATCTGGAATCTGAGGGTGCAAAAAATCAAAATATTGAGAAAATCGCCTTTCAAGTTGTCCAAATTAAGTCCTTAGCACTGCATCCACTTACACAAATAAAAGTTTTGATGTTTACGGTAGGATATTTACAAAATATATTCATGTAACATGATCTTTAAATAATATCCTAATGTTTTTGGTATATAAGACAAATTAGTAATTTTACCCATACCATGTATTTTTGGCTATTGCTACAATATACCCATGCAACATATGACTGGTTTTGTGATCCAGGGTCACATATTATATGTAATGGACAGACTGACATTTAAGTAATTATATAAGAAACATTTCAGCTTTCTTATATAATCACATTAAACGTCATTGGTGCTTGGTCAGAGGAAAATGGTATTGCTCAGATGTTGCGCTTTCATAACTCAGGAGATTTCTCTGATTTATTATCAGATGTTTCTCCTAAAACTGCTTAGAAGAAATAAAACTTAAATAAAAAAGAGTTTAGTTGGAGTTGTAAAAGTAATGATTATATAGGTAAAAATGATTGCAGACTTGACAAATCTAAGTTCAGACATCATTTTATCAATCGTAAGTCATCCTGATCTGTTTTTTCCAGCACTTTTTTAAAAGGGTCATTCTACGGAAATGTCCATCTTTCTGTCTGTAGCCTTTCCAGAAATATTACACTTGAAAAACCCTTTTAGGTGTTACAATTTCTTTATATTTTAAAATAAAACAATATGTTATTTGAATGGTTACACCTTCTTGAGCAATCAATGTGGCAATATTTGTTTTTGAATTAATTATATAGAATACCAAGCACCACAAAACTGCTCGTCCTCACAGCCATGCTTTATTTTAAGGTCAAAAACTGTTTTTATGAATTAATATGATAAAATATATAATGAAAGTAGTGGTCGTCTGGAGTTGTCACTGGTGTTACAGTTTAACAAAAATCTTTTATTTTGAAATACAAATTACACTTGTGACATCACTGGATACCCATCTTCTCATTTCCTGAAGATCTATGAAGAAAGGCCCATGTTAAGTCCACTGTCTCTTTTCAATTATCAGAAACTTTCTCATTTATCTTACATTTATCATTTAAATGTAAATCTCATGATTTCATATGAAGCTTTTAGTTAGTCACTGGTGTGACCTAATTTATTGTTCGAGAATTGTAAAAAAAGTACAAATGGAATAAATTCCTTAATTTAGTGAGTATACCACAATTGACAACATGTGGTTTGATACCTTACAGCAGCCTTTTTGTTAAATGCATTTTTCATGAAAATTGTCACTGGTGTTACGGTCACTGGTGTTACGGTCACTGGTGTTACGGTCACTGGTGTTACGGTCACTGGTGTTACGGTCACTGGTGTTACCTTCTTTATGGTTAGCACCATTAAAGATCAGTAACACCAGTGCATCCCAAATCATTAAGCTGTTATTTAAGTGTATTCATAAAGTTAAAAGGTAATCTAATAATGGGGTCTAAGTTTAAATGTTAGAAAACTAAGTATATTTTAAGACAGCTTGCCATACCAAAAGTGGACATTTCTGTAGAATGACCTAAAAGTATTATCTATCCCTATAAAATCCAGAGACTGCAGTTTTAGTATGAACATTTTATCTCAGCTAAGAATTAGTTGAGTATGGAAAATCACCACTTCATCTTTAAGATAAAGTAGAACATTTAATTGGACTTTATTGGGCTCAGATAGCGCTTGATTTGCCCTCTGTTAGCCAGTTGCCTGCTGGCATTGGCATTGGCAGAATGCGTCTACTGTGATGCTTTTGCCAAATACAGTCTTTCACCTCTGATCTGAAACTTGTTATTTTTAGATGCGAGCTCTGGAGGAAAGGACACTTTCATTAACGCTGAGGGGCAATTGCTCTGGTAATGTTTTTTGAATCGATTCTTTCATACTGTAAATTAATCTGTCACCATAACCCAGCATTTATTAACTTTTTGCTGTAATTCATATTAAAAGAATTACTTTCTGGCAACCATCATAACCTGAGACCCTCAAGGACAGAGTCAATGACTCAACTTTGTATTTAATTAAAAGTTACATTTTCATATTTGTCAGATTGTCTACCCAAAGCGATTTACAATACAGTGCATTTAACCTATTTTATCAGTATGTGTGTTCCCTGTAAGTTAGTCACTGTGAATTACAAGAACCTTAAAAAAAGTCTTGTCTAGTGATGATATGTACATGCAGGCGCGGCTCGTCTGAAAATATTCAGCCGCTTGAAAACATAGAACTCTATATAAACTGGACCAGTCCTAATTAACTGTTAACTCAAAAATGTTCATCCTTATTCTGAAAACATTTTAGACTGTTATAAGTCATAAAGTGAGGTGGATTTGTTCAAATTTCATCGCATTGCTTCAGGTTTGATAAGCGGGGCAGAGGGTCTCTCTGCCCTCCCGAGCTCAACAGCGCCACACATTTTCTCAATGTAAATCTGTGGTGAAAAAAGGAACTGCAGCGCGCTCTAATTAAGAGCCATATGGGCAGATTTGAGACCGCCCCACTTGAACGTAGTTCCAGACAATATTATTAATCCACGTCAGCAAAGTGTATATGAGTCTGTGTCAGTTAAGCGAACGCGTCAGACGGTGAAGATGGCGAGTAGTACACATCATTCTGCGTGTAATAGTGTCGAGTTTCTGTTGCAGAACTCGTTTGAAAGATTGTCAATTAATGATAAATTTTATGATAATTTATGATAATGATGATTAATGATAAAGTTTGTTTGTTTTGTTAAATAACCCAGTTCCCTGTGCATTCATGGATAGATAACGACCCAGAAACTGCCCCTCCAAAATTTTTGGTCAGGAGCCGCTACTGTGTACATGCTATAGTGACTATAACGAAAGCCACAGAACTGTAGTAAATCTTACAGCATGAGGTTTCTGCATACAGTAATTATCAGGAAAATTACAAAGTGTTTTTAATAGTAAATATGATAGACCCAAACGACTTATTTGTTTACTTCTGTACAGTTCCGGTACTGTGTTGTCTTGTGATGTCCAATGTCAAGTTTAATCAAAAGCCCATATCAAAAGCAGACATCAAAGATTCACCTGTGTTATAAGTGATCAGGGTCCCTCAGTGAGTTGTGAACCCTTATCTTACGCAAGACCTGCATCTGAGCCCCTTTCAGCCATCGTGTTCTTAACCCTACAGCAGAATTTAGTGGGATAAAAGCAGCTTCGGCCAGTGCAGTTAAATCCCCAGTGACAAAAGCAATGCCAATCTTAGCCCTTGGCGGAGAGAGGTAAATCCCATCTTTTACAAAAGGACTCCGTTCCCATCTCAGTATTAGTCACCTTGTCTTCCCTCGGACACACACTTGATTGACCATCCTTCTCCGATGGTTTATTTCAAAGGAGGTTGGAGGGTTTGTGCTGCAGCTGTGAAGCGTGTAATAAGAGATGGAGAAGTTCAATGGCTCGATACTTTCTCTGCTGGTCCCATTCTTGTTTTTTCAATTTGATTATATTTGATGGAGAACTGAACTCTCGATGGTATAGATTCTTAAATATCATCTGTTCAACAATTCCTGTTAAGGGCAGAAACATGGCAAAAACGAAGGGAAATTGCAATTGTGCTGCCCCAATGGAGAGTCTTTCAACTACAAGTAATTTGCTCAGCAGTATTTCTCAAACGTCTATTCGGCCGCAAGTGTAGTTTGCCAAAATCAACAAATTAATTGCCAGAAGTGTTTCTCAATCTTAATTGGTAGAGCATTGAATTGGCAGCGCAAAAGGTTGTGGGTTGGATTTCCAGGGAACACCTACTGATGAAATGTATAGTATAAAATACAATGTAATCTCTTTCAGTAAGAGCTGAAACATGCATGAATGTAAATTAACATTATAGTAAATGTCATTGTGGAAGTTGTGAGAATGAAGTGCGTACTTGCACATTTCCAAGCGCAAGGATGTGTGAAATCAAGGTTGTATATTTGTATAGGTGCTTTACGATGCCAGTGAACCAAATGATCCAAAAAGAACATTAAACATCCAGAAAAAGGTTCGCAAAAGGTTCCTTGTGGTGAAAGTAAGAGAGAAGTGGTTCTTTTAGGAACCTTTGAATGAAAGGTTCTTTAGGCAACCAAAAATGGTTCTTCTACGGTAATCACTGTAAAGAACTTTTTGAAGCACTTTTATTTCTAAAGGAGACATCAGATGTAATTTTTACATTTTAAGCTTTTCCAATGGTTAGGACTCACTAGTTAGTTATCACCAGGTGCTGGAAAAGCAAGCGTCTTTGACAGGGTAAAAGAGTATTATTTTACATGATCATTATTGAATTTTTACCAAAAAAGTTTTACCAGACATTTTATTAGGACAATAATCACACACAATACCAACTTGTGTGAAATGGGCATCCGATGTCCCCTTTAAGAGTTTTGGGTCCAACTTTTCTTTTCTTAGCTTAGCTTGTAGATTAAAAGTAGCTGGTGTGGGTTTTACATGATATTAAATAATCGGATTAGTGCTTAACTGGGTATTATTACTATTTAATCACAGTTAAACATTTTTATCTCCCTATGTATATTCGCTTCTGCGCATGTTCTATAACTAGATATCTGCTACAGAAAACCAGATTATGCATTATGGAATAAAAAGCTGTGTCCAAAGTTGTTCGATTATGCAAATTTGTCTCTAAATAGTAAATTGCAGCATGAGAGGCTTGGCGTAAAGCTGTGTAGTCTCTCTTTGATATGTTGAGATGAGAAGCCAATGGCTGTGCAAATGCACTGTAATTCACTGTCAAAATAGCTTTAATATTTTTAGTGCCTTTTTGATATTTGTTTGTGCTTTTTCGCAGCAGAGAACAATAAACAGTTATTTTAAATTGAACATTATATCAAAATTTTGAACACATGAATATAAACGCATTTAATGACATCTACAACTGCTACTAAAAACCATATATATTCTTGCAATTCATAAGAATTCCAAGAATCTGCCAGTATTATTTTAGTAGCTGCAATGCTATTTATTCGCATGCCCAATTTAATGTCTGCATAAATCAGAGGTCTGTTTTCTCCAAATGCAGCGAGATCAATGCTTCAAAGCTATTAAACGTCCTTCTGATCATTCTGAGGCAGTAACTGCTTGGTGTTTGTGCATGGCTGTGGTATGTGGATGGTACTCAGGGGTTTGGCTAAAGAGCTGAAAGCATGCGGTAGGTCATTAGTGTTTTTATGACTTCAAAGTGCAACGTCCTGATGTCCGCTCGATTAGACGCTCGATCAAACGAGCCAGTCAAACCTGACCGGTATGGGACAGCCTGTGCTTTTTGATGTGCTGATTCTCGTTAAAAATTATTTAAAAAATAAAGCCTTGGACTGGATAGAAAGCCAATCCATTCAAAGCAAGACAGAAAAATCTACCTACGAAAGAACATTTTCAATGAAATTTGTTAATTATTGTGCAAAATTGACAAAATTAGCTTTTAGAAGATACAAGCTTTTTAAGTCTCATTTCAAGAAACATGAATTGATGATTTTTACAGTATGACATCATTCTTCACTTAAATATGTAAACTAAGTGCGACTGGGTATGTTAAAGGGGGAGGGGTCACTCTGTGTGCCCCGCCCTAATTTTCTGTTTCAGTGGAAATACATAAATGTATCTTATAAAGCTGCACATTTCAATTCACGTCACTTCTTAGCTGTTTTTATGGAAAATTAATATAATCATAATATAATTAGAATTTTCTCAATATCAAATTATCAGTTGACAAGCATTAAAGTTCACCTATAAAATATCCCTATGATTTCAACCTTTGATATGTAATTACTCAGTCAATATTAATTATATCAAGGTTACATTTTTTGCAGAGTGTTCTTTACATTATGTAGGATGATTTTATGTAGAAAACAATAAATATGTCCCTGTCTGTGAAAACCAGGCTAAAGCCTAAAATCTAATTTTGAGATGACGAGCATCAAAGTTTAATTTCACCTATTAATTTCACTATGATTTCAAGTTTTGACATGGCCTTACTCAGTAAATATTAAATATATCAAGGTTATATTTTCAAGGAATGTTCTTGACATTAAGTAGGATGATTTTATGTAGAAAACAGCAAATCACAAAAAATCGACTTTGGCTGAGTTTTCACAGGCAGGGTCACACATAATATTCTATAATAAAATACTATAAAAATATTCTAAATATTTTTTTCCAACAGTGAGGATATTGTGCAGACCCTAAAAAATTTGCATTATGTTTTAAACTAAAATCCAGATTACGGCCTTCATATAGATCAATACCCCTTCAACAATATATCCAAACAATAATCCCTCTTCATTAATAATGCAACTGTGAAAGTACATTCATAATTTGAAGTGTTCTCTCCGCGGTGAAGATTTGTTACGTCCGACCGTAAACATGTCAATACCATGACTTTAATGGACCCCGAACAGCCACTTTAGCCAAAGCGCATTTGTTTGTTCACAGTTTGACTGTCCCCTTAAATTTACGACGACCATCGAGCAGTCATAAATCTTCAGAGGCGATGTCAAATAGTTTAGTCGTATTTTTTTCTCTGTTCAGCCCCCATAACCTCTTGATCCATCATAAAAAATGAGAAATCACGTTCTCCCCTCATTTTTCATAATGATCAATGACTCAATTATAAAAGACTTTGTGATTCCATGGGTCTGCGTCGCACCTCATGGTGTTTTGATGTGTGTCTAGGTTGTTTTGATAGTCTCTATAAAACTCGCATCAGATAAAACCAAGTGTTCTGTTTTCTCAGGTGGTCATTATATTGGACGCAGTGTGATTTTTGGCTCTGTGCTTGCTGGATATTTGTTCCCGGAGTGTTTTAAACCCCATCTGGTGTTCTGTTATTGGACTATAGTGTCTGATCTTGTCCTCTAGAAAAAAAATCAAAAATATATCCTCATCCGTCATTGGTCAGATAGCCGCTCCCCGCCGTTACATCATGGGTTCAGATAGTTGACCTGATCAGCCAAACCAAACAGAAAAAATATGTGATATTGTTTATTGTTATTTATGAATATTCTGGTGGGATAGGAGACAGTATAACAGAGAAACGATAACACACTTCGCCTTTAAAATCAGTTTTTGCAGACCTGCTGATACTGCTTTAATAGCTTAGGGTTGTATTCTTGTTTTATATCCACAAGAATGGTGTATGATGTAAAGATCCATGCTCAGTGGATGAGAAGAGGAAACCGAGAGAAAGTAATGACACAAGAAATGCATGATGGAGATTGGTGGACTTCCTGTACAGAGTCTTTATATCCCTGGCGATTATCCATAACAGGAAGCCATGAAACTTTAATGGAATAGATCTCACACATCCAGCTGAAGAGTTTTATGATAGCCGTCTTTAGGATCCAAGTCCAGTGTAGCATTCACTCCTAACCTGCAACAGGAAACTTGCTTTTATCAGCAACAACACAGCATTTCATCATACGCTGCCTTATATGAAATTACATCGTAGATCAAACCGGCGTTGAAAGTGCGTTATTCAACGTTGTTGACATTTGACATGCATAGATTGCAATACGGTTCAATAATGCTGCTAATGATAAGTCTGATCGTGTGGCGTTTGATGGATGGTGCTTTTCTGAAACTCTGATTGATTTTTATGAGAGCCTGAGAGCGCCAGCCTGGCTTGATCACGGCAAATATTCACAGATAACCGTCTCGACATCTCCAAATATCAAATCGCTCATGGTTTCAATCGCAAACGCCAATTCCCACAAGAGAGGGAAAAGTGGCATAAAGAGATTTGCTGCTCTATTATAGAATCGAATAACATCGGCTACGTCTTGTACGTTCTCTCTGCGTGTAGCTCATCGAATGCTGATTCAATCAAGCGTGATTGTCGCTCTTGGGTTTCACATGCACCGCAGGGGAGGAATGGCAAGGAAAGTGCATGCTGTGGCACAGGCACGATGGCACGCCCGAACCTCTCTGTCCTCAATCATGGCCACTTGCAAACTCGGTGAGGTTTAGCTGGAATGATCGAACTCTATCGAGAGGAGAATTTAAAGGGATGGTTCATCCAAAAATGTAAAATTTGGTTGGCATTTACTAACTGTCATTTTGTTCCAAACTTGTATTAGTTTCTTTATTATATGGAACATGAGAAGGATTTTAAAGAAGTGTGATGCTGATGTTTCATTTATTCAGTGATCATAAATGGTGACTTCTCTTTTTGTGACGGGATGGAAGTGATGTTATGAATAAATGATGCTAGTATTTGCATTTTCAGGTGAACTATTCCTTTAAAAAAACTTTCTGCTTGTCTCAAAAGTGAACACAAGCAAACATTAAAGCTGAGAACAGGTTAAACTGTGTACAGATTAGGGACATGTCCCCTCAATTTTGATAAATGGTCTCAAGCAGGGATTGGAAAAGGTTGTGACTGAAACGTTTTACGATTTTTTTTTTCCAAGGATTTTATCTTGCATTCTTGCTTTGTCCTGTGTTTGGCTTATTTGTACTTTTGCAGTCTATACACCTCATTTTGGATAAGGTGTGGTTAGTTTTTGGCTGTTTTCGATAAATGGTTGTTTACGCCTTCTTTTAATTCTTCCGATGATTAATTCGATTTTATCTTTTAATGTACTGAACACTAATATTCTTATCTTGAACTGCAGTTCATTATTAGTTATGTTACATAAGACAATGACTGTGTTTGTTTATTAATATATCTCTGCATTTGTTTTGTGTTACTTCAATTTCTTTAATTTCCAAGAGGTACAACTGTAAGTAATGTCTTCCTTTCCAATAATGTACTTGTAGATCCAAATTTAAGCTTTTGCCCCACCTGCTTGCAGTAAATGAAGTGAAAGTGAGTAAATGGAGACTTTAAGTAGAGATTTCATGTATTACTTAAAGCAATTAATTAAATAACTAAAATGCAGCCACTCTGCATTATAAATACAAATTTACCAAAGCAAAAAATTGATAATTGATGCGATGCTGAGATGGCACCATTGGTCTCTCTAAGAACCAACGTGAGGCAGTCAAGCAAGAAATGTTAATAGGCCTATTGACCCGACTGTGTGTGCGCGCCAGGCAAATTTACAGATCTACAGAGGAGAGCTACCGAATAAAGTGGTTGAAAACAATTTCAAGATCTATGTTTTTATCTTAAATGAGGCAAAGTTCTATAAATGAGACATTCCTTGATTTGGATCGATGTGGAAGTTTACTGAAAAATCAATATGTATGTTGACAATACACCGATTTTTGCACTTTTTGCAACAATAGCATTTTTATGTTTATAAAAGTTGGAATTGCAATTACTTCTTGTACTTTAAAAATGAGTCCATGATACATTATAATTATAGCATCATAAAACTTTAGCTGTGTGCCTTATGGAAACTGTACTGACTTTATTCATAATTATTTTCAATGATGTTTGCATTTAGCAAGTTGCTTGGCTAGGAATGTATTATTCTAATAAACATAAAAATACATAGTAAACTGATTTTATTTAGCTATTTTAATAAATACTTTTTGGTTTTAAAGCTGCAATCCCTAACCATTGTCTCTCTATTGCCTTCTCTATTTGAAATATAAAATTATAAAAATTATAAAATATAAAATATACTGACATTAACTGACATTTCCTGCTAAATTTTACCCAACAGCTAAAAATAATAAATCACAGCAAGTTAAAGGAACAGTAACTGTTTTTTTTTAACCAGAACAGTTACATATTGCAGCTTTACACTGCTAAAATATAAGTGCTGCCATTAAAGAATCATTTTTGCCTGAATGGTTTCATAGAGAACCTTTAACATCTGATAAAGCTTTGTTTCACAAAAGGTTTTTTGTAGTAGAAAAAGGTTCTTTAGACTATAAAAAAAGTAAAAAAGAAATGGTGCTTTGACAAGTTCTTTAGGAAATCTATGGCATAACTCCGAATTATCTTTTGAAGCGGTGTACTTATATCTGTTTTTCCAACATCACTGAGCTCACTGCATTACAGGATAGAACCTGTTCTTCTCCTGACGCTGAATTGATATGATGCACCTGATTGAGGTAACTAGAGATGTTGGATGGCTCTGCAGTTTTAAAAGTCTCAAATGGACAACTGGACTCCTTTTATTGGCTTCCAGGTCCGATTAGAACACTAACCGCAAATGGCATCCCGAATCCACAGTGTTCATTTATGTGGGAAAACTGCACCTTTGTACTCAACACCCGCTGTGACTATCCAGCGGGTCATTTTAACCAAGAGCACATGAAAGACCTGGTGGAAAAGGAAATTTGGTTGTAAACGGTAAACAAGAAAGACATTATCATTTTTGTAATTAGACTGTAATTTCATTGTGTTCTTAGATCATTTTGGGTCTGTAAATGACAAAAGAGTGGAATTTGAAAGATATTCCAGAAAAAGACCTGTAGACTGATGTTGATTATAAGGTGGAAATGGCACGAAATTGCTCTATTGGACTCCGCTATTATATATACGTAACGTTGCAATGTTGTATATAAAAAAAACAATAGTTCTGGGCCTGCATGCTGATTGGTCAATACATAATTAGGCAAAGGTCTTACCCTAAACCTATCTATTGTAGGATAAGTAAGTGACCTTTTTTGTTTTAATGGACCAAAAATATCTCATTTACCTTTGATTACTCGTTTGCCTTTGTTCAAATTCAAATGCAGTACAATGATGCAGACACACTGTTTATTCATATTCATTTCCAACTCTGTTTTATAGCCTGTAGGCTACACCTACATATAAAATATGCAGCTGTCATTGTGCTTGAAATATGACATAAATGTAAGGTACAACATAACCTGGACGCAAAGGTGAACTCGATGCATCCACCATAAAAGCAGAAACGCGTCGTGTAACGGAACACCTTCAAAGCGCTTTTTTGTGCAAAGCATTGTTGTTTGCCTTATGATCAAATACAGGTCCTTGTTGGATATAACGGTGTGAATGAGATGTTTGATTTAATCTGTAATGTCAAGCTTTGACAAGTAGCCCAGGCTTCTCATTACACAGCTTAAGTAACTGAGAAGGGTCCAAATAATTTGTTATGGATTTTCTCACTACGTCAATAACAATAAAAATTGACTAAATAGTAAAATATGTTGTCCGTGAACGTAATTTTCAGTAGTTTGACAAAGTGTGGTTAGACTTGTGATTTGGGAGTACATTCATTATTTGGAAGAATTTTAGAAACAAAAGATATGATCAAAAAATGGTCCTCAGAATGAGAACTGGTTTACTGGTAGTCCTGGGTACATTTGCATACTATCTATTTAATAACTCTGATAATATTATATATATTATTAAATTATTAAATACATTAATTGTTATGAATTACAACTGAATGAACAGTTTTTCTGTTATTTATTATTTTTTATAATCTGTATATTCTCTTTTGTACATTTTAATATGATGCATCTAATATGATATGTACATATATACATATACGTGTGTGTGTGTATATGCCTTTAATCACCTTTAATGCTCACTATTCAGCCAGTCAGTTTGTGCGATGTTATCTAATATACATTAATATACATAAGACAAAGTGATACGTTTTATATTTCATCTTCCTCCTTTTTTCAGATCAGACACATCAGATGTTCAGCTCCACTGCGGATATTTAAGTCGTCAGTTGTTGCTCGTAACTTAAAGCACATAATGATGATAAATGACCATTACCGGTGAGATCCATAGCGAGATGAAGCTAAAAGACATGAAGCAAGAGAATAGATGTTAGAAAATAAGGGTTGTGGGGGCACAAGACGTTTGATATAGGCAGGGCTCTCATACGAGTCTTCCGAGGGGAACGTTGCATATGCATCTGTAGCAGTCTTCTGATGCCAGACCACAGAGAGTTCAGAGTGACGCAGAGAGAAGTATTTTTAGATTTGGTTATGAATTTCAAATAGATCCATCTGGAGGTTGATCAGACTTATAAGTCAATTGAGGTTTCAGCAAGCTGGATGTGGAATGAGGTGGTGCAACTTTGGGGAAACGGATGCAACGGATGCGAGCAAGCTTGCGTATACTCGCATGCGTTGCGGTGGAGTCATGCTGTGTGTGGAAATTATATGTCGAGGTGCTCATACAGGTGATACAATATTATCGTATTATAAAACGGTTAGTTCCAGTGTTTTATTCATGATAAAACACAACAATGATTCTGTGCATCACTGTGCAGCACCCTTAGCAACATCAACATACACCACAGTCCTTTAGAGACTATTTTTTTTCAGACAAAGAAAGGCTTTTAGTGATTTAAGTCTTATAAAGGTATATATGTTTTGTGTGGTAACTCTCTTATAACAGCAGTGAGGCTTTATCATGACATGTGACATATTAATTAATATTAATAAAAATTTCCATTAATAAAAAATGGAAATTACAAGTATAGACATCCCATATTAGTTCGGACTATGTAAGCAACTGTATAGTTCAACAAGCAGTTTATTGAAGTTTTTTAACCACAACTTTCTTTGTGCTTTTCGATCTTGTCCAAGTGAAACTTCTCTTGGTTGCTATAAATCACAACTGTCGACTTTTATTACATTATTTTTTAAAACTGTCATCTTGAGTATACACATAAAAATGGACTGGATCTAAATAAATGACAGTAACATTATCATTTTGTTTCTTCATGTTTATTGTTATGAAAATTTGTCAAGCATTTCATCTCGAGTCTTACACCTTTTCATCAATTTATAGTTTGTCATGATTAGATTATTCAACTATAATTCAACTATAAAATATTAAAGAGAATAGTGAAATAACATACAGTAGGTGTTTCTTTACGATGACAGTTAACAGGTTAAAAAAAATCAACATTATTATTTTCAGTTACATCAAAATGAACAATGGTGCTGCTTTTCCATAAAGTAAACCATTCATGGTGATCCTACTGTATATTTTAAAGTTGCTGCCAGGAAGTTCAGACTTCCAGAGTTTAGTCTGTAACCTTGAAACGCTGCGACCAAAATGACCAAAGCATTTGTGAAGTTTTTAACTGCAGCTGTCAAGAAAAACTGAGACCAACCCTCATCTAACCTTTAAAAAACGTTCACTTAAGTGCTTTGATAGAACTCAGGTCAGAATGGGCAGATTGCGCGATTACCCTTTAATTTATGTCATGGTTCTGGGTTTGAGTAGACAGAAGTCTTTTAAGACGTACGATTCAGTCACTGTGAATACACTGTGCCATTAACATGACAAGTTCAAATTGCTCTCTCCTTTTAGGGCCATTCTTCCCATCTCTCGTCTCTCTTCTGAGCAGATTACAGCCATCCTTATAAACAATTCGTCCATTTCACCGCTTGAGTATTCAGTTTTGATAAACTTTCACTCTTTTCCCTGCTATTTACTTTGTCAAATTTCACTTTTCTATCTGAGAAAAGTTGTGAATTGAGAGGAAATGAAAACCATTTTGCAATTTTTCTCAAGCTGAGGTTATTACCATCTCCTCAATTTACACAGCTCAATTAAAATTTAGGCTTTGCTGAGCAAACAAGGAATTTTTGAGCAGATGTGAAACGAAATATATAATTTCGAGAAGAGACTCTATTAAAGTGGATACTTCTCACCAGCATCATGTAACAACTTGCTGTAATAAATCCCATTTTAATTTCCTTTCCTATTTGGTGTTATCAGTTTCTGCATTTTGGCTGTTTGCTTATAACTGGGATGTTTATGCTGTATTTCCTACTCCCTAATGCTGTCTTTGCTGTCCTTTGAAATACAAGAAACCTGTTCTGCTCTACTGCTGAGTGTTTTTTTGTTTGTTGATTTGACAATAATAGAAAAAGTTTGTTGTTGCTGTAAACTTTCTTTGCAGCATTAATTAGAAACACCCTCACGCTATGATAAAGTTTAAGTAAAACATATGCTCGTGTACGTCAGATGCACAGTCACAGCATGTGATCTGCTTTTAGATAATGGCTGTATGTTAAAGCAATAGTGTGAATCATTTAAAAAGACACTGTGATTGATATTTTACCCCAAAATCCAAAGAAAAAACATTATATTTACATCATTATATTAATGAAATAATTGCAGCCTATTTTTTTGCATCACACTGGGTAAATTGTGCTAGTTTACGTTATTTTCGCAGCCATTGTTAACGCATCATATTGTAGGTCAAAGAACATATGGGTCACATGACAAAGAAAACATGAAAAATGTAATATGTTTAAAATATATTCATACTGCACCCACACACATTATATGGAGAGCATACAGTCGATAGGTACTTCATCTAATTCAGTACATACTGTCGTAGTTTGCGATTTTAGAAGCAGTGGCTGATTTAACATTCAAGTATATACTTCATCTGATTCAGTACGCACTTGACATCATTGATATAATGCAAACTGGAAGTTTTTTGTCATTCGCATTATTACATGTACAATGATGTTTCTATTTAAAAGAAAAAAAATCAGTTCTGTGATTTTCGTTTTTTTATTTCATTTTGTACTGATGAGATGAAAAGGCAAAAACCTTTGCATTTTGTTGTTTTGTCCACTATACAATAGGGCTGCACAATGTATTGAAATTATCGAAATATCGCAAATGTGCATAATCGCAATATGCATAATCACAATATGTCAACAGTCAACAAGCCTCAAAGCTTTCATAGCCAGTTGATTCCGTGAAATATGAAACATATGTTGGTTATATAATTAAAAAAGTATTTTAATATAATTTAAATGTGCTTTAGAAAAAAGAAAAATGCATATTGCATTATTTAGCATGTTATCGCATATCGCATTTTTTTCCCAATATCATGCAGCTCTACTATAAATCACATGTTCCATTTCTGCTTTGAGGCGTATGCAAAACCTGTTTATTAACAACAGCAACAACAGCAAAGTAAACAATACTGTGATGTCTTTTAATAAAATCAAATGCATTATTTTAAGAGCGACTATAAGATTTATTATCTAGCACAGTGTGAGAGGCCGAATATAAATGATACATTCTCAGCTGAAAATGTTGATATTTGTACTTAAGCCAAAATGTTGCTGCATGCACAGTACAGTCAGCTGAAGTGTTGCTGTGTGAAACTGCTGACCGGTTAACTGTTGCTTACTGTTGCCATAGTAACCCTTAAGGTGGGCGAAACTGAGAATGCGGTTGCTAATACAGAAATCCTGTTATTTACAGACAGGTCACACCGGCACATTATAGAAAATAGCAACATGAAAAATTTTGGGACTATGATGTACAACACGGCCTGTGTGGAAATGGTAAAGCAGTTATTTGCAGGGATATTGTGTGCTAAATGATGTTATATAATACAGTTCAACTCACCTCACCAGACTAAAAAGCTCATAAACAACACACAATACAGTCAAATATATTTCATGCATACAGAAACAGAAACAAGCCACTCTCTTTTGGGTAGTTACCAGTGAATTGCTAATCAATTGTGGTTTGTAATATGTTGCTATGTGGTTGGTACCTTACATTTAATGGATGCACATTTACATTTACATTTAGGCATTTAGCTGACGCTTTTATCCAAAGCGACTTACAAATATTAGTAGACACTATATTGCTATATTGATATTGAAAAAACTGTGATATTCGATAACATGCTAAATAATGCGATATTCGGTATGCAATATATTTAAAAAAAAAGCTTATTTAAATGATATTAAAACATATTTTTTTTAAACTATATAACCAAAATACGTTTCATATTTCATGAAAAAGAAAGCATCAGCTGGCTATGAAAGCTTTGAGGCTTGTTGACAGTCTTGCATCAGAGCATGCACACGGCACACTATTATGCACATGCACAACTAGAACCAGACTAAGCTATATTATCCACTTTAGCTGGTCTCTTTGACCATGGTTTTAGCTGGTATTAAAATTAGTTAGGCTGGTTTAGAGCAAACCATTGGTATATGCACATTTTGAGCTGATCAAGCTGGTTTTAGCTGGTCAGGCTGGAAGAGCTAAAACCAGCATACTATACATACAAACTATATTCTTTAGCATCCACTCACCTTACTGAGATTTAGCTTTAACCAGACTCAAGCTGGTTGGCTAAAATCAGCTATTCTCCACCATACTGCTAAATTACCTGTTAGTTAGGCTGGTTTTAGAGAGGTATTGGTAACGTTTTTAGCTGGTCAGGCTCAAGAGCATTCTTCTAAAACTTTAAAACCAGCCTGCTAAATCAGCTTAACCAGCTTTAGCTTTACCAGACCAGCCAATACCAGCCTTTCCATCATTTGTAAATTATGAATAATAATATAATCATATTTTAAATATATATCTATATATATATAGCCTATATATATATATACCATATAGGATACCAGCTATACCAGCCTATATATATATATATATATAATATAATATATTTTATATATATATATATATATATATATATATATATATATATAGTAAGAAGTATATATAAGTAAGAATGGATGGTAATATTGTTTAAACAAAAAAAAACATTGTTACTGTAGTAAAACCATGGTTGCCACAAAGTAACAAAAAATATAATAATAATAATAATAATAATAATAATAATAATAATAATAATAATAATAATAATAATAATAATTTGATTTAAAAGCATGGTTAAACCGTTGTTGCTGTTGTAAAACTGGTTTTGCAGTTTTTTATTAATATTAATTTATTAATTTTTATTAAAAAAACATTGTTACCAGACTTTTACTATAGAAAACTATTTTTATTTTAGCATTAATTAGGGTTAGCATTGTTGAAGTTACTGTAACAAATTTTCTTGCACTTCAAACTTCATCTGTTTATCTTTTAAGCTTTTCATATGGGCTTCTCTGTAAAAATTATATATTATATTATAATATATTTTGATTGGCTAAACAAATAATCTCACTGCATTCTTTGGTCACTTTTTGCACAATTTATGTGAGCTACTAAAAAAGTAGTGATGTTTCATTACACTAAACATATTTCCATTCCTAAAAATAGTCTTTAGTTATGGCTTGCTTGCCTCTTACAGATTTATCTATACATTTTAGCGTCCACCTGGTAAATTTTGTTTAAAATCATTTTTAAGCTAATCAATAGCACTATATCTCTGAGCCTCACCATTTGAGGTATTATACATATCTATAGCACAAATGTGTGGAACGAGTTACCTGCCACCCCCTGAGAAAATAGTTCACATTAAATTGACCTCAAAAAAACAAGAGCCTCAACAGGAATCCTCTTTATCACAGTAAGTTAGGTTAAAGGATCTTCAAAATATTGACATTTCTAATCCTTTCTTTCAAACATTCACCTTGTCTCGTCATGAGCTCCTTCAGGTGTCGTTCTGCAGGGGGCGTCACGACTTCACCGCATATCTAACCTCTCCTGCGTCAGTCTACAGCTGAGCGCTTTTTATTTGTTCGAAATCTGACTTGAAGACACTGTGGTCCTTCCCCTCCCACACATGACTCACTCGCTGAGCCTGAATCGACCATCACCAAATCTCTTCCGTTCACAGCGGCTTGATTGTAATACAGCCTGTTGACGTAGTCTTCGCATTTCGGTGCACGACTGGATTTACAGAGGGAATTAGTAAAACTGAGGTTCAATAAAAACAGAGCGGGTGTTGAAAAGGGAGGGGAAGATGTCCTGGGCCCTGTGACTGGAAAAAATGGGACATCTATGAAATTTTAACTTGGATCTTGTGCTTTTTAAGGAAATAGTTCACCCATAAATTAAATTCTATCATCATTTACTCACTCTCATTTCGTTCCAAAGCTGCATGCTGTTAGTTTCTCAAAGGAACACGAAGCTCTTCCTTGAACATAAGAATGTCATTCTCCCTGGCACAGAACATAAAACATTAACATACAAATACACTATATTAAAGTATGAATATAGTAGTGTTAAATATTAATATAAATAATTGTATTATAAATGTGTTAGCCAGATACCTATTCAAAATTCCTATTCAAAGAATATAAGCATTTAAAAAGTTCAGATTCTGGTAAACAATAAACTATTAAATCATTTATTATATTTTTGTTCGTTAGAAGAACATTTGGACATTATACACATACACACAAAGCCTGTTCCGCCTCGTTGATGACATCACACACGTAGTCTTACTTGACTATGACGTTGCAAGATTAAAGAGTCAAAATCGCATAAACGGACACACAAAAAATTTATAGTCTGAACAGTTTCACACTTTTGTCAGTACAAAGGAACGATTTTCATGATGTGATTTTACACTTCAGCTTCTCATTAGATTCCAGACTGTTAAGTTAACTAAACATTATTGGCCACTTGATGTATCCCACCCTAACTTCAGTCTTAACTACATTACCTGTCACCGTTCCTCAGGAGGAACACCTATGTTATTTCCCTATTTACATTATTATTATTATAATCTCATTCTAATCTAATTAGATTCTAATGTAATTATGGCAAACTATATATTAATAACAAGGTAGAATAAGTCTGTAGAATAAGTATTTGATACATTTTCATAACAATAAACATAACTTAAATAGGAAAAAGTGTAATTTTGTAAAAATTATATATATACCTACGATTAAAAAATAATAAGACTTAAAATTTTTTTATTAAAATGAATATCTAATATCCAAAAATAGAAAAAAATTGTAGTTTGAATAGTAAATTTTCATGTGTATACTCAATATGTAAGGTGACAGTTACAAGGTTTATGAATTGAAATATATATAAATATATATAAAAATAATAATTATGTATAAATAATAATAACAATAATAAATTCATAAATCTTAAACTGTTAAATTCATCTTTAAATTAGGCATTTAACTAATGTGGCTTTCAGGCCCAAATATTAAATAAGGCCTGAATTAGTTAAAGAGTTATCATTATTGTAAAAACACTATTGATTATTGTCATTTTTAATATCACAGTTATTGTCAATACTAAAAAATTGTGACACTCCTATGTGGGTCTTAAATTATTGCATGAATTGAATTTATTTGTAATTATATTCATATATAGGAATATTTTGCCTTTATTATACAGGACAGTTAAGTTCTGAAAGAAAGCAACAAGGTTAGGTATGAGGATACTGGAAGCACCTCAAACACGGGCTTGAACTCAGGTCAAATTGTGTAACTGTGTGATATGACAGAGTGCTGTCCACAAGGCTACAACCCCTCAAAAACTCTAGAAATGTTAAAGATTGTAGCTCAAAGGCGATAGTACTGTATATGAAATGCAGTGTCGACTCAGCAAAGCAGGAACATATCAACAATCAAGTATCATTCCATTTTCAATCACCTCCTTTTATACTTTCTCTCTTTTTCTTTGCACATCACAGTCTGTTGTGATGTGCAATGCATAAACGCCCTTCCTTTCTTTCTTCAACATAAGAGCGTTATTGATTCTCCTCATGCCCGCCACAATTCTTTGGTCAGTGCATTGAGAGGTATATGTGATGGCAGATTGACACGTCACATGCTCGCACCCTCATCTTTTATTTAGCTTCTAGCTCCTAGTGGTGTGAGAGAGAAATTTATAGGCCGCTGCAAGGGGCACTAACCTCCTATAAAGCTGTCACACGTTGAGCTTTGATGCGGTCACAAATTTCACTGTGCCCCTTATTATTTTGACATTTGCCTTCTCACTGTCTTTGCTTTGCACACCCATTTTCATATAAATGGTTTTTTGGTGATCGACAGACAAATGAAATCACAAGGTCATGCAGAATTCCTGCTGATGTGGAAAATGGAAGGAGACCCTTTGCAAATAAACTTGTATTTGTCGTGAGATCATCGCAGATCACACACTTTGCTGTGTGACTTTTTTGTGACATGTTGAAATGCTACAACGAAGGGACATTTCTAGGGTTCAGACTTACTTGTAGGCCTGTGCAGTGTGATGGTAAACTATACTCTGTTCCTCTTTTCTCAGCCAGTAAAGATTACAGGAGACAGGTTGTTCGTGTCCAATTTACACATGATTCAACTGTGGGTTGTTTACAGATGCCTGTATTGCATTTAACCCTTGTGTGGTGTTCTGGTTTGTAGGACCTACTTCAATGTTTACGAAAAGAATGATGATAACTTCAGGCATATATATTAATTCAAGATAAACATATTTTTTCCACCTGTAGTATGTTTTCATTTTAGTACATTTTAAAAAAAAAACACAAATGGCATCTTGTTTATACATGTGACTTAACAGAAATAAATGATAAAAAATATATGTGCTGTGTATGTTGCTTGTAATTGGGATTGCATACATTTTTTTATAGTGGTAATGATTTTTAAAAACAGTAAATGATAAGAATTGAAGTATAAAGAAGAAAGTGTTTTACAAGTGTAAAATAAATCTGCATGCACAAATACATTTTGTAAAGGTGTACATAAAATTGCTATCCTAAGAAAACATCATTGTTTTGACCTGGACTTGCAGCATTGTACTGTTTTTTTGAGTCATGAGTTGTAAAACTGCAACTTCATATTAACGTGAAATAAATGCATGCCCTGTATACAAGTTCTTCAGCGCTGACACCTTTTGGCACGTTTTGCATTGAAATTCGGCCAAAAGCCTCTGAAGTCTTAACAGTGATTTGTAAGCAAAAACAATTGTGTTAAGAATGGTATGGTACTTTATAAAATAAAATCCAGCATTTTTTATAGTGTATATGGAAACTTATTACTTAATAGATATATGAGCCTTTATATGTTGTGAATCATTAAAGGGATAGTTCACCCAAAAATAAAAGTTTTGCATAATTTTCCACCCTTATGATGTCATTTAAGCCCTGTATATGATTCCTTAAGATATTTTGCAAAACGCTGGTTACCGGCACCCATTGACTTCCATTGTATCTTGTGTCCATACTAAGAAAGTGAATAGGTGCCGGTTACCAGCGTTTTGCAAAATATATTTTTCTGTGTTCTGCTGAAGCAAGAAAGTCATACAGGTTTGACATGAGGGTGAGTAAATAATAATAACTTTTATTTTTGGGTGTATCCAACTATCCCTTTAAGCTAACTGACATATTGGAGAAACATACAAATTTGAAACAATGAACCCCATACAAGGGTTATTATATAAACCTTTCCTGCAGAAATGACTGTACTGCGTTACCCTTATATAAAGAATACTATGTTATGGGATTTTGCTCACCCTTACCCGTCTCCAAAGGGACATACACTTTAAAATATCCACCCTGACATTTTTGTTACATGTGTCTTCCAGTTACAACCCGAGTTGCCCTTTTGTGAACCTCCACTTGCAGAGGGTGTCAAAACACAAAAGCTAAAAAAAATAAAATGTTCAGATTCAAGTCACTTCTGCATCCATCCTCCAAATTCTACGCCCTTGGACTTAGTTTTGTTCTATTGTACATACGGACCTTAACCTGTACATATTACTTTTTCAATATTTGTGTTCATCAGACAGTCTGTTCATTACACAAAGCTATCAAATGGCAAAGCTATCAATATATAGTAATGTATTGTGCAAGTTGTACAGACATTCCTCAATCATTTTTTTATATGGGGAAAAAGCAGCTGTGAAATCGTGCTTAACATCTCCATATGGGTTTAGAATAATGTAAGTGAAAGTAAATAAAAGAAAATGCTGACATTTCTATCAAAAACGACTTAGTCGATATGTGTGTTGGAATCAAACTCGCAACCTTTGTATCGCTAATGCAATGCTCTAACGCTTACTTTAAACCGTTCCTGTCAATGTAATTAATAGCTCTAACCCCAAACAGCAACAGCAAACTATTGTGTTTTCGCAACCATTCGCTCCAAAGAACTGACACACGGTCACCTAATGAATCACGCTTGTGCTCAGATGTGAAATTCATCTCATTCATTGATAATATGCGATTTTAATTACCTGTGAGGTGCAATACTAAAAGGCACAGCCGCTAATGGGCACATCATCTTTCAAAGCACAACGCATCCTGTTTCAGCATTTTATTAACGTATCGGTTGCCAGACACAGCATGAAAAATACTAACATGTGTTTTGTTACACGGCTATGTTGAGTGAAATAGGACAACGTGAGTGATGAACACATTGTACAAAATGTAAGCGTCTCACACAGTGATAACTCTGCTTAAATCTTTAAAGAAATTAATTTCTTAATCTTCACTTGCTTTAATCTAAAAACACAAAAATGTAGACACGGATGTCAAAGTAATGTCAATGTCGGATGCCAAACTATTGTTGATCATATTAAATAAACAACATTACTGGCTGATAAGATTGAGATGAGAACAAACACAAATTTTAGCTTCACAGAAAGAATTTAATCAGTATTCATATATTTAACATTCTTATCATGTCTAATAATCTTGCAGTAAAAGTTTTACTTTGCACTTTTACCTTATTTCACACTTGTTTCTTCAAATAATTAATGCTGCTGTTAAATAACTGAAAGCATTGACTTGGTTTGTTTCTTCATTCTCAGTTTAATTTAACTATTTATTTGCCTTAAATAATTAGAGCCTAACTAAAAAAACTTAAAGCACTGTTTATTCAACTAAGAACTAAATACTGCATGCCATTTTAATTAATTTTGTTATTATTGTGAACTTTTTGAAAAAACAAACATGTTTAATGTTATAAAATTGCTCCGATATTTTGGCGATCCACATAGAACATGTTGATCCAGAGTTCAGAAGGTTCAATCTATTGGAACATGTAGTTGAATATTTCATGCTTCACAAAGACAGATTGCATCCTAAAGAGATTGTCAGCAGCAAGCTTGAAAATCCGCTAAACGAATCCTTTGATCTTTCTCCCCAGCGCCTTTTAAAACTTTCCGTGGGACTATTTCAGGACAGGAAGTTTTTAGATTCCGTGAGATTTCGTCTTTGAGAAGATTCACACTTTCTCATTAGAAACTCTGTTACCTACTTATTTCCTACTTATTTTATATTTGCTGATGAGCTGGATTAAAACTCCGATTTATCCAAGGTGCCAATGCAGACCTTACATGAAATTGCCTGTTTTTGAATGCTTCCCATTGATGCCATGTGACAAAGATTCTCACAGTGCACCAAAAACCAAATCAAACAGTTTGACCTAAATTATTAACCAAAGTTCCAATTATGCGGTTTAACACTGTTCTCTTTATTTCAGAGTCCCATGCTGTTTGATAGTCGATTCTTTCAATATTTAGTAAAAAGTTTCTTCGTTCCTATTCGTTCTTTCTTTCCCAGTAATTGCAATACATAGATTTTGTGGTGTTCATAACCCCCCTTTAACATGAGTGGGACTAAGATCAGTTCCTCATGTTGAGATGGCTGCATGCATTTCTCAGCATCCCTCTGTCTGTTGCCATAGTTACCCACTCATCCAATGAGAAGAACACCTTCGGGGGAAATTCTTACTGTACCAGCAAATTTAACGACTGTCATTCCACTTTGAAACATGTGCCAGACCTTAAAGCAAAAGAACTGATCTGAGATCAGTTTTTGCCTTTTATATACAATTTATTAGAGTAATTCTGGCCGGGAGAGAGCTGAAGCTATGGTAGATAAACCCAAAACTCAAATCACTTACTGAGAGATGCTAATAGATATGGGATTAGGGGGTTTAGCCAGGAAGAAAAAGGAAATGAAAATTTCCTCCATCCGTATGAATAGCCTGTCATTATCAAAGGTAATATCCCAAACCAATCAGCTTTCAGTGTCATTAAGCCTGCTGGTGGTTAATGCAACAGGTAAAGAGAGATGTTCAAACAAAATAACACAGACAGGCTATGAAAGAGATTTTATTTTTAGATAAAAAATGGGGCATAGTGCACAGTTATAGAAATGTAAAGTCTGCAACACCAGTGATTACATTTGTATACAATTTATGCACAGCTAAAATAAAGAACGGTGTCCTTGTAGTGACAAAGGGAAGATTGATAAGTGCATAGGGGAGTTTGGTTCAAACGGGACCATGTCATAGTTCCTTTAGTCCCTAAAACTGAGCTTCCTACTGTACTGTCAAACGGTGTGGATTTGTAGGTCCT
The DNA here is from genome assembly GCA_019155185.1 of Beaufortia kweichowensis. Lineage (NCBI taxonomy): Eukaryota > Metazoa > Chordata > Actinopteri > Cypriniformes > Gastromyzontidae > Beaufortia > Beaufortia kweichowensis. The sequence goes on along the minus strand of CM032818.1, from coordinate 8,658,596 downwards.
AGAGAAGTGGCGTTATGCAAGATTCGTGCTCCATCCCAATTTGCCTACTTGTACTATGCCCTGAAAGTGTGTACTGTTTTGTGATGGGAAAGTGTATACATTTTAAGTTCGTAGCAAAAGAGTTTGCATGCGCTTGGACATACTGTACTGACATGTAACGGAGGGTGACCATTGTTGCCTAGACAACATTAGGATAACGGTGACACAATGCTTTCATTTAAGCATGTCTTTTTTTCATTAATTTTTAATGTTTACTTGAATGTTTGATGTTTAGAGTATAACTTAATTCAGTGAAGCTTCAGCTACTTTTTTATTAATTTAGGGGCTAACCAACCAAAAACTGAAAACGTTTTATGCATTTTGGCTGTTTGTGTACATAGCAACGCCGTTTTGGGGGACTGAAAATGCAAAATTTTTTAAGCGGGTGCAAGTTTTTGTAAACAACACCATTATTGTGTTTGTGTAAACATGAAAAATGTAAATCGTTGTGTGTACGTAAAACCTTTTAAAAACTGAAAACCTTTCAGTTTGTGACTACATCGAAGTGGAAATTTTAAAAACAGAAAACTCTCCCCTTTCGCAGTGAGTTACATCAGCCGTTATAGTGTTTGTGAATCTACACTTTAAATTTTTGCTAACATTATATCATCTAAGAACTTTAATTATACTCATTTCCACACACTATAATTTGGGACATACTAATTCTAATTAATCAATTCAGTGTCTGATTAGAAATCCTGCAAAATTGCTTTGATATGTAGGCTACATATCACTATGTTTGAAAGATATCATATATTATATAAACAAAGCTACAAATTTTGACATGAAGCATTTCTTGTTCTTTTTCTGTGCTTTTGTGGTTCACAAGCTAACAACCTAGCTGTCTACCTTAGCGTACAGATACTCTACTAGCCTGCTAACCTAGCATAAACTAGTGCTGTAAAACGATTAATCATGATTTATAGGATCCGGAATAAAAGTTTCTGTTTACATAATATATATATCTGTGTACTGTGCATATACATTTTGTATTTATAAACAAAAAAAACACACATACATGTTAAATAAATAATTTTGGTAAATATAAATAAATACATTCTAAACATTTTCTATATATATAGAAAATGTTTAGAATGTATTTATTTATATTATATGTATTTATTGTAGAATGTAGAATGTATTTATTTATATTTACCAAAGTTATCAAAATTATTTATAAACATTTATTTTTTTGTTTTATATTTGTCTTAAATATATGCAAGTATATGTATGTTTTAAAAAAAATATGTACAGTACACAGACATATATTATGCAAACACAAACTATATTTTGGATGCGATTAATCACGATTAATCATTTGGCAGCCATACAGAAGTTACTCTACATGTACTCACAGAAATCTATAGTGCAAGTACTATATGTGCCAAAATACAAAAATGCGAGAAGGGATATTTTGACGAAATTAAATCAGTGATGCATTTATTCCATGACACTGTGATTTCAGGTTTCAAAACAGAATAAGGCATTAACCAGACTGTATTCCAATAGTCAAACGTCTGGCTCCTTCAAGTATACACGTAACTCGGACCTAGAAGCTGACCCCTCTCATATTAAGAGAGACAGCGAACTGTTATTACCTTTATGTAAATTTCATATCTGTCTGCGCTTAGAATGATTAATTGCCGCCTTTACTTGAAGGGCCATTGAAGAAAGAAAAACACAGTGGGACAGTGGGTCGCTTTGTTTCCTTATGTCAGCCAGAGATGAAAGGCTGAGATGTCTCTAATTGTCTGGAATATGCGCACAGGAAGTGATTTTAATAGTGTATAGAGCTATGCTTTAAGGTTAGCAAAGAATCAAGACCGATATAATAAATCTGTGTTTGATGGTGTATTTTCATGAGCATTCATGTATGTTCTCCAGAGCTCCTTATTACAGGGAAACGACTTTGATATTACGAATCAGATTGTGGTTTTTATTCACATATACCTGACTGAAGTTTATGCAAAGTATGATTTTGTTTTAGTGATTTATGTGTGCAATATACAACAGACGGTCAATAAATGGGGCACTGTGGGTGGGCCACCTGAGACCCCCTGAGAAGTTATTTATGATGTTGACATGAACCATGTATAAGCAACCATGAAATATGGCACTTTCAATATAGTTTTGTATGGAGACCTAAAATGTATTTTACCTTATTGGATTGGCAGATTTTCCTTTTCCCCCCAGATGATTATCATTTTTATTTAAAGTTTGATCAATTAAATACTCAGAAAGTGAATTATATGAGGGCAGTGAAGTGTGGGGTTTTCCAATTATTGACTTTTGTAAATGATTGGATGTCTTTTGAAAGCCAACACCTCAATAATTACACAGTTTCGGAGTACATTCTTCCAGTCTGATTACATAAATATGGCTCAATGCACTCGGATGAGAAATGGGAACGTGTCATCACACGAAAGGGAACATGGAGTATTGCTTTGTTGAAAAGGGGTGTAGCACTATTTGTGATAATACACGAGTGTTTTTTCTCATTGCTCAGACCTCGACATTTTAATGCATGTCGGCTTGTCATGCTTTGGATAGCTTGTGGAGACAGATACATGGTTTTGCAATCTGTTCCAAAAAAGTAAACTTTATATGCCCTACTTGTGCAGATAACAATGTGTGACCAAGTGGATGGAGTGTATTTTTTCAGTTTTTGATGATTTTAAGTGCAGTTACTTTGTTGGGCAGCTGGTGAATCAAATAATATTTTTTGTATAACATGCTAATTGAATTCATCTCATGATATACCATGGTATCAGAGAGCAGTTTGTTTTGATAATTAAATGTCATTTTGCAAATGCCATAATAAGAGGTTTCTTAAACAAAATCAGAGAGTTTACCACCTACAATAACAAATTTAGAGCGTTTCATAACATTATGAAGCTTCAGCTTGACTGGCTTCAGACACTATAATTAAAGCAAATTTGACATGTTGAGGGAATGTTTGGCCTACCACATCTTTGAGCTGAATATGCAGAGAGAAAGGCCACATTGCAGAAAGCAATAAAACAAATCCACAATGCAGTGACAATTAGGCCACAATGCAGTAAATAACCTGTTAAGCACCTGTATGGTTAGTTTGTGGTTCTTCAGCGGTTCTTTGGAGTTTTTTAAAGTGTATGTTCAGACTTTTTGACTTGATTGATGACTCTGGTTGCAGCATTTTGAACACATTGTAACCTAGTAATTGTTTTAGCTGGCAGTCCAATAAGAAGAGACTATAGGTTATTACAAAATACGGTGAAACCAATCCACAGCGCAGTGACAATTAGAGGCCACAATGCAGTCAAAAGAAAGCACAACGCTGTAAAATTAAGATACAGCACAGTAGGGTAAAACTAATCCATTAGGATTAGTGACATTAGGCCACAACACAGTAAAGTTAGGCCAAAGTGCAGTGAAATTAGGCAACAGTTCAGTGACAATAAGCCACAACACAGTAAAAGTAAGCCAAAGTGCAGTGAAATTAGGCTACAGTGCAGTGACAATAAGCCACAACACAGTAAAATTAAACCACAAATTAGGCTACAGTGCAGTGACACTAAGCCACAACACAGTAAAATTAAACTACAAATTAGACTTCAGTGCAGTGACAATAAGCTACAACACAGTAAAAGTAAGCCAAAGTGCAGTGAAATTAGGCTACAGAGCAGTGACACTAAGCCACAACACAGTAAAATTTAACCACAAATTAGGCTACAGTGCAGTGACAATAAGCTACAACACACTAAAGTTAGGCCAAAGTGCAGTGAAATTAGGCTAAAGTGCAGTGACAATAAGCCACAACACAGTAAAATTAAACCACAAATTAGACTTCAGTGCAGTGACAATAAGCCACAACACAGTAAAATTAAACCACAAATTAGACTTCAGTGCAGTGACAATAAGCCACAACACAGTAAAATTAAATCACAAATTAGGCTACAGTGCAGTGACAATAAGCCACAACACAGTAAAATTAAACCACAAATTAGACTTCAGTGCAGTGACAATAAGCCACAACACAGTAAAATTAAATCACAAATTACGCTACAGTGCAGTGACAATGAGCCACAACACAGTAAAATTAAACCACAAATTAGGCTACAGTGCAGTGACAATAAGCCACAACACAGTAAAATTAAACCACAAATTAGGCTACAGTGCAGTGACAATAAGCCACAACACAGTAAAAGTAAGCCAAAGTGCAGTGAAATTAGGCTACAGTGCAGTGACAATAAGCCACAACACAGTAAAATTAAACCACAAATTAGGCTACAGTGAAGTGAAATTAAGCCACACAAAAACATGGACAATTAGGCCACAATGCAGTCAAAATACAACACAACTGAAAATTACGACACAATACAGTGAAACTAATCCAGTGTTTTTAAACTAAACTAAACTAAACCAAGTGAGTGACGTTAGGCCACAACACGGTAAAATAAGCCACGATGCAGTTTAATTAAGCAGCAACAGTAAAATAAAACTACAACTCTGTGAATTTAGGTGACAATAAAGTGAAAAAGCCACACTGCTGTGAAAGTAAGCCACTACAGTATGGTGAAATTTAACTACAGCACAGTGAAAATAAGACACAACACTGTAAAAGTAAGCAGAAAAGAAGTGAAATTAAGCCCCAATGCATTAAATATAACCCACAGCAATGGGTTGGACAAACAATATTTTCTAGCAAAACATGTTTGAGAAATTTCACTGCATTGTGCCCCCTGGACTGCCCTAATATAAATTAGCTGCTCTTAGCATTTAAAACAAGGTATACACAGGCCGTGACAAACTTAACCAACAATAGATTGAATGTAAAGCAAACAATGGTCAAATCTTAATCTTCCGAAATCTTTTTAGTGATTCTTTCTCTCCTGGTTTATTGATGCCACAATAGCCACCTACAGTGTTTTGAGTTGTAAGGGCTTGTGATGGTTTTTGATCTTCCCACATTGTCTTTGGGGCTAGAACTGACGCCTTAGGACATATGATTCATTACCCACAATGCAGTGCAGGTTGGTTATGAGCCTGGAGTTGGATGCACTCCCCCACAGCAGCATACCATGGACTAGGTTTAATCTTGCTCAAGGGCTGATCCAGAATCAGGATTTTTTATCCATCACAGAAACTTTGTACCACACAACACACCTGAAAGCATGGACGATGATGACTAGAGAAAATTGCCCCAGGGCTGCACAAGGTCTTTTATGCCCGGCTTTGTAATGTTACCTGCTCAGGTGGCCTTATTTTGATGGAATACAAGCATTCAGGGCTGCGAGGAGATTTTTATAGTAGTCTCCAAATGAAAACAAGCTCAAAACCTTTGAATCAAAAACTGTTTGCTTTCTGCAAAAACACAAAGTGAATGGAGTCGGCACTAAATTAGCAGATAATTCAATTTCAGTCGGCATGAGCGGGCAGTCTAGAGTAATAAATAGCTGTTTGTTTATTGTATGTGTGTATTTTACAAAAAAATGCTTTAAAACAATTTAACACTGTAGGCATGTAAAAGTATGAATAATATTTGGAAGCAAGTATGGAAGTATGATGCAGAACTGTTGCATATGCAGTTTGTTTGGCAGTCTTGGGTTTGATTTCCATGAAACGCATACACACTAATAAAACACGTACCTTGAATGCACCTTTGGATCAAAGCGTCAGCCTAATGCATAAATGTAAATGGAACTGTGACAGTGATTAGGTAAATACAAAGACAAGACATGGTCAAATTTGCAACTGTCCCCAGTCCTGCTAAAGTGTGCGTCAGTAGCTCTTTAAAAAAGAAATGATCAAGAATCGGAATCAAAAGAACTAGAAAATTGAGAACAAATGTGTGTCAGCAACTGGCAGGCAGAACGCAAAAACAAATACTTTGCTTAAAGCAATTTGGAAATGGTTTTAATTGAACACATTGACAGTTCATGCAGGCTTTATCGGTTAATATCGAGGCTTTATGTTGCATGAATAACAAATACCATCTTAACCATCTGTATGCCTGTTTATGCACAGAATGGAATATTCAAACAACAAATTAAACAACAAACAAACTTAAAATCTTAAGAGGCGATTAAAACGACTGGTAATACTACAGATACAAGTCTCATGCTAGGCATGTCCGATCTTGACAGATGTATTTTATGAAGTATAATCAAGTATTTTATGAAGTGACCAATTCATACGAGTGTATATTGTACAATGTAAATTATACAGAAATGTACATTGACTAGAGTAAATAAAAAAGACCCCACCCCAAACCTTACCCTTACTAACTAAAGCTAATTTTACCGAAATTATTAAATACGATCATACAAATTTGCTACTTCATAAAACAGTTTTAATTATCTAGACGTGATACCAAACACAACATTAAAACCGCAATCCGCTTGTAAAGTCATGAACCAACGCTTCGGGTCCAAATGCTTTCTTAGATGCCAAATGCTAACAACAAATAATGCTAATTTACAAATGGCGTGTTATTTTTTAACACATATTTTGTTATGGTGTTTAACGCATTATGTGTCCTTTTGTGTTGATTTGGTGTTAAATAAATAAAAGGGACAACACACATATTGAGTTGAAAAAACACGAAATGTGTTGTCTTGAACTTAACACAGAGATGTGTCTATAGGGACAACACATTTGTGTATAACAAAATTTCAGATAATTAAATTTTTTGTGAATTATTAAAATATTGCTGTCATACATTCCGTTAGCCTGGACACACTGTAGCGTTACATGGTCAGTATATGAAGGTTTAGCTTAAATATGTGATATAAATAATCACTGCTCATAAACAGCTCCTCGTTTGTTCAGAAAGGTAGTTGAGGACTTAATATCCAGAGAAGTGTTCTGAAATTCATAAGAGAGTTTCGAAAGGGTAAATAGAAGTCAAGCGACAGAGTTTTGGATATATTAGAGGAGACATGCAACAGATGTAGCTTTGAAGCATATGCAGTCTCTACTCATGAAAGGATTAAAGCTTTGACAAGTAAGAGACTTTCCGTCGCTTCACTTTATTTGGGCCATGTTCACACTAATACTGACATGACACTAGCCACGAGGGACATACCCAAACACAACCAGAACATGATCTTGTTCCCACACTCGGTCACATTAAATTAAACACCTAGTAGAGTCTCTATAATTTGTTAATTATAGAAGTTTAGAATGATTTGTTTAATTGTTTTTATTAATGTATGTTTAAAATTAGTTTATATACGGTAATTTGAAAATGTAAAAAATGATAATTTAATGCTTTCTCTGTAATGTTTATCGAGTGCAAAGTTGGGGTATAACTATTGGCATTATACATCGCAATATAAAATTATTTAATCCTATTAGTTAAGCTGCCAACACATCACCTGTTTCAACGTGAATAATCTTTCAATTTTTTTGCTTTTACTGCTTCAAGACGTTCTCTTTTACTTCCTTTATTAATTGCATGGTAAATTAAATAAATAAATAAATATGTAATATTCAGTAAAATAAGGTTGATTCAGTAAAACGGGTAACAATTTAAGGCAATTTAAGTATTAAAAAATACATATTTTTTTCTCTCAAAGTATTTAGCTTTCTTGCTTCCTTTATTGATTGTATGGTAAATTCAGTAAAATATGTAATGATATACAGGGTGTGTGAAAAGTAACTTTATTGGTAATAAATTGGTAAAAAGTCCATATTTCTAAGACAAATTTATTGAAACAAATTGTACATGTACTTTATTACCTATGAAAATGAAAGCAAATCTATTTATAGACTATCTATTTTATAAAAAATAGATATCTAGAATCAATTTTTCTTTATGACTCCATGATTCAAGTTCTATAGCAAGTTTTTAATGCCTGGCTACTTTATACCCACTATGTATGTAAAATTGTGTTACATATATTTTCAGTGACATGCCTACTCAGTTGTTACTAATTTACATACAGAACGATCAAATAAATATTAAACGTTAATTCTATAAAGTTATAAGCCTGTCAGTACAACAAAAAGGTTGATTGAAAATTCTTATTGTTTGGGAAATATCTCTGCCGTTTTAAAATTCAGTTTCATTTTTTTAAATTGCAGTTCAAATATTGTTATACTGTTGTATCATGAGCCCCATATTGTGTACTTTATCGAATCATGCCCCTAGTGCAATAAAATAGTTTCATATATATATATATATATATATTTAAATGCATAGCTTAATATTACAAAGATTTTATTATAATGGTCTTAGCAAACTTTTAAACTGAAATGTAGACATTTCTGTATCAGAGAATAACTGTACCATCTGATCGCCACATTGCTTTTTTGCCAAGAATAGCATACAAAAATCAGATTTGAATCGCCACAAAAACTGGCATGAACCCTATTGATGAAACTGTTCCCAACCTGCAAGCACTCCTCCTGGGTTGTGAAGCATAAAAATAGGCACCATCACGAGCTAACAGTGCATGAAAATAATATCTGGGGAGATCTTCGCCTCCCTCAGCACAATTGTGAAAAATTGACCATCACGGCAATAAAGCATCAACAAGTGTGTGTATGCGCAAGACTAAGAGCTTGAAACACCAGCCTGGCCCAAAGACGGCGCGGAGCGCAGAACTTGCGCTAATCAATCATGTTGCGCACAGCTGGGCTTGGCAGCGGTTGGGATGACTGTGGATATTGGATCTGGTCCATACTGCCTGGGTCACAGGTGTTTAGAGGGTGTAAAGGATTCGTTTGCACTAAGGTCTTCGCCCAGGGTTTACCATGTACTGTTGTAGTTTTGTTGTTGTTAAAGTGTTAGTTTCGATTCGCACAGAACGGGCTTTTTCGTCTAAAAACGCCGAGATGCCATGCTCAGGAGTGGAGTGGTTTAAAAAAATCCGCTTGTAAAGTCATGCACCAACGCTTCGGGTCCAAATGCTTTATTAGATGCTAAATGCTAACAACAAATAATGCTAATATACAAACGGCGTGCTATAAAACTACACTATAAAAAGGATGTGTTATGTTTTAACACATATTTTGTGTTATGCTGTTTAACACATTATGTGTCATTTTGTGTCGAACAGGCTTTTTCGTGTAAAAACGCGAGACGCAGCGCTCAGGAGTGGTTTAAAAAAGCGCAGCCCAGAACGGGAGTGTCTTGAGATGCGCAGTAGCCATGCCAACGTTTGCTCCGCCTTCAGGGTTTCCTGATTGGTCCGATGTTCTGGAACTGACACTGATTGGCTGCGCTGCTTGTAAAAGTTGAAATTCTTTTAACTTAACGTGGCGACTTAAAAATGCGGTTTGAGAGCTATGGTAGCCTACAGCAAACACAATTGCCTGTGAATGACAACTTACAGTTTTATCCATTGCAATAACATTGTGCTTGAATAATAATTTAATCTGGAACTTTACAGTTTAAAAACGGTTTTTGTTTATTTTTAGTACCTAAAATATGTGACCCTGTCTGTGAAAACATTTCACTATGATTTAAATCTTTGACACAATCTTACTCAGTCAATATTAAAGATATCAAATTTATATATTCATTCAATGTTCTTTACATTATTTAGGATGATTTTTTGTAGGAAACAGTGTAAAATGACTTTAGCTGGGTTTTTCATTGTATCCCGATTCCCATCAATGAGCTTGTTATAATGGTTTTTACATCAAGTCGGGTGGTTCAATTTCACTGAAAATGTCAGTTTAATGTCTTTGCCTTCAGCTCATGTAAAGATGTAAAAGTACATAAAGTAACCTGCAATTTTTGTTTCACAACAGAGATGGTGAAAGAGCGACATTTAATGTGGCAAAACGTTTTTAATTAAACTTTTTTTTTTTTGTCATATGTTAGCATCTAGACAATTACAAATTGATTTTAGGTTTCTAAACCTCTACTAGGTTTAGCCTATTTTTTTGGGCTATTAAGGTTGCCTGCATTATTTTTATGACAATTACTCACAGCCCCAAAATCTCGTTACCGAAGTGCATTTGTTTTTTTTGCTTGTAGAGTTTTTTTACTTTACTGTATATTATTGTCAATAATGATTGTTATAGCTGTAACCCAGTTTTTATTGTTTTGTGCAAAAATCTTTACAACAATTACTCCTTTTTAAATTGCTTGTCTTTTTTAATCTTACAGTATAAGGAATGATTGTATTGAATTATTGATTTTAATTTTGCCTAATTGTCATAATGTCAAAATATTAAACCTTTAGTGGTCCTAAAAATAAGCTCTAATAAGTGAAATATTTTAGTCGCTCAGTCACACATGCAGCATGATGTGCTATTGACAGATTTAGTGTCACTATACAGGCAGAAATTGCAGCTGTTGAAATGAAATGAAATGAAAGCCTTTTGTTCAACAGTCTGATCTCTGCCAAGTGAATCAAAAGCCCATTAGCCAGCGTTTTACTTTGGTCAGAAGTTGAATGAGCTCCTGTGGTCAGTCAGCAGATTTCTGGGATGAAATGCCACAACCAAGGTTTGTCTGTTCAGCAGTAATGGATCACTATGAGGTAGTGGACACATCCAACCATTTTTTAACTGCAGTCAGACTTACACAGTTCTGTGAAAAGGGATTGTTCACCCAAAAATAAAAATTAGGTCATAATTTTTTCACCCTTATGTCATTCAAACCCTGTATATGATTCTTTCTTTTGTGGAACACAGAAGAAGATATTTTGCAAAACGCTGGTTACCGGCACCCATTGACTTCCATTGTACCTTGTGTCCATACTATGAAAGTGAATGGGTGCCGGTAACCAGCGTTTGGCAAAATATCTTCTTCTGTGTTCTGCTGAAGCAAGAAAGTCATACAGGTTTGACATGATATGAGGGTGAGTAAATAATAAAATCATTTTTATTTTTGGGTGAACTATCCCTCCCAAAAGTATGGATAAACAGCTCAGTGTTTTGCTTAGATTTGGTAAATAAAATGCTTCTACCTAACGTTATCTCTATCTCAAAAGAAAAACCTTTTCATTAGACGTAAACATGTTTTAATCATCAAACCCATCACCATAGAATTGTCAGCTAAACGGATAAAGAAAAGCGATGAGATTTTAAGATATGGTTCGTAGAAAATACGCCACTACGTTTCAACCTTGGATAAGAGCAGTTAATTGGAATGAGAACCGAGCCGTTATCATAATATACCTCCCTTCCACTCCCAAAGGTTCCCACGGGATCTGTTAGGGTTGAGCTCGCTGATAATTTCACCTGAGGTTGTTCAATTGCTCAGCCCCACAGCTTTCATTTTTACAGGGTTCCAGATCCACGTTTTGTCACACAGCGCATTATAAAATGCGAGTGATCAAGATGTGGAGATGCGTGTGTCCCTGTCTGCTTTTGATAGATGCTCGGCAACCTTCTGGAGTGATTGCGTGCTGACAGTTCCTAGAGTTATGAAAAGATAACACATTACCACCTGGACAAAAAAAAAACCAGCTCGGGAAGGTCGTGCTTTATTGCGTCAGAAAAACACTTTTTTAGATTTTATATATATATAAAAAATGGATCAACATGCAGCTTAACAGGAAAGTAATCAGTGTTGAGACGTCAGCGAAACTGAAAGGCGTGATCAAAGATTCAGCTCTCGTACAGATGTACGCATGATTACGCACAACTGTGGTGTGATGCATCACCGTTTTATAAATTCATGAGCCTGATTTGACGAAAGTATCTCTTTTAAAGCATGTTTAATATTGCTGCTGTTAAATTGCAGTGGTGGTTTTTCGTTTCCCATTTGTTAGCACAGCTTGGTTTAATTGATGACCTTTCTTTTATTCAGTTCAACAATTTAAACAAGAATAAGAAAGATTGATCTTGAATAAATTATAACGTCTCATCTGTCTCTACTTCAGCATGATTTGCAAATAAGCTTTTTATGTAATAGTGACATATTGAACAGAATATTCTCGCCATTCCTGCTTGTTTAATTAACTTAAGAATTTAATATTTCAGGCTGTTTTTATTTTTTTAAAACGCATGCATTAAGATAATGGATCCCAGTAACAAGGTGGAACACTTTTTATAAATCTTCTAAACTATAATACCAGCAATCAATATATTTTTTTTATTTATTTTATTTGCTTTCTAAACATATGTGCTTTAGTAAATGATTAAATTCTTTAAAAATCAAATTCTGTAATTCAGTAGTTGTCATTCACATTAACACGGATGGGGGATTGCAGACCTTGATTCTGTTTGCCCAGAGAGAACATCCTGATGTGATTTATCTGTTTTTCATTTTTCTTTCTGAAATTATGATATAGGAATCCTGACATAACAGATGTCTAGCCCAGGAAATGAATGAAATAATTTATCATGGGAGATAGCTGGACCAGTCAAACATTGATTCCATGTAATAAACCTATCTTTAGTCAGAGCACATAGGACTTGGGGTGATAAAATAGAAATAGAAAATTTTTATGGTAGCATTTCTGGAACACCATTGGAATTTCTACACTAGAGTTTTTAATGTGAACCAAAGTCAGATTTACATCATGGCCTCATTCATGTGGCTAGTGCAAACTAGGGATGTGCCATACAACTAATTTGACTTTTATTAAAATGGTAGTTTTGAAACCGACTAGTCGACTAGTCTTAAAATAAGAATCCCCAGAGAACAGTCAGAAACATTGTTAGTGTATGTATGTATGATCCATTTAAAATACTTAATATATGAATCACGCAGTCAAATCTCATAATCAAGGGTGCGTTCAGATTTCGCATCTTTTGCAAATTCATTACTTTAATTGCAGACACGTGCAGGCACGCTCAAAGAGAGAGCGACGCGGTTGCGACACGCTTGTTTTTTCCAGGCACGATGGCGCCCCAGCGAGATCTTAACTTTTTAGAATTCCGTGTTTAATCACTGAAGGCCATGTGACAAGAACTGACCAATCAGCTAACAGAGTCGACTATAGCAGCTGTAATGTTTAGTCGACTAGTCTCGCACATCCCTAGTGCAAACCGGTTTTGTACCTGAGTCCGTGACCTGTTGACTTGCCTGCTGTATTATAATACAGTGGTTATGAAGTGTACTGTACTGTTGGGGATCATACAGGGTCAGTAACCTCTGGTACTGTATAATTCTCTTTCCATTTCTGCTTGTGTACACAAAAATTGCCCCGGAGAGCAGCTTGCTTTCTTCGCATCTCTTGCAATGCGTTCACAGCTGGTGGATATGAATGCCATTCTAAATATGAAATGTTTTGGCGATAAATCCTAAAGAACATATGTGACCCTGGAATACAAAACCAGTCATATGTAGTATGTGTATTTTAGCAATAGCAACAATACATATGGGTCAAAATGATCGGGTATTTTTGGGTCAAAAAAATCATTAGGTTATTATGTAAAGTTCATGTTGCATGAAGATTTTTTTTGTACATGTCCTACCGTAAATATTTCAAAACTTGTCAGTGCTAAGGACTTTATTTGGACAATTTGATTTTTTCAAATAGTTGCATCTCAGCCAAACATTGTCCTAACAAACCATATATCATCTGAAATATGAATGAATAATCTTTCCATTGATGTATAAGTCTCAATTTTAAAAAAGTGACCCTTATGACTGGTTTTGTGGTTCAGATTCACATGTGTAGTATTTAAATAACACAGAAACTACCACTTATTTCATTGTTTTCAATAGTTTTCAAGTAAACTGTATTTCAAAATGAAAAATTCTGTGTTAAAAGAGATCGACAGGAAGACATGGGTGGATATGAAGTATTCTAATAACATCTATGACTGCTTGACTTTAACTTGAAAATGATTATTAATTGGCAATTAAATAATTATTGCATCATTAACTGTTCGTTTTATAAGCATATGAGTCTTTGTTTTTTCAAAATTGGGTTAATTTGCAAACACTTACCAAGATTTCTGTTAATTTACTTTAGGTCATTGAATTATTCATACATTTGCTATCTTTTGTTAACAGCCTAAAAAGAGCCAATAAATCTAATAAACTAATTAAAATGAAGAATGAAACATCAGGTCAAACTTAAAAGGAAAATGTTTAATTGTGATATCGCCCTAATGGCCAATTTGTGTATTTATTTATAGTTACAGAAAGTGTGAACTCCTGAATTAAACTTGTTAACCAAAACAATGTAAGTGGTAGGAGTTTTGCAAAACCTTTTCATAAATAACAATCATAATATAGTCAATTCCTTTAATGCACTTCCAAGTAAAACACTTGATTTTATCTATCAGGAAGTGATTGAACTGGTAAAATGTTCACCATATGACAAAAGTATGCTGGAATTAAATGACTTGGAAATGATTTGGATTAAATCTTTAAATATATTTCTAACTTGGAATAACATGCACCAATGAATCATGAACGGTAAGACCAGACATGTGTTAAAAAAGTAAACATCGTCAATTGTGATTTCGCGTTTACTTACCAAGCTCTTATTTTCTTGGGTTTGATCAGAAATTTTGAGCAAAAATGCTGTCAAGTGAAATGGATTGTGACATTTTTTAAAAGCAATAAGGCTGTACACTGATTTTCAGAGAGGAAGAATAATCCAGTTTAATAATCCTAACTGATTCTCTTTAATTTAGCCAACCAGTTAATGAAATCTTCAAATTGAAGTAATACATTTGCAAACATCCCAATGTGTATTGTGAATTGCCTCTGAGGTATACAGTACTATTGTAATATTTGGCAAAAAAAAGACCATTTTCGAGGCAAACCGAAGGAGGTGTAATCTACTTCTGGCTTTTGTTCTTAATAATGTCAATTTTAAGCATTTTCTAGCCGCATACTGTGCAACTTCATGAAGAGCACGCTTATTAAATCTTAAAACATTACACCTTCTGACATTTTGATCCTGACGGTGCAAATATGTTTCATTTTTATAACCCTGTGTGGCTGGTAAATGCTTTAACAGCCATCTGACCACAAAATAACTTTCAGCTTGGGAGCAACCACTTGCTAGATTCACATACTGTACTGGCTGCAGTCAGCTATATATAGTGATGTGCCAACAGCTCAACCCTTGACAATTTCTTCTCTTTAGATGCTGTTAAAAGGTTGGCGAACTGTGAAAAGATCCGCTAGTTTAGTTGCAAAAAGCATATTTATATGTTTAGCATTGTGAGATGAAACTAAGTAAATGGCTACAGAATACTATAAAACTGTAAATCCATCTGTTAGGTTTAAAAATCATAGCTTGTGTCTGTCATTGACACTCAAAATTTGTTTAAAAGCTGTCTTGTAGTGTGCACATGGCCTAACCATAGCATCTTGGTGTCTATTAAACTTGATTGAACTCCTACCTGACCGTAATAAAATTAGTACTGTGACCTATCTATTTACAACTTAGGTCTCTTAACAAACTGTTTAAAGTGACTCACAATCAAGTGCGCTAATTAGTTTAAATGTCAATTACCTAACAGATACATGCTCACTTAACACATCACATGCTGAACCTGTTCCACAAATGCCAAGAATAAAACGCAAATTAAAGGAAATAGTTTTTATCTGCTTAAACGCAGATGGTTCTTTTCAAGTAAACATCATGACTCTGAAGAAAACGAGTTTTTAAGGTGTACAAATTTCTTTTAGTTACGTTGAAGACATGTTTTATTAACGTTATACAGTATAACATTTCTGAATGTTATGAAAACATTGGTAAACGTTGGTTAAATTTACATTACTTCTGAATGTTTTTAAACATTTCACTAACAATGTTTTCATAACATAATGGAAATGTAATCTAAACGTTCTTAGAACATATTTGTTGCTAGAGGCATCCATCTACCTCCTCCCATGATCGAATTTACTATTTATAAAATGTAATTAAACTTGTGCATTTTTTAAAATGTGGACGCAATTGTGTAAATGTAACTTAATGCATTTACATTTAAAAGTTTTGCTGTTGTGTGAACACATTGTAGCGTGTAAGAATCTGATATCTCGATTTTGCCCTCTTCACTATATGCTTTAGAAACCCTTTTATGTCCATCAGGCAATAATCATAAACCGTATTTATTAGAAATAATAGCACATCTTTCCTCAGCAAGCTACACGTCATTTATATCTATAGATCAAATGGTTTGACGTGAGTTAAGGACATTGAGGAGATTTGGTGTTAAAATCCCAAGTATGAGCAATAATTGTATAAATATAACGTATAAATAAAGCAATAATATAGACGTAATAATATACAACATTTTTAAAATATAAAAATGCAAATGTTACAAATGTTACTTTTTTTACTACTGTGGTACTTACGAAGTAGTTTAGAAATGTTTTAGTTTAATAAAGCTTGTTCAGAAATCCACTCAAATCTAGAAAGTGAGTAATATGTCAAATAAATATAGGCAAAGGCAGTGTCATAACGGTGAAGAATTGTTCCTGTTTCCATGGGAGATTAGACTCACATAATAAAAGTGTCACACCACTTTAAATCATGACTTTATTGTGCCTATATGATGTATATGTACTGAAAGAGGCGCTTATATATTTATTTCTGCTCCCCTGCAGTCTTTACATGCAAGGCTAATAATCTGTCTTAATATACAGTATGAACAGGTAACATAGAGATGTGAGATATTATTAAAATAAAAATAAATATAGTTTAGGAAAAGGTGAAATAAAGGTGTATGCACATGTATGTACACACACACACGCTTTGGGTTTCTATGTTTTATGAGGACTTTCCATAGACAAACTGTATATTCTATCCCCTAACCCTCATCTCACCTGTAAACCTAACCCTCACACAAACCTTTCAACGTTTTTAAAATTTTCAAGTAAACAATTTAGTATGTATAAGTGCTAGTACTGATAATACTGTCTTATAGCTCCCCTCACTGTACACTAAAAATGCTGGGTTATTTTTAACCCAGTGTTGGGTAAAAAGGGACAAACCCAACAGCTGGGTTGTAAATGAACCCTTGCTGGGTCGTTTTAACCCAAAATGCTGGTTTGTTTTAACCCATGGTTGCGTCAAATATAATTTTTGGGGGGTTGATTTGACCCAGCGGTTGGGTTTGTCCCTTTTTGACCAAATGCTGGGTTGCAAATAACCCAGCATTTTTAGAGTGTAGTATACCAGGAACATACACGCATAACCCCACACACACATTTTTAAGAGATGGCAAAATGTCTGAGTGTCATGTTATCAAGCTCTGATAAACAGATACAAGGCAGTAAATTAAAGGTAAAATAATTCAGTTTACTTCAGTTTCAAATGTAGTTTTAGGGGACAGAAGAAGTGCCAAAGCCATGTTGTATCTAAGTAATTACAGCGTGAAGCCAGCATGCCTTTGGCAGCAGATGACCACAAAATATGCCCTTTGCATGAAAAATCTATTTATCTTTTAATAGCAAACAAGATGAGCCAAAGTCCTTCAAGAGCAATATGCTACTCCAGCTTCTATAGATTGAAAAGTGAGATTAAAGGGATAGTCTACTAGATAGATAGTTAAATATTTATTTACCCTCATGTTAGATATTTTGCAAAACGCTGGTAACCGGCACCCATTCACTTTCATAGTATGGACACAAGTTACAATGGAAGTCAATGGGTGCCGGTAACCAGCGTTTTGCAAAATATCTTCTTTTGTGTTTCACAAAAGAAAGAATCGTATACAGGGTTTGAAAGACTTAAGCATGAAAAAATTATGGCATAATCTTTATTTTTGGGTGAACTATCAGTTTATTGTAAAACAATTATTCTATAGAGATTAATGTGCAAACCTGCTGATGCCACACTAATAACAAAATATATGAAACATACAGTACATAGTGCCACTATAGAATATGTTAATCCATATAATTGTTAATATGAATTATTAATTGTTTTTTAATTGTCCAGGAATTATTTTTAGAAGTAACCAATATAAGCCAATACCTCTTGTTGCAGTTTAACAATATTATATCAATTTAGCCCAGTAGCATGTTAAGTGCAAATTTCTGGGTAAATTCTGGGTCTCTTTCACCAGGGTAAAGCTAGCAGCACAAACTAAGAGAACAAGTATTGCTTTTTAGGTGACTCTAAGGCTTGGTCTTGAAGGCAAAAAACTGCATGAGATCTCAAATATGTGCAAGAAACTGCTGTCAAACCTGTAAGTTCCTTCAGGTAAGGCTTGACCAAAGGACCCACATCTGTTCTGAATGAAACAGACATTAAACATTACACACTGGTGTTGAATGGTTGTCATGGGGAAAGTTCACGAGGCTTTATGAACTACACTCTGAGGAGCAGATGTTCTGCATGAGCAGGTGTCTCCCTTGGCAGGTCTATCTGATAATCCAGCACTGCAGACAAAATTAGCCCACTTGCCTGATATGTTCTCGCATTCTCATTTCAGTGCTTCTCTTTGCACATCTTTTACGTTCTACATTGCATTTTTACTGTACTGAACCTTACTTCTGGGTAATGTGTAGCAGAGGACCACCATAGAGAACAGGAATTCTTTGTCTAATGCTTTATCTATGCTTAACAATATAAAACACGCATCTAACGTTTTTGTTCAACGAAACCAGTCAAAAGTTTGGAAAAACTAACTCTTATTACTTATAACTGTTATTTAGATTTTATAATAGTACTGAAATCAAAATCATGAAATAACTGTGAGAATTGTGTTGTGCCTAAAAGCATCCAAGATAAATGAACATTCTATGAAATTCTAAGGAAATTTCTGTTATTTTTTTAAATTAAATTTCAAATTTTCTATGTATTCTGGACTCTTACTGGCTGTTTTTTATTCATTATTTGGTCCTATTAATCCATTTCGAAAGTATTTTTTTATTTAAAATTTTAATTTTCAAATTTAAGACATTAATTTGTCCGCATTATATATATGTATATATATATATATATACTCTAAAAACAGATGTGTTAAAATAACACAAGATGTGTCTAGTTAGGGACAACACACACCTGTGTTGTCTTTGTGTTAATTTAAAAACAACACATTTCGTGTTACTTTTAACTCAACTTATTTTCAACTCAACATGTGTTGTCCCTTTTATGTATTTAACACAAAATGACACATTATGTGTTAAACAGCATAACACAAAAAATGTGTTAAAAAATAACACATCATTTTTTAGGGTGTGTGTGTGTGTGTGTGTGTGTGTGTTTACAACAAACATTGAAATATACACCTTTAGATTTAAATAGAACTGAATGTAAATTCTTCTGTATGTAAATGTATTAAAGTAAATAGGTATGGCACTGAAAAATAAAAAATTTTTTTAAAGTGAAATTAAGATAGCTAAACCCTAAAACAGGACTATTAAATGCACAAAAACATTACAACATAATTTGTCGGTACAGTTCATTTGTTTGCAGCTTAACCAATAGGATTAAACAGATACTGTAAATCAAATCACCTCAACAATACATATTATAATTGTTTGTATTGCGATATATCATACCACGATACATTGTTATACCTCTAGGTATTACCTGAACTTTCCATAGTGGGAATAAAAATGACTATGGTCAAGTCAAAGGGGTCCATTTTTGGGTGAACTATTCCTTTCAGATTTTGATGTTCATGGATTCAAAAACAGCTTGAATTCACCTCTCACTAACATCGGTGCAATTTTTGAAGCACCTGCTTCTTCCGACGTGCTTAAAAGGATTCTCTGCTGTTACCACATACAAAAGTGAGTACTGTATCACAGCTGATATTGAGCCAGACCATTGTATTGTATTACACTGACATTATTAAAATTCAACTCCTCCACTGAAACAATCTAAACCCAGATGTGACCCTTGTTACAGTGAAATGGTGGCTGGTTTTAGGATCAATTGTGTTTACATATGTTCCATTGATTTAGCCAGGATAGCAGAATGTGACTCATTAGGAAAGCGAGGGGTGATACTGGAGTCACGGAAGTGACTCGGGGTCCACATTTCAATTGCTGTCGACACACACAGTAAAAGTCAATGAGTTTTCCAAGATGCCACATCTTTTGCGGTTCAGCAAGATTTGACCCTCTAGAGCCGCTGACAGACACTTAGAAAACAATGTGTTTTATTGTTCAAGACGGTGGTGATTTCCCTTGTTTTGCTGTTGGCTGAAACTTGTCTTGGAAATTACGTCATTGCATTTTGAGTAAAGGCCGCCATGTTGTACGGCACCAGGATGCTAACAAAACCAGAGGGTAAAAAAATATTATTAATGAACTAAACAAAGATTGCATTTAATGTTTCTTATAGAGAAATGTTTAACCTGTTAACTGTCAACATTTCACAGGTGAAACACTTATTCACTATTACTCCACTACTCACTTTTATATTTCATAGTTGAATTCTAATCGAATCATAACAAAACTGTCCAAGACTTAAGCAACAGTGGACCCATAGCTTGCGGTTTCAACACACTGGGTTATAGAGCATCACAGTGGTGTAACTTTTTATTGAATTAGAACAACACAGATGCTGGCTTGTGTATTTCTTTGCTTTGATTAACATTGCTGTGATGTTTTCTCCCTATGCAGTAACACAAACAAAAACATGCTTTGGATGCAGTTAGCTGCTCCGAGCTTTCTCTGCACAGATGGGCATTTTATTACATCATTAAAACGCCACCCATCAATGAGAGACATACAGTGAAAATGTAACTTTCATTATGATAATCACTGATGGTTTCAACATTATTCTTATACTCATTTGTACTCCATTGAAACTCCTAGAACACAGAAAACATCTAGAGGACCTGAGGGAAGCCTTCAGCTCTTGGCATCGATGCAAAATATGAAAGAAAGATAAAAAATACAATTGGTTTTAATGGTACTGTCTGAAGAAACTGCAATGGGTTCCCCTGATGACCGTGGGGGCCTTAGGCACTTGCTTATGTCGCGTATTAAGGACGGCCGGCACTGATGGTGGTTGAAATGTTTGTGTTGTTGAGTATCAACTTCATATCTCAGTTGTTTGTTCATAAACAGCAATAAGATTAAATGAAGAGCAATCTTCTTGCGAAAAACACCCCATCTCACCTATCTCCTCTAGAGTTTCACAGCTCTTAATGTTTCAAACTGTACCAAAAGCTAATATCAACACACTTAATTCAGATATTTCTGAATTTTTGAACTTTTGAAGTAAATTGTGTTAACGAAAACATTATCTCAGTGTGAACACGAGCCAAAACTGTACTTTTTTTGCTGCTTCAATTTCTTAATTACAATGACTTTGGTTTTACAATGTCATTTTAACTTCAAATTTTGTCTAGTGGTGACTTGCTATAACTTAATAACTTAATTTGATGAGCTAAAATAATTTAAACTTATTTTAAGTTAAAAAATGTAAAATGTTAAAATGACTTGTAAAGCCAAGTAAATTTTACTTAAAAATTGATGCAGAATTTATGTAGAGAAAAGCACTTTTATATGAAACCTAATTAGTGTAAACAAGGCCTCAGTGTGCTATCTACATTTTTATAGCTCTATACTCTTAATACTATATATATACAAATAATAGTCACATGTCATGTTTTATATATTTCTTCCAGGGATGTTAGGATAAACGTCTGAGATAACACTGATACCTAAAACTTTAAAGCGTAACGGAGAACTTTATTAAGTCTCTGAGCAATACGGTTTTTATATGTTGTGTCATGGCCATTCACTGTATTGGCTGCAGGTTATTGTGAGGCTTTTATGCTGATGAACAGATGGGATTTAGACCAGACAGTGTATAGAGCTCTATGGACACAGCAGATGGGTTATGCCATGCATTGCTGCAGAAACAGCCTTCATGTTTATAGCAGAAGTCTTCCTTGGTGCCGTTGAAAAGCACTGGGGGTGGAATTATTCAAGCTGTATCCTCCTCAAAGGCTGTTTGCCGTGTGACTTCATATTCTTAAAAAACTAAGTTGCTTTTGAAGCTGCTGTAAGCGTTTTTATTTTTTAATATCATGCATACAATGTCCTTGATTTCTTGCGAGTGTCGCTAGTGTTATTTATTTTACATTTGTGTCTGTGACAGCCCAGGGCTCGATAAACAGCACAAGCATGGACCACCCTGCGGAGAAAAAAAATAGAAACTAAGAAACAGAAATTCTAATGGATTATTATGGTTCTAAAGGGAATTGTATTGGTTTTAATGGAAACCATAATGGTCTCTGTGGGTCTCTACTGGTAATGTGTTGAGTTCTTTTCATGCTGTTTTCTGGCAGATAGGAATCAATACAGTAAAACCTCATTAAACCCTACTGCAATAAGGCTCAATACATGCTACATGAATTTATGGTTTTATTGGTAAACAGCTGATGCTTCATGAAAGTGTTTGTAATGGAAACCATTATAATTTGTAGAATTTGTATATTTTATCATTTTTTTAAATATGCTGACAAACACCACACTTTTAGGGCATGAAAAAATCCACCCTATTTAAACATTAATATGCAGCTCAATGCCTTTTATAAGAATTATAGTTATTTAAGTCTGTATAGTTTTGTTCATTTTTTTCCCTAAATTTTCTAAATTTCCTTTTTAAAATCTTGTAAAAAAAAACATACGCCCCCTTGCCTTTGTTTACAGCATTATGCTTATTTATGTCTGTATAGTTTTGTTCATTTTTTTCTAAATTTCCTTTTTAAAAGCATGTTAAAAAATGTCCTAAAAAACATATGCCCACTTGCCTTTGTTTACAGCATTATGCTTATTTAAGTCTGTATAGTTTTGTTCATTTTTTTCTACATTTTCTAAATTTCCTTTTTAAAATCATGTTAAAAAATGTACTAAAAAACATACGCCCCCTTGCCTTTGTTTAACGCATTGTGTGTAAACCTTTCCTCTTCATTTTTTTTTTAGATTAACTAAATAAATGCATAAAAATCCAAACCAAAATAATCATTTATTAATATAAATATTTTTAAAAGAATCGATTTTGTGTTATTGGTGTTATTGGTGATCCCAACTATTATTTTGAAAAAATACAAATATGTGAGAAAGCACTTCCAAGGTCAACAAGGAAGATGAGTGTTGTATGTCACTGTTGTTATGACCCTGACAGAAAACCTAATTCATGTAAGAAATGAAATAAAATAATACACTCTGGCGTCTTCCAGTATGAGGAATGGCAATGTTAACTGGTGACTTTCTCCGGATGTTCTTTATGAGATTAAAAAACAGAAAAGGTGCATAACCCATGTAAAAAATTCATGAGCAGCAAACATTATACATGAATGACATTTTATTACGTTTACAGTGATGCTAGGTCAGCTAGGCTGCAGTAAACTAATATAAAGTCAATCTGAAATATACTGCAAGGTTACAGAATAACAAACAATTCTTTCAGCAAAACAAACTTGTTTTTATGCCCCTGGCTGGTGTACGAGACTTTATATTCCGTTGACTTCCATTAATACGCATGCGAATGTGACAGATTGGAAATGCAAGTTCATGTGAAAAATCACATTTTGCTGCAGTTTCACGAGGTGTGTATTGGCGTCCTGACAATCCTTTTAAAATTGTGTGGTATGAGCTGCTAGGCTCATTGACTTTAACTTTGAAATTAAATATCCTCAATGTCCTTCTAGAGGTTTCTGGGATCATTTACAGGAAAAGAAAATTCATCCTTTCACGTTTATTTGCTGACAAATCAAATAGCATTGCATATTGTTGCCATGACAATTTCACATGCTTACTGCTGCTCCCTATCCCCCTCTCAGAGCGGCTTCTGGAGTTAGAAAATAAAAACGTGTTTTTAATGAGCTATAAGAAGCCAGTTGATACCTCTGGACAACAAGTGTTTGAGGAAAAATAGTGCTGGAAAAATGTAGACCAATAACAGCACCTTAAATATATAAAAAATGTACTGTAGGCATTTATTTGCACAGTAAAACAATAAAATGCTTCATTACTTCATTAAGAGTGTGAAGATAGCGGTCATCTGTAACAAAGTCCATTTTTAGTACTTCATTGCGCTGCAGTGATGATCACAGAGGGGTCTTGTGAATAGTGTGAATAGAGTCACGGTTAGATTTACTAATGAGATCGCAGCAGATGTTGGAGACAATGAAGCAAAACAGCTGTGTGCCAACTGACCCAAAACAAAGGGCTGTGGAGACGAGCGGCAATGCAAAAATAGACATGTTGAGCAATTAAGTGTATACATAGACTTGGGAAGTGAGCACAATGTCATTATCTGGTAATGTCACAATTTTTTTAACAGCTCATGTGGTTTACTTTAAATGTGGTTATTAAAAGTTTTAAAGATGTAAATATGCCCTAAAAAAGTTGTTGCTTGAAGTAGTTCTGAACAAATTTAGCTGCTTTCAAACACAGTGCCAAAATCGCTTGTCATGTAAAACTAAATGTTGTTAAAATCAGACTTCTGAACAGGCACAACAGTCAATACTGTAATAAAACGGTTAGTTTGAGTCCTTGATTCTGATTGGTCAATAGCTGTGTTTTATTCATGATAAAGCACAGCTGTGACGGCATCACCCACCCGCTGCGTCCTTAGCAACATTAGCATATATCATAGTTGTTCAGGGACTATTTTGAAGATTTTTAGTGATTTATTTTACTTTATAAAAGTTGCATTGATGCATATTTTTAGGCTTTAGTATTTGTATGGTATGGTAACAGTTTTATAAAAGCCATTAAGCAGCGATTAAGCTCGACATAGCAACATTGCCGTAACCAGTGGTCTCAGTTTAGGGTTGGACTTCAAGTTTGTCCGATGGAGGAATGTGTTAGAAATTTGAAAATAATTATTATTCCCAGTTTTTTTTTAATAAACAAATAAAGCTACATACCATTTTTTTGGTTTGCAAATTAATAGTGTGTCGTTATTGATTGATAAGTACATGAAAACATAAAAGTGTGCAAAAATGTCTCCCTATTCACAATGATACAGGTAAAATCTCACAGTTTGACTTTAACCCATGAAAATATAAGTACTTAAAGGAACCTGCAATTTTATGTTTTAAACAGAGATGGCAATAAAGAGGCAAAACATTTGGACAGAAGATTTTTAACATTTTTGAAAATTTGGTTTCATGCTCTCAGCAGTCAATAAATAAGTTGCATAAAATAAATTCTATCCTTGCAACATATTTGCACTTTTAATCTAGTCTGGGTTGTATTCAGCTAGTTACTTTTCATAGTTTTGGGGTGTCATGCAGCCTGTTAAAACATCGATATTGTGCTATATCTACTATGCACAATTATACGGTGTAGATGCATTTTAGCATTGCTTTTTCCCTGCTGTCTGTGGCTTTATCAGAACAGATTCAATTCAATTCAATTTTATTTGTATAGCGCATTTTCACAAAGTTCATTGTACCAAAGCAGCTTTACAGGTATTAAAAGATAAGTCAGTGGTCAGGGATTTAAAAAAAACTCCTTAAGGGAGAAAAAAACCCTGACGTAATGTGTTATAGTTGCAATTCGTAATAGAGGAAACAAGTGCCGTTGATTACATCTATAACTCACTTTACAGTTATAGGACACAGAATAGTTACTAATTAAGAGAAGTTAATGAAAAATGAATTGTATATGATGATAAGTTTAGTTTTAACTTAAGAAAGCTACGGTATATGGGTGCAAGGAAGTGGCCGGTTGTCTTGGGCAGTCATCCATTGAGCATCACCAGGATGGGCATAAGGCGGATCGGGACTGTTATAAACAGTATAATGCCAGCTGGAACTTAATATGTATTCCTCAGAGTCCCTCGGAGAAGAGAGAGAGAGAGGAGACAAAATAGACTAGCATTAGCATAGCGGCGGTTCACATGTAATGTTAAAGCCATACAGTAAAATGGGTGTATGTGTGCTCGGTTAAGCTAACTATTGCGGCCTAAGTGTGTTAGTGGCCTTTTAGCGCTTTGTAGGTAATTAACAATATTTTAATGTAATGTTAATGTATGCGATACTTGCATTTCACTGCATTTTGAACCAGCTGAATATGTGTCTGCAGTGATGGACAGTATGACTTCAGACAGAATCTCACAAATCTTCCTTAATATCAATGTGAAGTGGCGCATACAACCTGTTTTACTTTTAAAATGGAAAAAATAAATGACCCATTTGGAATAGTCTAGATTACGTTAATAAAAAGTGTTCATTACATACAAGAATAGATGTGAATGTGAGTTTGTACTGGATTGTGGAGGATAACAGAGCTTTTCTAAAACACCACTATCACTTACTTTTAAGGAGGCTTTTCGATGTCAAAAGTGAATGTCATTTGCTATTATTGCTGTAAAATTTTATACATAAACATTAAATGACGGTAACTAAGACCTTACAACCCACAGGAGCAGTCAGTGGAGCAATGCATTTAAAAATTTAATGAAACCTTATTCTAATTTTCTAACATACACAGATTAATCATTTTTAGAAAGACAAGGAATGTGTATTAAAAAGTCTTCTTGATTTCACATTGACTTCAACTTTTTGCTTCAGTCTCTTTTCCTTGTTTACTGGACAGCTGATGTTGTGTGCCCTTTCGCCTTTTTGTAATTAATTGCTTTTTGTAGATGCTTTTTCACCCATTTCTTCTTTTTAAAACATCTGAGACACAATTTCACAGTCTTCTAGCCAGCTGAAAGAGGATAAAACTCCCCAAGGCTCATAAAGTTAGAAGTTCATATTTCTCTGTAGAAGTCTACAGTAAGTGATACAGTTTTGGCCATAATGATGTTAGCAGCTAGTTTTAGAGAGAAAAAGAAAAATAACGTATATGGCATATGAAATGTATTTTATTTCTCTTTGATGCAAGTATTAACACTTTGAAAACTTTGAAAGTGTAATCAGGTCTTTGCGATAACAATCAGGTGGATGTATATTTTCCGGTTTATTACACGGCTTGCCACATGACTAAATTACTGCACAAAAAATATTAATTTTAAATATTTTAAAAGCTCAGTTACAGCAGATACATACAGAAGTCTTTAGCAGCCATCCATTGTTATTTTTCTTGTATTGTTTTCTCGTGATCTCGAGATAACAACAGTTGTTTTCACCGCAACTGTAAGTAACAATTGTCCACAATGGATTTATAAATAAATGTGGATGGTGGATGTTCGTGAATTTAGGGACCGTCTCTAAAAAATCTAACAAATCTGCATTAGCTGACAACCACATGAAGAGTATACAGTTGGTTTCGTGACTGTTTGTTGACTGTAAGTCATTCCATTTAAATGCTATTAAAAGTAGTATATTACTGTGTTTGTAACTTTAGAAACGGCCCCTAAATTCGCGACTATGTTTTCTTGTGATCTCGACTTAATTTTCTTGTGATTTCGACTTAATTTTCTCATGATCTCGACATAACAAAAGTTGTTTTCTCTGATCTTGACTTAATTTTCTTGTGATTGCGACATAACAAAAGTTGTATTCTTGTGATGTGCTTATGTTTACTCGATAGAACGAGTTGTTTTGTTTGGAAACAGCAAAAGCATACTTGGCACTAAATGCACTATATTTTGAACAATCTGAACTACCATTTTTTTATTTTAGATATTTTTTCAAACATTTTTTAAGTCTTTTATTATTTTTTTCATTTTAGGTATTTTTTATAAATTACAGTAACATTAACATTTTTTCTATGTTTATTGTTATAAAAATTTGTCAAATATTTAATCCCAAATCATATCTTTCCATCAAGTTATAGTTTGTCATGACTAGATTAAAGTTCAACTATGAAATATTAAAGTGAATAGGGAAAAAACAGTGACTGCTAACAGGTTAATGTATCATTCGACTAATACGATCATTAATTATTCTGAACGAACCTGCAAGATATCTTATTTAATAGGGTCTTAAACTGCTGTTTAAAAGTGTTACATTGTGTTTTAGAGCTGAAAAGCTTTTCTTTATTACATTTGTGCATTTGGCACACACTTTTTCCAAAGTGACTTAAAGTGCTATCAGGGTATATATATTTTATGCATGTTCTCTGGGATCAAACCCAACACAATGCTGTACCTTTCAAGTTCCACAATCATAATCAGTGTCTTATTAATAATCAAAACCGTTAAATGTGATTGATCTAGCCGCAGATAAGAAAATACAGTACAGAGCATTAATAAACATATTAGCTTGTCGCAATTAAATTCCCTGTAATTAGAATCTGCTGCATTTACTTCCTTCCTGTCTGCTTACAGATCTTGCTCATTACCTCCAAAAAGGTAATTGCCTTTCTAGTAATCTTTACCAGAAAGTCCTAAAGTACCCAGTACTTAGTCATTGATTTTCATGCAACCTAGAGTAATAGCACAGACGTTTTGGGTTGGTTGTGGTGTCAATGGAAACCTGTAGGGTTGGATGGGAATTTTCAGAGTCTAGTTTTTTTATTTGTTGCGATACTTGTAGTCCCACCAAGATCAATTGGAGAATAGAGATGGAGAGTGAAGCACCCAGACATTAGATAGATGCCACTAGAGAAAAAAGCAATCTTGGTATGGTGATGCATTACAACTGACCCTTGGTCTTTTTAGATGGGGACTGCAGGGATTCAAGTACAGTGTTGTACTCCAACACATGATGTTTGCTGTAAGTCTCACTGCTCTTAACTCTGGGCAGCTGTCATGCTAAAGAAAACCAAAAAATATAAATGCAAACAGCAATTATGTAATAAGTAATTCATGTTAATGAAAACTATAAACTGTTGGATGTGAGAACATCATTTTTGGGTGAATACACCTTTTGCCAGGACTTTGATTGACAGGTGATCTGACCAGTTGTTGTAGCTATTGTGAAAGTAGCTTTAAAAAGAGTCCAGAATGTTGTTAAACATGTTATTTCCACCGCCAAATAGTATTTATACAGTACATTAATTTAGTAAAATGATATTATTATAGAATTCTCCTGTTTAATACACACCACTGGACATTGTTAATAAGCAAATTAAATAACTGAACATTTTATTTAATGGAGTTGTCAGATAAAAACAGCTATATAAAAACTGGATTTAGATTATTAATGTGATCACAAACTGTGAAAATAGTGACGAGGCTGCAATCTTGTTATTTAACTGGGTTATTGTGACAACAAGCTTAACTTATTTTTTTTCTTTTCATCTAGATGAATATAGCACTTGACATTTACATATTTTTATCCCAAGACATTGTGAGCACAAGAAATTTATAAATTTTTCGCATCTACAGGCTAAATATGTGTTTGTAACTGGCCTCTTGAAACTAAATGACTTGCATTCATCAACACAATTCCTGACTGCTCTTTCCAAGAAAATGGTGAAGAGGCAGAACAGAGCTCATGGCAGATGCCTTGTTAAATACATATTACATTGCTGTAGAGCTAAGAAGACACCAAGGGAATGTAGAAAGTCATTGCCTGAAATTAAATAAGAATAAAAAATGGAAGCTGATGGAGTGGAAGAAAAAGCGCATGAAAATTAGAGCGTGGCATCAGTTCGGCTTAAGTGTCTCGAGAATTGAGCGTCCATCTGGAATCCAGAACTGCTACCTTAGGATTCTGTCTGTTTTACATGAGGCACGTCCATTCTATGCTCCTAAGAAACCTGGACTTTGATTACAAAACATGCTGAACTATATGTGTACATTCTGTATGCTGCTGCAAGGCATTTTTACCTTATAATAACAAAGTTTTTAGAGTTCATGTAATGTGAATTAAAGTGAATCTCACTTTTGTGTTTAGAATTTGTTTTATGTAATATAATAATCACAGGGTTCTTTCTTTCTTTCTTTTTTAAATTATTTCTTTGTGGTATTCCAATTTGTGTTGGGATTATTCCTTAATTTTCTTTGTTTGTTTGTTTCTTGGTTTGTTTGTTTGTTTCTTTGTTTCTTTGTTTCTTTCTTTCTTTTTCTTTGTTTCTTTGTTTCTTTCTTTCTTTCTTTCTTTCTCTGTTTCTTTCTTTCATTTGTGTTATTCCAATTTGTCTTTTTCTTTCTTTCTTTCTTTCTTTCTTTCTTTCTTTCTTTCTTTCTTTCTTTCTTTCTTTCTTTCTTTCTTTCTTTCTTTCTTTCTTTCTTTCTTTCTTTCATTTGTGTTATTCCAATTTGTGTTGTCTTTTTCTTTCTTTCTTTCTCTCTTTCTTTCTCTCTTTCTCCCTCTCTTTCTCCCTTTCTCCCTTTCTTTCTCTCTTTCTCTCTTTCTTTCTTTCATTTGTGTTATTCCAATTTGTGTTGTCTTTTTCTTTCTTTCTTTCTTTCTTTCTTTCTTTCTTTCTTTCTTTCTCTTTCTTTCTTTCTTTCATTTTGTGTTATTCCAATTTGTGTTGTCTTTTTTTCTTTCTTTCTTTCTTTCTTTCTTTCTTCTTTCTCTTTCTTTCTCTCTCTTTCTCCTTTCTCCCTTTCTTTCTCTCTCTCTCTCTCTTTCTTTCTTTCTTTTTTGTGTTATTCCAATTTGTGTTGTCTTTTTCTTTCTTTCTTTCTTTCTTTCTTTCTTTCTTTCTTTCTTTCTTTCTTTCTTTCTTTCTTTCTTTCTTTCTTTCTTTCTTTCTTTCTTTCTTTCGTTGTTATTCCAAATTGTGTCCTTTCTTTTCTTTCTTTCTTTCTTATATTTTACTTCATTCTTTACTATTACTTTTACCTTGTTATAGTGGTGCATTAAGAATGCTGAAACTGAACAATTCTTAATAGTTTTGGGAGCAGAGATCCGCCTCGCCTCTCTGATGGATAGCATGTGCTGTGTCAGCACAAGTACAGAAGGAGGCCATCATTTGATGTTTGAACATCAGCCCTAAAGTTCAATCACAGATTCCTGCAGCCGCAATAAAGAGGCATGTGACAGTTGGGTTTTTTTGGTAGGGATGACCTCAAAGTTATTAGACATGGACTAAAAGATAAAAACTTTACATGGACATAATGAGTTCTTTCTGCAGTTTTACATTTTCAAATAAGCATTATTTGGTATGATTAATTCGAATTGGAGAAAGGAGGGAGACGTTACAGAACATTTTTTCCAGTACAAACCGCATTCAGAAAACTGACATTCCACTTCAAACTAACTAAAACTTCTGTGGTTTCTCTGACACAAATTAAGCCTTAGTCTTGAAAGTGAAGCATTTTTCAGAGTCACCATTGATCATGATAATTTAGTCAAGGATAAAACCTAATTTGTGTCAAGGAAACAGCACTAACTTTCTCCTAAGTTGTGTAAAGAAAGTTCTGGACCAGAAAGGAGGTTCATTCCAAGATTGTTCAGTCAAATATGCACTGAAGAAAATTTAATGAGGGTTACTGGGGAAGAATCCAATTAAACTCTCATCGGGGCTTGAAGGAACTTTTAATACTTTCACTTATTTTTTTATATATATTTTTGTTTCTGTATAGTTTTAAGAAAAATAGACATTTGTTTTCACATTAATTTACTCCGATACTAATATTATAGCATATATTTGTATGTATGCATGCATGCATGCAGGTGCCATATCATACGATTTCATAATTGTTATTTACGTTCACTTATAATGTTAGTGTAGATAGTAATATTTAAACTGTATTTTTTATGTGACAATTTCACCTTTTTTATTAAATTATTAAAGTTAAAAAATGCCTGGGCGATGCTGCCTAGTGATTACATCTTAAAAATAAGTATTTTTGGAAATATAATATTCATGTTTTAAAGTTTTAAACCTGAAGGTTTCTTGAAGGTTCTTATCTTGCCATTTTGTCCCGATTGGAAAACAAATCAATTTGTTAATTAAGCATATTTCAATTTAATCTCACTGGCATCCCTTCAAGCACTCCCCAAATAATTTGTCATGTTTGGACTGATAGAGGACAATATTCGAATGCAACTTATCAAAAAATTCAAGTGTTTGTTTTGGTATGATTTCACAGTCTGTCAATATCCATAAAAATCAGACTAACCCATTGTTCAATATATTATTTTTATATTATTACACATATTGCTGTACTATAAATAGGCCCCTAATTTGTGTTTATTAGTTCTTTTCTGAATTGTTATTTATCTGTGCCTTGTAGTCATGTTTGGTTCCTTTGTAATTTAACCACTCTTGGGGTATTAGTCTTGTCTAGATACCCCAGTGTTTCTTACTTAGTTTTTTGCTCGATACTGAAGTGTCGGATATTGCGTGCTGTTGGATCTGTGTTTTATGGATTTATTAAACTCAAGATGTGCACTTCCCGTCTTTGCTTTATTCGTATGTACAGTATAACACACATGTATAACATCGTGTTTTTTTTCATTTTTCCTTTTCTGAATTGTTTAATACAATTTAATCATTGAAAATAGTTTTAATAGAGTTGCGTAATAAGCAGAGCTGTGCATTACAACTGATGAAATACATGATTATCAGTGAAGAATGATCACTCCTCCCACATCCGACATCTCTGTGCTGTTCAAACACAAAGCAAATGAGTTTGATGAAAACTCCTCCCTGATTGTAATGCATAACTGGAAAAAGCTTCTTCCTTTTTTCAAGTTGGATGTCTGTATCCATGCATACAGCAACCAAGCCTTGCATCTGAAAACTTGTACTTGTGCTTTGTAACTGTAAGATTTTAGACATAATTTACCATTTAAGACTCATTCATTTCTCTGATCTTGTTTTGATCGCTTAGTTTGACGTGTTCCCCGACTGCTGATTAATTGCCTTAAATTCTGACAAGTGACGACTGAGACCTAGGTACAACTACAGCGTATATCTGTACAGATTAACATAAAAAAGACCTTTATCTAAGAATTGGATTATATTGTACTGTACAGTCTGAGAAGCAACAATCGTGAAAGACCATAAAAAAAAAAAAAAATCCAAAATCCAACTTGGTTCTCTAATTAAGAGAATTAATCTCAAGCAGCTTTCTCGCTTGCTTCTCTTGTCAAAATATATTTTGATTTTGGGGAAATAGTCCCATTTGCAGTTAAAGCCAGGACAAGGTACATCATTTTATTTGACAATTAATTACACTGCAGCAGAGAACAGCCATTTATAATTTATGACGACTTCTGAGTTATTTCTGAGTAAAATTTGTTTCTTTTAAGTTGCAGTAAATTCCATTTTAAAGCTTCATTTTTATGAAATTCTTTCCATCTTAGAACCTCTGGGGTTCTACAAGTTGTAAGAGGAAAAGCCAGGGAGATTTTAACAGTGAATACTGATATTTTAGCTATACTTTGTCATCTTTGAGTGAAATCCATATGATATTTTCTTAAAAATCCTGTGTACAAAACTGGACCAAATCAATTTCTCTAAAAGCTAGTTTAATATCTCTGCACGTACATTGGGTTATTTTTTTCAAAGATCAAATTAATATTTAATAGGCTGTCAAGTTATTGTGGACGAATGTTATCTTCTGTCCGAGCACATGTTTCAGAATCTACAGTTGTAACATGGTGACTTTAGTCAGATAGTGATCATAGCAGGTCATTACTAATTCTGTCATGTTTTACAAATGACTTCTCTCCTTTGACCCACAACTGAGATTTTCAAGGTAATCTATATGAATGAAACCCTGTATGTCTCAGACGTCACGGGGGAGCCTATTTCAGACCTGCTGTTACCTGCAGCTAGCTCATTAGCCATGCAACCTCTTTGCTAGCACACCACCTGGAGGATTACCGTCAGTGATGAATGTCGTTATTACCGTCAGTGATGAATGTTGTTATTGCCTTTTACTGGGGAACTCGAACTCTTCTGGTTTGCAACGTTAGATGCAAGTTTTGTTCTGTAACAAGGCTGTTTGAGGAGGAAATTTGTTGTTTTGATTTAAAGAAATAGTAAAAAATGACTTTTTATTATTAATTCACCCAAAACTTTGTACTCTATTTCTTCCATGGAGAACAAAAGAGACGCATTTCTTTTCCATGGCTATTCATAACTACTGTACAAGGTGGCTAGTTCGTACACTGTAAAACCTCTCCAGCTTAAACTTATTTATTGGTTTCTCAAATTTTTTAAAAGCTCAATTAAAGTTTGGTAAATTTAAGGAACAGACTGTTGCCACATTAATAATTGATAAAAAAAAAAAAAGTAGTAAACAAGTCACTAGAAAATTGAGTTGAAAAGATTATTTTTTTTATTTGTACGATTTGTATGTTAATCTGCTTTCACACCAGGTTTAGAGGTGGGGCTTAATTATAGTTTTTTTATAATTTAATAACGATTTACATTGTACGATTTCATATGTAAAATGAAAAAGGCTTTCTTTTTTACAGTGACAGTGAATAGGTAAGAATTCTTTACAGTTGAAAATCTGAAAAAAAAATCACAAATGTAGACAGGCCATAGTCCCGTCTTCTGAAGTAATAGCAAAACGTTTTGTGAGAAGCAGACTGTTTCATTTATGTTGTCATTTAGGGAAAATATTTGAACAGCTCTCAAATGTTACTTGTTTCATATATGACGTCAATGAAATAAAACATGCCATGTCTTGGATGCTAATTTAAAACACCTCAGGAGACATTAAAATAGATACAAATGAGAAAATGAAATAAATGAAGAGTTTTTAATTATTAAATTAATGTAAATTAATCAAATAAAATACATTTAAAATGAATGTAGAGTTTATAGCCGAGATGCAATAACCTGGTTGTGGATCAATTTGATGAGAAATGTTCTAAAAATTTACTGAAATCCATGATAATTTTGACTTTTGATTTTGTAAATCTGAGTTTAGTTTGTTGTAACAATGAAATCTGTCCTCTAAACTCTAGTGGAAACATAAGATAGCTGGGTCTTTTTTCTAAAGAGAACTATCCAAGACACATGAGACATACACAAACATGTACATGTGCTCTACTTTTCATCTCATGGTTGTCTAAGAAAAAAAAATCTCTGTGATTTTTCATTTTTATGAAATCATTCGCGAGCCAGAGGAGAGCAATATTAGCAGTAAATAACAACAAATGTGCTCTGTTCCTTACACAGAGCTATCATATGACTTCAGAAGACTTTGATTATAGTGCCTGAAACTATTATGGCACTTTTATGGTGCTTATCTGTCATTTTTGGAGCTGTATAATGTCCATTTCCATTCACTTTTATTGCATTGAAAAAAATGCCCAGTTTCTTGAACATCTCCTTTTGTGTTCCATGGATGAAAAGGCATGTACGTTTTGACATGAGGGTGAGTAAATGATGACAGAGCTGAAAATAAATTCCACTTTCATCAATGTTAGATCCACACTGCTAATGAATCTCTCGCATACATGACAAAACTCAAGCTGGCTTGACTGATCTACTATAATCATGACATGTTGTTGACACTTCTTTCTGAAACATTTTTTCACACCAGAACCTTACGTGGAACCATCTTTCTGTGCTTTCAATCCATCCTCCTGGAAGATCAAAGACTGGTCCTACTCTACTCGCCAACCCAACAGGACAAACAATCTCTGTTTCATCCAAGCCTTTGTTCTGTTTTGTAAAGGCTTCCATGATCCTGAACGGGATGTATCTGCCACCTTCAAATCCATGGAAGTGGACCATGGATAAGATTAAAAGCTGACTGCAAACAGCTATTGAAGCAGAGATGGATAAAGATGATGCTTGACAATGACTGAAGAACATTTCCAAGACATTCCAAGACAAAAGACATTTCCAGTGATTGTGCACTTCAAAGTCCATCTTTGAAGAGCAGGGAATGTGGTTGCAGAGGAAGCTGCAGAAAAAATATGTCAGACATTTGATATATAAATACAAAGGATAGAGGATTATTTAAAGGCATGTGAAATTTTACCAAAGCAATCCGTTTTTTCAACAGCTAATATCATCGGGTTAAAGCTAGATTCTGTAACCATTGCATCTTAGTTTTAAACGCACATTTTTTGAGTGCATTTATATTTATATTTATAAAAATGAGTAAGAAATTACTTACTCAGTAACGCAGCTTTAAACTTGCCTTTCATTCATGCCATTTCGCGCCTTTATTTGCTTAATTAAGCCATTGCAGTGCTCACTTTACAATAATTAGTACCGTTTTACTCTCATCTCAACAAATATTTTTTTACTTTTTTACTATTTTACTTTTTACAATTTGCATTGATACAAAGCAGCTGTAATGGAAATATAATGAAAAGTGTTTACCAAAGCTTTGTCTGAGTTAGCCTGACAATGTTACTGTTAATGTGTATATCATTAACGTTTTTATTTTTTAAAGCATGGTGTACTGAGCGAACAAAAAAATGTTCTAAGAATGTTCCGCTAATGTTCCTATTAGGTTATGAAAATGTTATTTCTGAATGTTTCTACACATTCAAATGACAATGTAAGAGTAACAGCTTTGAAATGTTTACCAATGACTAATAATGTTGATAAAACGCTCTTTTAGTGTTGCTTCAACGTTTTTTGATAACTGAGAGAATGGTAATACGAGAATGGTTATATAAGAAAGCATTTATGGCAGTGACAGGATTGAATGACCAGCACTGTTGGGTGCAATGGAGTACTTAAGTATATTATAAGTAAGTAAAGACTTCTAATGTAATTTTCTACTGCATCTAGTTAAGGTTCTATACTAATACAAACACTTAAATAGTTTAGTGTTACTTTGTGCAAACCTAAAAGTTTGAAGGCAACAGGTTTCCATGCATATGTCCAGTAAGGTCAACTAATTCGGGTTTAAGTGATTAGTAATAAATTACTTTTTTTACCAATACTGATGATCAGGCTTTTCTCAAATCTACATTTATAGTGCTTAATAGACAGGCAGTGGACAGAAGTGTAGGCTTACTAGGTTTGGAATAGAGCCAACACCTCTATTTAGGAATCGCAGAGACTACAGAAGTGAGGGATGAATAATTAGTGTAATGGAGAAGTGTAAGGCTGTTAAAAAAAGTCAAAACCGATACCAGTCAATTGTAAAACATTCTTGTCTCACTAATTATTTAGCAGATTTCAGAAATTAGCTCAAGACTATTCAAATCTTCTTTCCCTGAAGCCATTTGCAAACATGATTTGTTTCACAAGCTGTTTTCTTAGTTGTGCCACACACTTTTAATCACAGGGTTGTCATTGCCGAGCATTTATGCTGTAATTATATGGATGTTTTGTCATTCCAAATAGGTCTTTAAGAGAAAATCAGCAGAACAGGTCAAATGACATGAGTTTCATCCCTGAACGAATTGTTTGTGAATATAATAGAAGAGCATTTTTAATATTGAAAATCATTATATTGAACAGCGCTGTGGGGTACTGTCTCTTTCGTGATGTCTGGGCTTTGGGCCAAGCTGAAAACTGCCAAAATGTCTTAGATGGCCATTGAGAAATATACATCTGCTCATTATTCTCCAGTTGAGAGAGAGATAATTCATTTAATTGGAGTTCTATGTGAATTAGTTTATGATCTGTCTGGAAGAACGATTGGTGAACGCAGTAAATGTCACGAATGACTTGGTTATATGCAACTTTGTGTAAAACCTGTGTGGTATTGAAACGTAGACAGCCAATCCAGATTTGTAAAAACATACGTAATGTGATGAACTACACTTGTGGTTACTCTGCTTGTATGGAGACATAAACGTATTATGGTCCATCAGGGCCAACTATCGTACATGTAGTGACAATGATAGGCGCTAATGGAATGGTGAGCTTGAATCTGATTGGCTAGAGTATGACAACCCACATGACTGCCAAGAGAGTCTCAAATACACACACACACACACACACACACAAATCAACGGCGATTCACACGCGAATGACTACTTGCATTCATTAGTCATTTTTTTTAAACTGTCGAAATTGTGTTTGCGTTCATGAAACATTTTATTTAAATACATTTTATTCCATGCCCATATATTGTTTTGTTTTAATAATATATATAGATTTCATGCACTTTAATTAGGTTTAATGCGCGTGTGTGCATCATGTCTTGTTCGTCAATAATTAATGAGACCATAATGGCTCCATATGCTTGGACAACAATGTGAACTAAAGCAAAATTTTATACCGTGACTAAAAATCACATTACTAATGAAAAGTTTCTACTGTTGGGGAGCTTGCAAAAGGTCTTGAGCTACAAGCTTTTGAATGTACTGAATACAACTAGGAAAAGCAAAAAAAGGATTTTTTAACATAAAAATTATAAGCGTATGTATATATTGCTACAAAAGAATTTATTTTTTCTTTTTATTAATTTTTTTTTTTAATAGGACAGTGCATAGATTTAGACAAAAAAGCACAGGGTGAAGAGAGAGGAAGACCTTGAGCCGGGAATCAAACTCGGGTCGCTCGAGGTGCAGTTGCACTACATACTATATAAACTATTGGCTATCAGTGTTTTTCCTGTTCATTAAAATTTACTATCCAAACAAATTAATTTACAAATTAATGAACTGTTTAACACTGCATACTGTATGAGAAAAAATACAGCTTGGGAGATGTTTTTATTAATGCACCATTAACCTGTTAACTGTTCCACAGGTGGAACACTTAGTTTATTTCACTACTCACTTTTAATATTTCATAGTTGAGTTCTAAATGTTTATAAAGATAAACAAACTAAAAACAATTAATAAAAGATTAAAATAAAACAAATATTTTTTAAAAAGTAAAACAATTAAAATTAATTTTTAAAAAGTAAAAAAAATAAAAAGTAAAAAAAAAATTAATTAAAAAATAAATAATTAAAAAATCTAAAAGTAAAAAAATATATATTTTGGATTTCCATCTGTATGCTCAATATGTGCAGTGACATTTATCAGGTAAAAAGTATAATATAACAAGCAGCCATCTGAAATATCGTAAAAATGTAATTTGTTATATAAAAGGCGTGGTACATTTAGACTGCTGGGGACTAGCATCCAAATCACAAAATTTCCTTGTCTTTCCTGCAGGGAAATGTTTGGTGAGAATTGATCTTTAAATATATAACGGCAAACATGGTGAGTAGTCACGTCTAAAGGTCACGGAGATGCGATGACTAAAACTAAAGCCGAGAAACACGGTTATTCTCCTGCATCTGTGCTCATGTGGATTCTCCACCCCTGCAGTCTGCCTCCACACTGCTGCCACACGACACACCTCGTCTTCCATCCCAGCATCCCGTGGGCTTTCCTTCCTTCAGCTACTTTAATTGAGTGGGTGATATGTGTGACCAGCAGCCAACTAGCTCAAAAGTCCCCAATGAATTCCGGAAGGTGCCTCTTGGTCACCATTAACCCGTCTTGTTTTACTTGGATTTTTCAAGTTGCTAAAAGAAAGAAAATTCCAGTCATTTGTATTAGTTCATCTTTATGGTACTTCTTTATTTCACATCGGTTAACAGCAGACAAAATATAGCACCGTTTTGATGACAAATAAGGCATGGTACATTTTCACAGACTTTTAATGTTGAGTAA
This sequence comes from Beaufortia kweichowensis, assembly GCA_019155185.1. Classification (NCBI taxonomy): domain Eukaryota; kingdom Metazoa; phylum Chordata; class Actinopteri; order Cypriniformes; family Gastromyzontidae; genus Beaufortia; species Beaufortia kweichowensis. The sequence goes on along the minus strand of CM032818.1, from coordinate 8,619,374 downwards.
AAACTGATCAAGAGCAGGGGATTAAAATGTGGTTGGGGTGACTTTGGCTTTTCATGAATACAAAAACGCAGAATGAGGTTGGACCATATTTGTTTTTGGCCCTGATGTACATGGCAGATATCCTACAGTAGTAACGTTAAAGAGTGAGGACTGAATCGCTCTTGTGAGATGAGAGTTGGAGCGAGCGTCTGTTTGATATGATAGCAGCCAGCCTGACAGATGGAGCTACTGTCATGAGATCATTCCAATGCCAGCATTTCAAGTAAACAATGGTTGAGATCTCAAATTTAATTGTTGTAACTGGGGGTTTTGCCGTAGCTGCTGATTTTAATACTGATTTCCAATCAGCATTAGATAGGCTTTCAGTAGGAAAATCAGTTTGCGCAAAGCTCAGCATGTATAAGAGAAGACACAATGAAATATGTCATGTACTTAGCATTTGATTTGAGTGCTTTTAATTTAACCATATTAAATAATGTTAAGTCTCCATGGAAATGTACTTATTTTATAGTGTAGACTGTAAAAAAGGTGTCTTAATTTAAATTAATTCTATACAATTTTGTTTTTTATTTTTCGTGTTCAGTCATCAAACTTAATCCATTCAAGTTGGGACTATATGAATAATTTATGTTGTGTTAAAATTAATTTGTTGAAAGTTTTTAATTAAGTGTTGTTTTGTGTGTTTTTCAGTGAAGAGAAAAACATGTTAGTGCTTAATATTCATTTATCTTTGAGATTTAGAAAGAGGTTTTGATATTTTTGAGTTTTGTGGTTATCATTGTTGCGTGTGCTTGGGCTATGAGAGGAATTCTGTTAAAATCTGTTAACTTAATATCTTGTGAAAGATAAATGAACATTTTAGGTTGCATTAACTAAAAATATATTAAGAGTAACTTGATCCAAAATGTGTTCTCTGACATAACAATTAGGTTTCTTTAACAAACATAAATTGGGAAACGTGGAAGTAGTGAAAGTTTTTTGTTAATCCAGTTTTTCAGTAAATCTTACATAAAATAGAATAGATTAGATTTTTAACATGTTTAATCTCTTTGTTATTTTTATGTAATTCTGGCTTTTTTACAATAATAAAAGTTTAGGCTTATAACAGTTTAGCAGTTATAAAGTTAAGAGTTCAAAAAGTTTTTTTAATATCTACAAAAGTGAGCATGACCTCACCTTTACCTTGCTTGTTTGTGATCATTTTAACTTCTCCATACCATTGCTAATAATACACTTTTGAGCTATTGGAATCAACACTATTGGAAACAACAGATGGAATTTCTTGCCTGTGATGTCAAAAATTGTGTTGCATCTAAAGCAATTATGTTTGTGCAAGATCACCTTCCTTGGGTTGCCTTGCCAAAGCTTTTATCTCTAAATTGCCTTCGATTCCTGTGGCTTCTTGTAGCCATTAGTTTTATTTCAGCTGTCCTTTGAGTGCCACAGCTTGATGCAGTGTCGTTATAACACATTTTATTTCACCACGTTTCACATTTAAATCAATGCCATATTTCTAAAAGCATCCTTGAATTCTATAAAACCAATCAAAACTTTTCGTTGGTCTCCAGTTGAGTTCTAAAAAAGTAGATTCTGGGAAAACTTATAGTGTAGGTTCTGTATTTAACATCAGTGTACTTTAAGATTTTTTTTAGCAACATAAAACGTTATAATAATGTCTTTAGATATGTTTGAATGATTGTATTTACAAGAAAAGTGCATATGAAGAATACCACACCAACTCTTTAAATTAAATGTGTGGCAAAGAATGGTGGTATTAACCATAAATTTAATTATTATTTATCCGTAAACATTTATTTTAGATGTTTTGTGAACTGTTATTCAAAAAAACAACACTTGTGTAGCATAATTATAGTATACACAAGTAAATATTTAAGTATTAGGCCTACACCTAATATATCCTACTATTTTTCACAACTGTAAACATTGCAGTATTTGTTTTTGAAGTACAAATTCGACAACTTTTAACATTTTAATAGTTATAATCAAAAGAAAATTTTTTTTACCAGAACATTTTTTTGTGGCTAAAAATATTCTTTATTTTATTGCATTAGCGTAAAACAAATCCAGCTTTTGATGGGAATTAAGTTTTCAGAACAAGTTACCTAAATGTACGTATATGTAGTAAGTATTTTTAAATATTTAATTATGAAGTTTCCAGAATAACTTGAAGACAATGTGTCAACTTCTTCTATTAAGTGTGACAAACAATCTAACATCACCTTACCATGCAAAAGGATGGTTGTTTGTCTTTAATTAGATCTTCATGAAAGTCCAGTGATGTGTTTGAGAAACTGTGCAAAACAAACAAGCCGTATTAATGAGTTTCATCACAAAGCTAGTCAAAGGTGCTAGACATTTATAGCTATGCTTTTCTATGTTGACTCATTCATGACTCCTAGTCGAACAGTGTTGGTTAATAATCTTTAATTATCTCATTTTTCTATCAGTTGTCTTAGATTCTAACTCCTTGTGATGTATGCTACTATATTTATTAATTAAGGGAAGTTTTGAGCTAGTTGTTGTTCATTAGCATTAGCTCGAGAATTAGCAGTTTGACACACATTGTCCGACACTTGCCGTTCTTACGCATTATTTTGTCCTTGTGTTTTCACTCTTTGTCATCAGCAACAGTCAAAGTCCAGTTCCAATACTCAAGAACACAAGTTCGGAGAACACATGAAAGTGCCTGGATGTGTTTTTGATATCAAGGATGCATCGAATTCAAATTTGCACATACAGACCCCGCTTGAAATCACAAAAGTCACTGCGGCAAAACAATGGCTACACAAAACTTGTAAACACGCAAGTAATAAACACGTGGAAATCTGCACATTGTGGAAATTCTCTTTTAAATGTATGTTTAATTGACAAAGAACAAAAAATCCTAAGGCATTTGCAACATTTTTTGACATGTATGCATTTTAAACGACACAATACAACATTAAAATACAACAAAACAATGTTGATAATGTAAATAATATTATGTTGGTCTTTTTATTAATTTATTGTCCGTTAAAATATGATAAGAGGGTCGGTGACCGACAGGAAGATCTGTTCTCCGTCCTCCCGTTCTTCCGAGTTTGTTCTTCCAAGGTTGCCTGGCAAGACCGGTTACCATGAGAATGCAAGTCATTATCGCCTATATGAAGGGATTTAAATAGTTTGTACGCATTAGATCATAATCTCATCTAAGGTACAATCTTTTAACAATTAAATCAAAGTGATAAGCTTCGCTGTTCATTAGCATGAACATGAACATTAACCCAGAAATGGAATACCTTTGACAAGTGAGGTTATAGTAACATTATTTACAGGTTTTAATTTGAGAGTAAAGTTTTGATAAAGCTTCAGTGATGCATTAAAAAGCTTGGCTGGGTTAATAAATAACTTATATGTTTGTTTTCAAACTTTAACTCCATAGAAATCCACCTAAATATGATGCATGGTTTTGCCAACTAAAACCATTTTAAAATGGCTGTTGAGCAGATGTTTTTTACTCCTATTTCTCCGAATATCTCTCTTTAGCAAGATTAAAAAAAAGAGTGAATTATTAATCATATTTAATTAAGTTAGAGTCATTTGAATATGGCCTGCTGAAAGGACTCTAAGATTTAATTAAGTGCTGTATTAGCTTAGAGGAGGCATATTGTTCTTCTCTGTTCAGATGTTGATTTACAGAAGGATAAGCCAGAGGATCTGATAATGAATCATATTTGTCATGTTCTTCTACAATGAGTCACACTCATTTTTATTGCTAATTACAGGGGGAAAATGTAACCCTTGTACAGTTATGTGTTACTATAAACAAAATGTATCATCATTATTAGGATATTAAAGTCAATATGAAATTAAAAGTGGACCTATTTACACATAGATAGATAGATAGATAGATAGATAGATAGATAGATAGATAGATAGATAGATAGATAGATAGATAGATAGATAGATAGATAGATAGATAGATAGATAGTGACTAATTATGTACGTGATTATGAAAGATTTCTATATAGAGGTGCAGAAAAAATGTTCTGCAACTTTTATTAGCAGATAGAACTGGGCTGACAGAAAAAGGAAATAATTTACACTTTTGTGAGCCCTCCAAAAAATAATATGATAATATGATAATATAATATTAATATATTATTTTATATTTTTATTATTTTATTTTATATGCTGCTTGCAAAAATCTGCAGAAAAAAAACATTCATACAGAAAAAAAAACATTCAAAACATTCAAAAAACATTCAAAAACATCAAACAGCTAAAATGCACAAACATGTTTCTGCTTTTGGTTGAAAACGTCGTGTAAACAGCCTGTAACTTTACCTTTTACTCGGACAAATTCCTCAAAGGATAACTGGGCACCATTTAAAATGTTAAAGTCTGTCACCTCTAAACTCGGTAACAGTCTTTAAGTGGTTCCTGTACTTTATAAGCAAGGTTTTTAATGAAACATTCATTTCATTAGAATGGTCCTATTGAGATTTAAAATGCTGACTGTTAATAGAGACCTGGTCAATAAGTGCAGCAAATAGCATTCAGCCAGCATTTAAAAGAGTACATATTCAAGAATAAATAAAAGCACATATAATATAAATAGTCAAGTAAGAACCTCCTCCTTCAAACTATAATTTCTTATCCAAGATGTGTCGCTTACTCCTTTTATGTTGCCAAATGGTTGGTGTATTCAGGGATTCTCTTGGATTTTTAAGACAGATGGTGCATTTTTCCAGTCATTAAGTGCTTTTTCACAGAAACTCAGTTAAAGAACTTACTGCTTTAATTGCTTAATGGTAAAGCATGTCATCAGCTTTCATGGGTCCATATATTATATTATATTATATTAATTATTAATTGTATTAAAAAGTTTAAAAATAATACAAATATTGTTTTCGAAGTACAAATCAAAATCAAAAAGGGCTTGCATGTTCATGTTGTAAAAATTAAGCAAACACGAATGCGTTTTGATTTTCACAAAAGGCCCCAGTTATCCAAACCAAAACACATTTTTAGTTCTTTCATCTAAAAACAGAAATTGTAAAGAGCAAGTTTAAAAAATGTTCTTCAAGGTTTTTTAGGAAAATTGCATATTCCCTTAAGTAATACACTAGCACCAACAGCCACCCAAGCAGCCCGTGATAAACACTTTTTGAAGCATAAAAAACATCAAATTAACTTTTTCCATTTCTTAGAGTTTTTACCCATTCCTTTTTATGTTAGCTTCTTTACATTTTATGCTTGAAATCCTAAATCCCATGGTATAGCTAAGAGGGTGGTTACTTGACACCGTTTTCAACTAAACTGAAAACCTTTATGCGTTTTGGCCCTTCACTTACAGAAAAACGTTTTAAAACTTAAACGTTTTTGATAATGATGCCGCTTTTGATGTGTTGCTTCATTGTCTCCTAATATTTGGATAAAAGCGTCAGCTAAATGCCTAAATGTAAATGTGTCAAGGTGCAAGTTTTTGAAAACAAAAAGTTTTTGTTTTTTGTTGAATTTGTGAAAACGATGATGTTATGCGCATTCAGTATGTACGTTTAGTTAAAAAAATCTTTTTACAAATATGAAAAATATTGGGACAGATGAATTCATTAAACATTTCCAAACTTTCTCTAATTTCAGGACACGTCCAACTCTAGTCGCTGTGGCTCTCGTCGCTTGAAGTCGCTTTTATCTTTCTGTGAGTATGTCGGTATGTGTACATATGAGTTTAAAAACTCTAAAATTCACATGTTTGCATTGATGTTTCTTAAAATAATTTAGTTACCAGTTCTTGAAGTTGTGGATTTTTAGTTCATTATGGATTTGACGCCACCACATATGTATACAAATAAATTACTGATCACAATCCAGCAAATTCCAATGTTTTTCTTAACAAGTTAATTTGCTTCTGACTCTTAAAAAATAATAAAAACCTCTTTCAGACGACACACATGTTATGCAAGTAAGATTTCATGGTTGCAGGCACGATTTTACTATGTTTTGATTAAATTTTTGTTTTCCATTAAAGCCGATCTTCTGCGCTTTGGTAGCCTTATAATTAAGTCAGCTTTGATTCAGTTAACGTCAATTCATTAGAAATTAGAAAATCACTACTACTATTTACTATTTGGAGATCTGTTTTAAAACGCTGTGCAGGGAACAGCAATTTGCAAACTGTGAATTACTAAAAATAAATTAAATCAGCTGCAAAATACAAGGCCATAGACTGTATATGAAATTCTTTCTACAGTAGTTCATGTCTACATTTATACATTGCTTAAAACTAATTCTTTAAATGTTAAATACAATAATTAAAAAACTCTTTTTTTATTAAAAAAATAAAAATTCTTGCAGATCGTGCACTATATGCTTTGTATATAGTAAGTTTGCATGCTTGTGAATGCAACTCGTGCAACTGGTGTTGTTGTGCACACCTGACTTTCTATGGCTTCATCCGATTTCCAGCTCAATAGCTTAGTGGTAAACACTGAAAGAGGGAATTATGGGATATGTCGTTACCCCGTCATCTTCCTCTCTTTTAAAACGTGTTATGTGAAATCCGTCTCTCTCCCACGCAGTAACACGCACACAGACACCTAGCCGAGGTAAAGGGCATGCTTTTGTGTTTGCAATTTTTCATGTTTCAGGACTCTGAGGCTTTTTATCCATCGAGACCTCCTGGTCTACACTGTGTTACCATGGCAACCTCTGCTTTAACAGGGTGTTGTTTGCAGGGCTTGGCTCTTATAACTGGATGTGTGCATGCACCATAGACGGCACCTAAATCAAACAAACACTACGTGTGAGACCGGGGGGCCAAAGGGCTTTTCGGTGTAAATTATAAACATTCCTGCACCCGGCATCATGCTGTCGTTCACGATGGTCCCCGAGTATAGACCATATACATCAGAATGGGGTTTTGTGGCTCGAACGGTTTTGAAGTGAACTGAATAGAGTATATGATTCTTTAATAATAACCTTTACCTAAAGTATGATGAAAGACCGCCTGAGGCCTGTTTCTCCCTGGTGTTGATGTAGATGATGTATTCTATAGGCAATTTGTGATAGCATTTTAAACATGTTTGGGTAGAAGAACTAGAAGGAAATAGAAACAAGTGTTAAGAAAATAGATGCATAGATGGCACATTTCAAGAAATAGTTTAACCAAAAATAAAAATTATGTCATCATTTACCACTCTTATATACGCCAAATTTGAAGTACTACAGTCTATTTTAAGTATCTGATATTTACATGTTTCACAGTATTGCACTGACACCTTGCATGGTTTGCAGTTTACAAAATCTGGAAGTGCGTCACCATTTACAAAGTTGTGTACTGCAAACAAAGTGGCATCATAAGCCCTATTTGGACGGTGATCGTGTCTCATGAGAACATCTGTAAAAACAAATCTGCATGATTTCTCATGCATTCAGATGAAGATATATTTTCGGTAGATGTGCGAGTTTGTATTGGGAAATGACTGATGTCCTGGTCAGTCACAAGTCCCTTTACATAAAACAATACCAATAATAATATAGAAGTAATGAAATGTATGGTATACATCAGGTCAATTTTCAACCCAAATACTAAGGCTTGTATTGGCCTTTCTGTAACCTGTTTACTGTCACCGTTCCTCAGGAGGAACACCTATGTTTTTTCTTATATTCCTATATTATTTCCCTATTCACTTTAATATTTCATGGTTGAATTGAATTATTAATCTGTTCTTGACAATCTATATTGATGGAAAGGTCTAAGACTCGAGAATACATATTTGTCCATTTTTTATAACAAAACACATAAACAAAAAAAAAGTTAATGTTATATAGAAAAATATCTAAAATTAAAAAACACTTAAAATATTTTATTCTGAGATGACGAGCATCAAATTTGATTTCACCTATTAATTTCACTATGATTTCAACCTTTGACATAAACTTATTCTGTCAATATTAAAGATATCGAGGTTATATTATCACAGAATGTTCTTAACATTATATAGGATTAGGACTATTTTAGAAAATAGTAAATCACAAAAAAAATACTTTAGCTGTTTTTACAGACAGGGTAACAAATATCAAAAAATGTAAAAAAATTGTAGTTCAGGTGCATTTTCATGTGTATACTCGATATGTGCAGTGACAGTTTACAGGTTAAATCTATAAATTTTTACATTTGCTGTAAGTAAATTTTTTTTTAATTGCATACGTGGTCCATTTAAAATATTTTCATAGATTTATCAGACTACAATTACCGTCCAAATAGGGCTATAAAGTGTCATGCTCAAATATCAGATTATTATTATATATATAGTATTTTCATCATAATCAATGCAAATATGTGTAATATATACTTTCTTGCTGACACTTCTGAGTGCTGTATTAAGTGTTAAAGTTAGTCATTAAATAAATTACAGTATAAGATAATTACGTTTCTTAAATTTCTAATGACAGTTATATGGGTTTGGAGCAAAAAAGAGAGTAAATAAAGGATGACAGAATTTTTGGTTTTTAAACACAATGGATAAAATGAAGTAAAGACACATGAATGATATTAGGAAGGGCGAACATATAAAAAGTTAGAAGGTCCTTTTATTAATATTTGTTTTTCATTCAGTTAACATTTATTGTGGATGTATGGAGGTATAGATGCAAGATGGGTGGAAAAAAGAGAATGGCATAAAAGTAAGAATAACCTGACCGTCTCTGGACCTGTTCTCAGATCTGTATATGAAATCTCCATCATCAAATGAAACGGCTTATAATAGGTGCCAGGGAAACAGCTATAATAGAAAAAATGTACTTGTCGACAGCAAAAGTGATGGGAATATTTCAACCTGTTTATTTACTACAGCTTAATACACAGTTTCACAAACTCCTCACACCCACAGAATCAGCATTTGTGTACTGATATATTTGCCTCTCAGATCTAGTATTCTAGTACTTGTCATAAGTTTTTTGATCATCTGCCACAGAGCAGCTAAGAGACATTTTGACAAGCTTCTAACTGAAGACGCAACTGTAGTATAGCGCGATTGTTTAAGGCTTAGCAGACGAGGATGTTATGCCAGTGAAACATAAAATGCTTAAATCTAGTTTTTATTGTCAGCCAGTATGTGTGCTGTCAAGGATCAAGCCGCTGTGACAAAACATATTCAAACTGAGCGACGCATGCCAGACCGAACTGTTGCGTTCTCCATCTAAACGAACAAAACCATTGAGCTGTGATTCGAATTGAGATAAAAAACTAAACGTTGGATATATATATGAGGAGCTCTTTTCCAAAACGCTATAAATCCATTTGAATAGTTTTCATGAAAATGACTTTTTTTTACCTAGACCTGTTAATATTCATTTATCGTGTTAAAATGGTCTGTTGGCTCAGTCTGAACATGTTAAACTATGATTGTTAAATAAAACAACAATATTGTCGATTATAAATTCAAAGTTTATTTATTTTTTATTTTTTCAAAACGCTACAAATCCATCCTTTTTAAAAAAAAAAATTGGTTTATGTCTTTTAAAAAAACAAAACAAGAGAACATGCAACATATGACATCAGGGACTCGTACTATAAATTAATATAAATCAAATAAATGCAAATGCATTAAATAAATAACAGCCAAATAAAATAAATAGTAACAAACTAAATAGTAAAATAAAGTGTTATTACTCATTTTGAAGACAGAGCACAAACAAACATCTCTCGCTTCAGAGCGCCACCTTGTTGGATTGCATCGAACGCTCACCGAATTCTGATTGGTCGAGAGGACATATCGCATTTAGGCTAAAAACAGGTTCGGCGCTTATAGCGGTTTGGAAAGGAGCTCTTCATATATATATATATATATAGATACATAGATATATAGATATTAGTTATTAAACCAGCTTTTATATTTCCATGCTTGTATCATTTTGTTTTCGTTTCGCTGTAAAGCTGCTTTGAAACAGTGCTACATTGTTAAAGCGCTATACAAATAAACTTGAACTTGAACTTAAACTATATTGATATACAAATAATGTATATAGTTTTGGCGCTCATGACGTATGATTGATTGGAATGCATTGAAGTCGGACAAAATATCTGAAATGCAAGTTGTCTGGAACGCATCATATAGTAAGAAGCGTGTCGCTTCATTGTCTCCTAATATTTGTAAGTCACTTTGGATAAAAGAGTCAGCTAAATGCCTACTGTAATGTAATGTAAAAGTTAATTCCTTTGTGCAACAGATCAGAGCTGATGCTGGGGAACTTAGACCCGCGTCACTCTGTAGGCCTAATGTGGAAAGGAATTTTGTTTTGGTTTTTTTGTAAGAAGGAGGTGAGAGAAACTGCCTGCTGGTTTGCTGAAGCAAATGTTCAACTTCATTTTTGTCATTTTGTTAATATTTAACCTGTTTTTTCTTCAAAATTTTGAAAAAATATTAGTTTGGCAGTGCATTTTCATGTGTACACTGTAAAAACTAAAGGATTTGGGGTTCCTCACACTGCCACACTGGCGGAACCGTCGTTTGGATGATGCAGTAGACACAAGGACATAGTGATGTCGCCAGAAGTTGAGTCATCAGTGTCCCAATGTGTAGTGAGCCAGTGTCCTTACCAGTGCCTGAATTCCTGTACACGATATACTGATTTATGACCTAGGGAGCTTATTAAGACACACCCACTGTTTGGGACTCATCTCCCACTATGATGATGTTAGAAGGAGTTGCTAGTTCTTGTTGTCATAGAAACAATTAAAAAAATCACCACTTATTGGCGGCTTTCGAAAGCTTAGGCATGTAACTTGTTGCCCTGCTGCCTTATTAATTGGTGACTTTGAAGGGCAGCGTTCGTGCATGAAGGTACCTCAAGGAAACAGTTTTAGACAGGCTTTATAGGCAGCATGACAAAATTATATTTTAAATATAAACATTTTCTAACTTTGTCATGTCGCCGGACACTCCCACATCCTGTCGCCATTGGTTACTGTCACTCATGTCACCTGCAGTAGCCTTTTAGTAGCTTTTATTGAAATGAATGAGATCATGTCACTCTGCTAATAGCGAAGTTTTCCTGTGAGATCAGGTTGGACAGTCGACAGCAGTAATGTTTCATTTTCATACAGATCTTGGTTGTGTGGAGATATCACAGTTATTAGACACTGACTGCCTGTGGTGATGGAGAACCTGACCAATGATATCATCAACTGATAAAGAGCTTGATAGCTGAAACATAAGCACCATCCCAGGAATAATTGATTGAAGTTGTTTTAGACTCCCCTGTGTGAGAATTAATGAACAAGCTCATGTGTCAGAAAAGACAGTTTGATGTTTGCTGTACTGAAAGAAAGCTTGTTTGGGAATGAAAGACACAAAAATATTGCAAAATGCAAATACTGATTGATGCTTGATGCAAAGCGTAAGACAAATTAGTATGCATCATCACCTATCTGGCAGTACAATTGCGGTAATGAATCAAATCAAAGACATATTCTTTCAATTTTTTTTATTATAAAAAAATCGCCATGTGTTGACAAAATGTTTGCATGCAAGTCTTTGACAGGGGTGGCTAACGTGTACTACATCGAGACAGTGGTTTTTCTTGTGCACAGAATGTTTACAGAGCCCTTGACATTTCAAGTTGATAAAGAACACAAAAAACGTCAGTGATATTTTGAGGATTCATAGCTAAAAACTACGCACAGGTGTTGAACCAATGTTGCAAAATTCTTAAGCAACACGACAGGGTGACCTTTTCTAAAGCGAAACCTTCTAAAGCAATAAGTCTCTTCTCTCTAAGGTAATGAGGGATGTGGTTTCTTTAGAAATACAACATACACTTTCAATGTCAGACGAGTCACTGCCACTTTTTCACGCCTTTTGGAACGTGGAACAAATTGTTTTGGTTGATTTGTGACCAAAAGAATAATATTTAAAGTGTAATGTTTGATTTATGTACAGTATTCCTCTGTTGGATTGCTCTGTGTACGTCTTGGTGAAAAAGATAAAGGTTGTCTTTTTGAACATTTATTCTTTTTATCTTTGGCATGACTTTTTGTTCTTGGAAAAAAGGCAATCACCTGAAGGTTAGCAAGTACATTCAATCCAAGATTCTGATGATTTGTCATAGGAAATCTTTATGTTGGCAGTAAAAGACTGCGTTTGAGATTTTGTTTGCAGACTGGATGATTTTGTTTTAAAAGTGAAATGAAGCAACACTGCTAAAACTTTTTTACTTTTGGGTCAAGTAAAATGTCGATAACCAAATGTATGAACCTTATTTAAGCACTAAAAGCTGGGGTGTAGACAGCTTCATGGTTTCAGTTTTCTCAAATTCCATCATTGTGCTCCTCTCGTGTATAGCTGGATTACTGATTATTATTACAGCTTTAAGTAAACCCCTTGTAGGTTAAGCATAAACACAGTAATGCTATCAAAACATTGTTCAAGCATTCCACCATATTGCTGTTGGCTCAATAAATGAATTTGGAGTGAGGCTATGTGGCAAGCCCACTTCATCTTCAATAGTTTTTTGGAGGTTGAGAGAAGTTGATGGGTCTGTCCAGGGCATTTGACCTGGCACTTTTTAAACTACTGGACCGATGACCCAGCACTTCAGGCAATATATGTGTTGGACTTTATGCGACCCCCACGCAGGCCCGTCAGCTTATGACATCAAAGTACAGCAGGAGGGACTGGAAACAGTCACTCTCCAATCGCTCTTGCGACACTTTGATGTCATAGGGCAGTCAGTGTGAAGTCACATGCACTTAGTAACAGTGAGTTCTGACTCAGTTAACCTGTTAACTGTCAACGTTCCACAGGTGGAACATTTAGGTAATTTCGCTATGTACTTTAGTATTTCATAGTTGATTTTTAATCTAATCATGACAATTTATATTTTGATGGAAAGGTCGAAGACTTGGTAATAAAAATTTGACCAATTTTTCATAACGATATTATAAACTTAAAATTTTTTAAAAAGTTTTAAAAAAATATGACATTGTAGTCCAGTGCATTTTCATGTGTATACTCAATATGTACAGTGACAGTCATCAGGTTAAAAACAAATCAAAACTTTAAGCTAGGGGTTAGTTAACTGCTTTGACTCACAGTGGTGCAATCATCTGAAAAACAAATAACAAACTGGATTATGACAAACTAAAAATAATGGATAGGTATAAGACTCGTGATGAAATATGTGAAAAGTTTTCATAACAATAAACTTAAACAAAAATAATTATTTTAAAAAATGTTAATGTGACTTTGAGTAATTTATAAAAATACCTGTTTTTTAAGACTTAAAAATGTAATATATATATATATATATTTTTTTTACATTAACTCTTAAAAAATAAATATAAATATATGTAAATATATATTGATTCTTGTTACATGATGGCATTCTGAAAAGTTAAAATCTTGCTGTGGCGCCAACGCACCTGAAAAACATGCGCCTACATTTAAAGTAACAAATATGAGTGTAAATTTAAGCAAAATCTAAAGCCATCTTTAATTAAATTCATATATTAGGTATTACAAATGGATCAAATGGTTCTCTGGGGATTCTTATCTCTTATTCTTATTACAGTCAGATTAGTTGTAGGGCGCATCTCTAGCACAACTCTTTGTAATGGCACAATGCCTTTCAAAATGCAGCATTCACTAAAAGCATTCACGTCAAGCTGAAAACGTCATAAATCAACCTTCTAATGGGGACTAAAATGTATTTTATTTCAAGTGACCACCTGTTTTGATTGGATAAGAATTCTTGTAGACTTCTGGATATGTGCATTTGACCGGTAGATCATCAAACAACAGTTACTCTAAAACTGGAAAAAAAAGCAATGATTTGTACCTGGTCTTTGAGCTGGCCCTTTTTATATACGTTTTATCGAGTTAGATTTTAAGAAATGGTATTCTGTGGTGATGGTCCTCATCTGTGGTTCTCTAACCCACCCACAATAACATGTTAGCAACAAATGACCCTTAAAAATGCTTGCCGTAGGAGTGAAATGACAACATGGCATCAAGAAAAGTGCTTCAGCTAATGACATGCAGAAATACTTGGTGGTGATTTGTAATCAATCTTAGATCTTCACAAGCTGAAGTTTTCACTCCCACAACAACCAAGAGAACAGGAAACTAGGCACAAATTTAAAGGGATAGTTCACCTCAAAAATTTGTCATTCAAACCCTGTATATGACACTTACTTTTGTGGAACACAAAAGTAGATTTTTTGCGAAACGCTGGTTACCGGCACCCATTTACTACCATTGAACCTTGTGTCCATACTATAAAAGTGAATGAGTAAACTATCCATTAATATGCGAAACAAATACTGTATTGTTCACAAAAGAATGTCTGATTGTTTGCCATTGTTAGAAAAAGAATTGTTGGCAGTAAAAGGCTTAGCCGGGATTCTGGTATGTTTTGGATCCGGGAGGGATTACAGATTTATCCAACGGTTATCTGAGGTTGCTCGCATTGTTATGCATTTTCTCCACATTGCAACCCTGTGTTCAAGTTCAACAGGTGTTAAATGAATATTTCATATTTTTCACAATCCACAAATTTTGGTTTGAAATGCAACCCAGACTTTTTGCATGTGCTTCAAGAGTCATTACTGTAGATTAGGGAAATTGATTCGAGTTTTATGTGTTGTCGATTGTTGTTTATGCAGCTGCTGGGCATCGATTACGTTCTTTTGCTCGGGAAACAATATTTGATCCCGTCTGAACAGAGGCATTCATCAGTACTTCAAAACTGGATCCTTTTAAGATTATCTCATGTTTTTAATCGCCGCAGGTGACGCCTTCCAAGTTGTTAGCGTGTTATCGCAGTTTGCCTCTGATTCTCCACTTGGTATTCCGAGTGCGCGTATGAGCGCATAGAAGCCGTTCTGCGGAGGTGACAAGTCGTTTATTTCTCGGTTAATTGCTGTTTACTCACCCCAGGCTACCCGGAGCAAACGGCAAACACTGTGATATTTTCTTGAATTATGCCGTCGTCACAAATTGATTTCTGTTTGGAAATTATACACGGCAAAATTCAATTATGACATCTTTATCTTCGCATGGGGTATGATCAATTTGAATCGTAAAACTCCTCCGATAGGCGTTTCAGTAGTTTTTTTACATTTCTTTTGTTGTTCGACAGGCATCGCAGTTAGCCCTCCTGTGAATTAATCAGGATTTAACAAGAAATTATATGTTTAATCTAAAATCAATTCATCTCCCAGGCGCCATGGTGTGATTTCTAAAGGCTTCAGATATTTTCACACTCTAGTGCTGCAAAAACTTGATTCAATGCTAAAATGGCTTTTTATGGCTTACCGTGAACCTCCGAGTCTTTAATAATCCAATTTTGAAAAATCACAGGCCACTCAGTCTCCTCACAGCGATGCCAGGTCTCCAGTTTTCAACTATTAAATTTGGAGAGACAAAGCTGAGAAATGATTTCCTAACACCTAGTTACACTGAGCAATATATATTGACGACAGTGTGGCTAACAGAGACATGCACTTGAGAACATGGAGGATCTTTGGAACAGTACTGTGGCTTGAACACCATACTGTATTCTATATAGAATGAGATTGGAATATATCCCTTATCCTTGTAAGAAAGTACCATATTTTTTCCCTGTTTTAACCTGTTAAAGGTTATTGTTCCACAGGTGGAAGACTTAGGTTATTTCACTATTCACTTTAGTATTTCGTAGTTGAATTTGAATCATGACAAACTATATATTGATGAAAAGGATAAGGATAATTCATGAATAAATGAATAAATATTTGGCAGATTTGAATGACAATAAACATTAACTTTAAAAAAATATTTTAATAGCCTATAACTAAAAAAACAGATGACACTAAAAAACTAATGTTATTTATAAAAATACCAAAATGATGAAAATATAAAACATTAAAAAAACAATTTAGATTTAAAAATATCTGCAATTAAAAAAGTATTTCGTATAGTGCATGTAAGTTATGTGTATGCCCAATATGTGCACTGACAGTTATCAGGTTAAATAGTGAATTACATTTACATTTAGGCATTAAGATGACGATTTTATCCAAAGCGAATAACAAATATTAGACAATGAAGCAATCTGGTGTAATCTTCAACGACCAGCTGTCCTTTACCGAACACATCTCAAGGATATCACGGTCTTGTAGATATGCACTTTACAACATCAGGAAGATCAGGCCATATCTCACAGAGCACGCTACCCAACTGCTTGTCCAAGCCATGGTAATCTCCAGACTGGACTATTGCAATGCTCTTCTGGCTGGTCTTCCTGCACGATCAATCAAACCACTGCAGATGATACAGAACGCTGCAGCAAGACTTGTCTTCCAGGAACCCAAAAGAGCACATGTCACGCCTCCTCATCTCTCTCCATTGGCTAGGTGGCGGCCCGCATTAAATTCAAATCATTAATGCTGGCCTTTAAAACCATCACAAACTCCGCACCCTCATACTTCAACTCGCTTCTAGAACCCTACGTAACCAATGAACGCCGACTGGTGGTACCATCACAGAAAGGCTTAAATCTCTCTCTGCTCTTTTCCTTCTCTGTTCCCGGCTTGGAATAGTCTCCCTAACGCAATCCGTTTATATCCCTACCTCCTTTAAAACTACTAAAACACACCTTTTCCACGAACACCTAACAGCATAAAAAAATTAAAAAACTTTTCCTTCCTCTACAGTTATTTATCTAGCACTGCATTTGTAAACTTAGTAAAGCACTTCTTGCATTTGCCTTTTAATGTACACCTCCTAATATTTGTAAGTCGCTTTGGATAAAAGCGTCAGCTAAATGCCTAAATGTAAATGTAACATGTAAATGTAAGCAACACATCAAAAGAAGGCAACATTAGTAAGAAGAAGTGCTTTCCTAAGTTTACAATGTTTCACATTGCTAGATCGTACCTGTAGAGGAAAGAAAGTTTTTTTTAAATATTTTTTATATGTACTATAATAATACCATATTTGTTGTATTTTAAAGCTTCTTGCATTTCCTAATAAACACCATGGTGCTATATATAATCAAAAATCAGTATCAAAATATATGTATATATCTGATCACGTTTTTTTTTACCTAACTCTGACTGTTTCAGACAACCGTAATTATTATGCACTATAGCAGTATGTTCAATGTGTAAAAAAAAAATGTGCAAAATGCACTGGAGTGGATTTAGTCCAAGTGTTCTGAAGAGGCACATTAATATGTATTATTAGCTTTTATTTACATATTAGCGTTAATTAAAATGCATCAAACAAGCGTTCAGATCAAAAGCATCAACATTTTTAATCAAAGTAATTCCAAAGTTCACTGCACTTAGAGTCAGATGATGCCAAATTTTCATCTTAGTTTAGTTTACATTTATTTTAGCTACCTACAAAATTTTCTAACATGTGTATATTTGGCAACCTGACATTATTACAGCCTTTTCTGTTTTGGTCACTTTATTGTGAATAAAGTGGTTTCTGTTATGTGGAAATTTTACATTTCTGAAAGATAATTTTATATACTGAATAGGCTATAGTAATATGTAAAGGTTTTTATGTGATATATTTTAATACTGTATATGTGAATTTATCTTACACAGCTTTTTTGAACAACTTGCAAAGGATTCAGTCAGGAGATCACAATAATGTTTGAATTGATTATTTTTTTAATAAAAAAATGCATAGACAATTAACTGTCAGACAAATTTCACAATTGTGACATCCCCAGTTTAGATACCATTTTGCCATGCTATTATTTTTAGTGATTAGTGAACAATTTTGGACAACCTTATGATAAAACACGAATTAAAAATGGTCGTGTTTTGTACTTGGGCCAAAAACCACCAACTAGTATTGTAGCAACCACACACTGACAAATACATAGTATTAAACTACAACTCATTTTCTTCAGAAAATCTAAAAATCTACTTTGTTTAAAAGTGTTTCCAGGGGCTCTCGAGGCAAATTGGCACTGTTGGTCAAGGTAAAATTTGAACAGGAGCCAAGCTGCGAATGTGAAATTTTACTCTCTGCTGTGTGAAATATAACACAAAATGAAAACTTCACTTATCAAGTTACATTTGCACCTGCCGTAAAAGCCTGAAGACATTACCGAACGCTATTTGTGCTAATCAGTGACTGTAAATTCTCATACAGACAGCTCTGCCTGCCCCGTCTGGGCGAAAAAGACAAAGCAAAGCCGTTATCGGAAACGGCGCGAGGGAACGTTACTCAGAAAGTGCCGTCGTGGGCTTTCGAGACCAGCACCATCTGCTCGAGTGTCACCGCCGTAGGAAGGATAAGATGAGTCAACGCTCGACGCAGGCGGGGATGCCGTACCTCCTATAGGAGTCGCAGAAATGACAGGAGACGCATGACAGTGGAGGTGTGCTTTTTTCCATGAGCAGAGATATGTGTTGTGCAGTGGTGGCCGTGACTGCGGTTTGGTTATAATGAGGGTGTGCAAGTTATTTTTTCTTGATGTGAAAGTAATGGGTTGCTATAGTACATGAAGTAGGCGTAAGGAGAGGATTGCAATTAATAATCGTTATGGTAGGTATATGTGCACAAATATGTGCTTTATTCATAAATTATTCATCAACTTCTTCATAAATTAAGATATATATACATATATATATATATATATGCAAATATGGATTATACAAATCACTTTATTCTGTTTCTTAGATGTTTCTATACCTCGTGCACTATTAAAACCTTGCTGAACTGGGTATAGTCAATGTTTACATCTTTATTTTGCAAGAAGCAAAAGCAATTAAACTTTTAATAGAATAAAAAACTCAGACAATAATGAAAATTAATTAAATGTGACAAAAGGATGCAAACATAATTTATCTTCAAGATACATACTTTTTATTAGATATTAGTGGTTTATTAAGGCAAGCATCACTATTGCTATGGCTTATGCTTATGAGTTTTTAACTGAAAACCTGAAATTTCTGAAATTGTTTTGACTGTTTTTAACACAACAACGTTTGGGGGGTTGAGAACACAAACTTTTAAAACGGGTTTGTAAGTGCAAGTATATGAAGATTATACTGTTGTCATCTCTAAACTACAAAAAAATGTCACTACAAAAACTGCATAATACGTATGCATTTTAGTCATTTTGTTATTGCATGTGAAGAGGAATCGTTTTGACAACATTGTTGGTACGTGAAACTTTCCAAAAACGCGAAGGGAAAATGCTGTTGTGTAAGCATTTCCTTAGGCTCTGTGATTTGTCCAAATTACTTCAATCTTATATGTGACCATGCCTGGGAAAACCCCAAAAAGTCATTTTTTGGTCACCTAGTGTTTCCTACATATAGTCGCCCTACATAATGTAAAGAACATTTTGTGAAAATATAACCTTGATATCTTTCATATTGACCGAGTAATGACATGTCAAAGATTAAAATCATAGTGATATTTATAGGTGAAATCAAACTTTGATGCTCGTTATCTCATAATTTGATTTTGAGACTTTAGCCTGATTTTTAGATCGTTTAGTTCTGTTCTACACAAACATAAAAAAACATGTTTGTAACATAAATGATACTTTAATTCTGTGACATGGACACTGTTTGAGGAGAGATATGCTATAACTTTTTCAATTAAACTTACAATTTTGAACCCGCAAATGTGACCCTGGACCACAAAATGAGTCATAAGTCGCACAGGTATATTTATAGCACATTGTATGGGTCAAAATGATAAAGTTTTCTTCTAAATCTTCAGGATATTATAGAAAGAGCATGTTCCATGAAGATATTTTGTACATTTCCTAACATAAATATATCAAAACGTTTATTTTTGTGAGTGGATGCAGTGCTAAGGACTTCATCTGGACAACTTTAAAGCCGATTTTCTCAATATTTAGATTCCAAATATTGTCCTAACGTCCTTTTCGTACATCAATTGAAAGTTTATTTATTCAGCTTTCTGATAATGTTTAAATCTCAATTTCCCAAAATTGGTTTTGTGGTCCAGGGTCACAAATAATATCACAGTAATATCGCAACAGCCCAAATATGCAATGTGGTAGCAACTCCCCAGAACTTCTAAACTCAGAAGTTCTAACTACATGGCAACACCCTCTTGCATCGAGTTGGCAAAACTCCTGCATCATGGTGACGAGTTTTGCTCCCCTAAAAATCAAGTATCTTGAGAGGTCGTACATGTAAGCCACAGTGTCAAACGTAAATAAGGATATCTTTGACAACTGTGTCATATGCATGGCATAAATTCGATGTGTACCTGCCTGGCATCAGCTCTGCCAGTTTTAAGTGCCCACCAACCTTTTTTCAGCAAGTGTGGGTGGAAGCAAACTCAGCTGGCATTGGTGCGTGACTTAGAAACACTGTTATTGCTCATGGAAACAAGCCAGTATCGTGTCACTATAAATAACGAGCGTCACGACTCATGTACCATATAGAGTGCATGACTAATACTCCTAACCTAAAAGTAATACTCCACCAAAATTAAAGTTTGTGTTCGATTGAAGAAAGGAAGTCATAAACATCTGGTATGGCATGAGGATGTGTAAATTACGAGAGAATTTTCATATGTAGGTAAACTTTTCCTTTAGTAATATTTAAAGAGGCCGTGCTGCATTGAATGTGGGACCAAATAATATCTGGCAACCAGAATATCATTAAAACTTGGGAATGGGTTCTCTTGACACGAACCAGTAAGAAATCGCCTAGCAACCATCGAGTATCCCCTAAGAAGCCTCCCACAACACCATAACACTGCAGCAGTGACTTTTGTACCACCACCCACATTTTGTATCGAAATGTCTTTGTGCAATTTATAAATATGAAGAGCATCTAATTATGC
Organism: Beaufortia kweichowensis; assembly: GCA_019155185.1. Taxonomy (NCBI): domain Eukaryota; kingdom Metazoa; phylum Chordata; class Actinopteri; order Cypriniformes; family Gastromyzontidae; genus Beaufortia; species Beaufortia kweichowensis. The sequence continues at coordinate 8,598,528 of CM032818.1, read as the reverse complement.
GCAATGTTAGATGCATTGGCTAATTAGAGAGCAGATCTATAAAGCACACTATTTTTTAAATGAAAGTATAGAGAAATGATTCCTTTGACCGTGAAAATAGCAACTCGTGGTGTTTCCGAAAGGTTAACAAAGCACTCTTGGCTATTGTGCTTGTCGTTATCACTTTGGTACAGTGCTTGATCATTAGTTTAATTGATTTTCCATGGGCTGATGTTAAATTACATTTCTAAAAGAGGAAATGAATGTGGGGAAAGACTGTATCTGTGTGTTTAATCTTCCTTATTTATTATAAAGCTTCATGTATTTCTAATTCTCATTTTAAAAATACCCATTTATTACCCGGGTTTGAATACGTACATCATTTAAAAGAACAGTACTCAGGATGACATTTGCTAATCTTCAACCCAGCAGTATATAATTATGAGACATACTACAAATTTTTGTAACTGTTAACCCCCTGATTATTAAAACCATTTGTATATGTTAAGTGAGGAATAATTGACTATAGACTGTTGAGTAGTTATAGATTAAAACTGTGCTGGAGGTTGTAATGTAGACACAGTGTGAAGCAGTGTTGTAACTTTTGTGCGTCTAATGTTTAATTTCTCAACAATTCAGAATTAAGTTATATATTTAGCTGCAATGTGGCTATATGAATAGTTCAGCAAAAATAAATAAATAAATAAATAAATATATATATATATATATATATATATATATATAATATAAATATATATATATATATATAAATAAATATATATATTTATATATATTTATATATATATATATTTATATATATTTATATATATATATTTATATATATATATATTGTTTTTTAAATATATTAAATATATATATATATATATATATATTGTTTTTTAAATATATTAAATATATAAATATATATATATATATTTACCCTCATGTTATTCTAAAATTGTATGACTCGACTTTCCGCTGCAGAATACAAACAAAGATATTTTGAAGAACGTTGGTAACCAAACAACATTGATAACTGAGACTCTAAATATTTTCCTTGGTGTTTCACAGAAGAAAGGTTTTTAACCGGATTAGGGTAATTAAATGATACAAAAATGTTTTAGTTTTGGGTGAACTATCCCTTTAACAAAGTTGGAACTAGATGATAGCTTTGCAGTTACAGAAGAAAAATTGTGTGTGTGTGTGGCTATCAAGTGGATATATTGTAGCAATGATATATTTTTCCTCATGTGTTTTAGTTTGAGTCATTTGAATTCTTTTGAATAAGTCTTGAGTTCTCAAAATATCCCTTTATCAAGCTTAGGGACTTGCACAATGACTCGGGTGGTCTCAACTTTTACCATTTTACTTTTACTTTTACTTTTACCAAAATACTTTTAATAAGGCAAACATGGCTTCCATTTAAACCATGCAATATTTGTATCAAATATTTTATACAATAGAAGAATGTAATATGCACAGCAGGAATAACTGAGCCTCATAGAAAATTGCCATTACAGTATATGGGTTTATTGTGATCACAGAAGCTTTACATTTATTTTTCAGAACCATGTAAAGTTCTGTTTGTACGTAATAGACTTCCTCTAATGTCAACAATCTTTTCTTGTAGCAGTCAGTCTACTATTGTTACTCTCTATTTTCTCATTTCCTGGCCGCTCTCTCTCTTTCTCACAGCTTGATTGAGATATAAATAAATTCCTCTGGTGAGTGATGGGACACTTTGCGCTGCTGTAGTCCCGCTCGTAATGAAACAATGTCTCTTTGTTGACAATGAAAGCTTGATGCTACTATTTGGTCAACTAGTCTTTCCAGCCGAAAAAAGGAAACGATGTACGTAGGAACAAATCTGGGATGATTTGTTTCTCCTTTGCTGCATAACACTAGTAACATTGTATAGCCTAGCTACTGATTTGGCCAGGGTTGATGTAGCAATTCCCCTGTATTAGAGCTTATGTTCCTCTTGTCATTGAATTAGTTCTTTTTCTATTTTATTATATTTTCATATGCTTTCAGGGTGAGAAATTTTCTGTTAGTCCTTAGAAGAAATCTATACATCAGTTATCTCCACTCTGAATTCTGTCATATGATGGAGAAGAAAGCAGCTTTGGTTACTGAACACACACAGATAAATCAATGTCAGTGTTCCTAAGAGCTTTGCTCATGGCTAACAGCATTGTGATACTACAACACTCATTTTCTCTGTTTTGATCTTTTGTGTCTTTCGTGGAATCATCTTGTTTCTAAAACCCATTACATTGGATTCGAGCGGTTTCTTCAGTTTCACAGCTAATAGTGATGCTTCAGTGTTGAGGGAATAGACTGACGAAAAGTAGCGACGCTTCTACCATTTACATTAGCTTTAAAATAGTAGTGTAGTGTGGCTTGTTCACATTTTTTTAATTAAACTTGAAACTTGTAAACGTTTTATATGTAAAATTTTACTCGTTATACCGTTGTCTGGATTTAAAACTCAATATTTTAAGAATATTCAGTATATTAACCACAGCAAAATGTCTTAATTATGCAAAAAACGATTAACATACGGCATTGGGATAAACCGTTTTGCTGCAGGGCTAATGTTGCCTCTATGGTAATAGTAAATATAGTCTCAAATTAATTTGTTCAGTAAAAGTGTTTTTGACTATAAATTAGTGTTTATTTTTGTTAATTGTATTGATGTAAATGTTTGTTATATTTAGATAACACAAAATATAGAACTTAGAGAGAAAGTGCAGGATGGTGGAGACCTTAAGCCGGGAATCGAACTTGGGCCAACATATTAAGTGTATTTTATTTACCTGTTTTCTTGCTAGTTAACCTGTTAACTGTCACCGTCACTATTTCACTATTCACTTTAATATTTCATAGTTGAATTCTAATCTAATCATGGCAAACTATATATTGATTAAAAGCCATACACTAAAAAAATAAAAATGGTAATCTTATTTTTAAAAATACCTAAAATAAAAAAATGAAAAAGATGATTTTAATATTTAAATATTGTAATTCGGATAGTGCATTTTCATGTGTATGCTCAGTATGTGCAGTGTAAGGTTAAACACTAATGTAAATGTCATAAAAATTATATAATCTAACTGTGTTATATTTAAAACATTAATACTTTCTATTAATAGCTTTTACCAATAGCCAATGGCTTTTAATTTTTACATTATTTTCAAAGAGTACATTAAATGCAGTTTAGCCGAAAGGTGGTTTATAGTTAGCAAAGTTAGTTTCATAGTGGCTTTCCAGTATTGTGAATGGGAAGCGTTACGATAGTAAATCAAGACTGGCTGTGGCACAACAAATCGATTCTATTTGTAATTCATAGAAACAATGGTATTTAAGCTGATGAAACATGGTATTAAGTGTTCGCAGCCTGTTCTTTTCTCTGGCAAGGTCAGTTATTGATGGACTTTTACCTACACAGGGGTTAAAACTCATTTATGGGAGCGAATGGGGATACGAGTGCCGGCTCAGGAAATCAATGAGCTAGCATGATTGCTATCACCACGCTGTGTCCAATGTGTCAGGGGAAGATGCTTCTCCTGCTGTGAAGAGCAACAGGAAGGTTATGGTCCGTCTAGTTCATCAGCTTCACTAAAGCCAACAATTCCTTGAAATTGAGCAATGGGAATTAATTTAAGTTGCATATGGGTGTCGAAGTGAAGAAACCGAAAAATACCTTGGCATTCGCAACTCATTTTACATCTGTAATAGTGTGACAAATGTACAATGCCTTGGGATATTTCTTGAGACAAAAATACAAGAAAATAGTGATGAGGAATTGAATGAATCATGAAGTGGTTGTTGCTTTAATACTTCATTTTTCATGTGATGTTTTAGGCATGTGCTATTTTATACACAGTTATTTTATACATGGCATACTTCCATAGTCAAGACAAATTTAAAGCAGTATTGTGTGTTTTCATCAGGCACCAATAGAGAACCAAAAGCATTTTTCAGCCAATGATATCTCTTTGGAGGACTGTTGTTTAGGGTTGAAGGCTAACGGTTGAATTAAACTGCATCCCTTAACAGCATCTCAGTGTATCCCTGTATACTTGCTATTATTGCCATACACGTAATTGGTAATGACAGACATTAAACTGTACCTTCTTAGATTTTCAACCTCCTTTCTAATGTTACAATGTCGGTAGTATGTGTAAATGAATAATGTCTTTCTCCCTGGATCAAGAAATGCATGTTTAGTTGTCAGCAAAAGTCTGCTGGAATATGCAAAATGATGCTTTTAACAGTAAGCAAAATACTGGAGCAAAAAGCGTTTTTATAAATGAAAAGTTACACTTTATATTACTTTTAAAAATATTTTTTAAGTCTGCTTTACAGTAAACTAAACGTTGCTATGTGGCTACTAGTTATTGTTTACATTATTTACATATTGTTTATATTAATACATTTTAAAATCACATTACAAAGAGAACCATTTTTTTGTTTTCAAATAATGTGCATAATTTTTCAGTGCATAATGAGACCAGGAACCATTGATCAAACTAATTTCTGTCACATATTGTTTTTTAATCCCTATTTTCTATTTAAAGGGATAGTTTACCCAAAAATAAAAATGATTTTATTATTTACTCATGTCATGTCAAACCTGTATGACTTTCTTGCTTCAGCAGAACACAGAAGAAGATATTTTGCAAAACGCTGGTTACCGGCACCCATTCACTTTCATAGTATGGACACAAGGTACAATGGAAGTCAATGGGTACCGGTAACCAGCGTTTTGCAAAATATATCTTCTTTTGTGTTCCACAAAAGATAGAATCATATAAAGCATTTGAATGACATAAGGGTGAAATAATTTGTTTTTTTATCCTTTTAAAGTATATAGACAGATACCTTAACAACTGTAAACTTTAGAAACGATTTGGGCATGTGGAATTTGTTCAGTGTTTATACATTTTTTTTGAAAAATTCAAGGCTACAAGTCAGTCAATAGCTGGAGGCCACTAGCATTCAGTTAAAATAACATAACTGCCTCCGTTTTACAAACAAACAAGTAACAGGCAAACATAAAATACATACTGAAAAACATGACAATAGCTTGAGGAGAATGTGTCATTCATGCACCTGTTGACATTTCATAGACCTTTAAATGTGGCATTATGCATATTCTAGCCTTGAGTGCAGACACATCTCCAAACACGGTTCCCATAGAAACCACAAAAGAGATACGAGAGCCATGTGGCACAGAGTTTTTGTTTGAAATATGACTTCGTTAGGTTAATGTGTTGCAATATCAAACGGACATTATGGCTCATGGTCATCACTACACAAAGGCAGGGAAGAAAAAGTTCTGCCTACAACTAACTGCAGTAAAGTTAGAGTACTTCAACACATACACACTAAAATATTTAGCTCTGATAAACTATTTTTCACAATGTAAACCTTTCTTGTTGAAAGTTACACTGTCTACATCGTTTTTCAGAAGGTCTAAAAAAAACCTGGAGATACAGGAGCAGGATTATCGATCGGCTTCCGTGACGTTCTGTCTAAAAAGCTTCGTCTACCTTTCATAAGATACTTTGCAACATATGTTGTGACTTGCAATCACATACGTCTAAGACCACTTTCGAAAGTGTCAAGTTGTGCGTTCTGTCTCTCACACGACTGTCTCGACAGTTCTGTCTCTTATCTCACTGTGCGCTTGTTCTTATCTACAGTTTATGCCAGCGTGCGGTCGAATCCCCTTTCGCTTTCTTCAGAAACCACAGACCGAATTCGTGGCTTTCCCTCTTCTCCTGTTAATCAAACGGAGGCAGTTCAAGTTGAACCACCGTTAAAGGTCAAACACAGTCTTGGGAGTGAGACGCCAGTGGTTTGGAGAGGGAAACAGTTGATTTTGCTGCTTTAATCTGCTGACGATTAAATGTCACAACATTTATAAAATTAATAGTTTAGGAAACATAAAAACTGCTTTTGGTTTTTCCGTCAATGACAAAATGCAGACCTGGGATGCATAACTCACGGCAAAATCAAAGAACTAAAAATTGGTTGTATAGTGATTTTGTACGTATGGTGTTTATGAACTACTTATGTACTACGTCCTATGATGCAAACGTCTAGCGCCTTGTTTAACACAGTCTCATGGCAATTTACAACTATCCGCTTGTTAAGTTGTAATGTAAGGAATACCGTTTTCAGGTTTTTACTACTAGAGCAACTATTTATAACTATCTATTCATATCACACATTTAGAATAAACTATTATAAACTCACAATGTACACTACAGTGTCCTGACTCATGGAATCTCCGAAATAAATATTTTATTATTTCATAAAAAATAAATCGCTGTCTGGCCATCAGGACTTTCATAATAAAAAAATACAGCCTGCCATGACCATTTGCTGGCCTTTGGCATCAGCGTTTGGACCTTGAAGCAGTATTGCGTGATGTCACCAAGCAGAATGTTTTTATTTATTTCTCCAAATGAATTTGTCTGTTTTAGTATGATCTGCTTTTGCCCCAGTCATGTTAGGTTTAGGGGTGGGGTTTCATTTTTTTTAATACATTCTCATTGTACGAAATTACCATTGTAAAATAGTTTTGTACACTGTAAATGTACATTACATTTTTTACATTGTAAAATAGTTGCTTGTTCCCCCAAGATGAGGTTGCCTTGCTATACCTTCTGAGCAGTAGCCACAATATAAAACAAAAAATGTTTCCAACTGTGTTCCCCTAAAGGTATTGCAAGTTGTTTATGCACATTTCCAGAAATCATATTCTTTGCCGTCACCTTGGTTTAAAAGAAATGCGTCTTTATACTTCTCTGAGACACAACGCGCGTTAGACAGCAGCGCTAAGGATGCCAGCTCCATTATTACATTTTAAAAACTGACATTTAAGTCGAAGGCCTTATGTTTGCCACGGTGCCTGAAGTGAACGTTGTCCTTGGTTCAAGCAACGTGTTATTGTTCAGTATACAGCGAAGACCCCTTGCCCCTGACTCCAAATGTCACCTACAAATTGGCATATTCTATGACCTGTATGTTACGTATACATAGATTTTGTGTGTTGGAGAGGTAATAAAATGTTCTTTTCTGAGGTGTTTTCAATTACGGCAGCACAATGGAACCCAACGGCGCAGTCTCTCCGTCGCATGATAATTTGCTACCTTTTATTACATCTTTGTTGCAGTTCAGAAGGGAACAGACATTCTTATGAATGAACAAATGGATCGCAATTTTAAAAGGACGTAATTAAATAGCAAAGGAGGGGGCTAACCTTGCATGTCACGCCAGGTTTGTGACTAAAAAGTCATCTTCGTGTATCGAAATGCCTTTCCCGCTCCCATGAGGTGACTGAGGGGATTTGTGCCAGCAATATTAACTACAGATTACACGTGCCATCTGTATAGCAGACTCGCTAAATCATTTGCATTACCTCTGCTGGTTTTCTTTTGTGAAATAGATTTTTCCAGAAATATTTTGAAAGCTCCCTACTTCTGTAATGCAAGAAAAAACAATGAACAGCTTAAATCAGTACAAGGTTAGTGTTATAGTGTTTTCAAACTTTTATCATGTTTCCTGTAAAACTAGCAACATTTTATCTTTAACTGGTTTAGCTCGCAATGTTAAACTGGTGACTTTTTTCACCTAAGTGACCTGTGGCGTCTCGTATAAAAATATTTCAAGTACCTATAGTAGTAAGTTAATGACAAAAATAACTAAGTGTAGTAATGAATTTAGCCGGAAATGTACTTTAATTGCTCATTTTTGGTGTTTGTTTTAGTAAATCAACACTTTATATTGATAAATAATAACATTGCTGTCAGGTGGTAACCTTGTATTTCAACATTTTGTCATTTCTATTGTTTTTATTTGTTTCATAAATCTTTACTATTGGTCATGCTTCACATTTCTCTCTGAGTTTTGCTAATACTTGCTAATAAAAAGTATTAAAAAGAGCTTGTGAACTTTGACAAGACAGTGTTTAATTATTTCTCCGCTGAAATTGAGTATACACCTAAAAAGGCACTACAGTTTTAAATTTGTATATTTTATATATTACAATTTAAAAAAATTAATTTTAGGTATTTTTATAAATTACAGTAACATTAACCTTTATTATTATTATTTTTGTTTGTTTATTTTTATGAAAATTAGTCAAATTTCATCTCAAGTCTTAGACCTTTCAATCAATTTATAGTTTAAAGTGAATAGGAAAATAACTCGGGTGTTCCTCCTGAGGAACGGTTACCAGGTTTAAAAAAGTGTTTTTCTGTTTCCCCAGCTATAATATGTAAAAATTAGTAAGCAAGAAAAAGTTGTAGCAAAAAGTTGATATACACAAAATATGCAAAACAACTCTCATACTTGTGCTCCCCTGAAAAGTTAAATGCACTTAAAAACCTGATGCCTGTCTTGTTGATTATTCATGGAAAGTCAGTTATGTCTGTTGAGTGAATGTAAATAGACAGGAAGAATCGGATATGTGTCAGAATACTGCATCTGTGTAATGGCGCCTGCCATGTACATGCAGCCTAATAGACCTTGTGCTGTCTACAGTGCCATTAATATTAATCAAACATAAAAAATAAACTCTCATTGTGGATGAATAACTTTAGTGGCTTAAAGCTACCCACACAATTAAACACTGCGTTCTCTAGAAACAGCCTTTTGTCCTGCTGAACATCATTCTTGTTTACATAAAATGTCCAAACAAATGAATGGAGTTACATTCGTGGTAACTTTTATTTATTGTTTTTCAAGGGCCAAAGGGATTTTGGCTAGTAAAAATGCGAAGTGGCTACTTGAGAAAACCAGCTTATAAATAAAAATAATACAGTCGAAAGTGATAAAGGAGGAAACAATACAACTTATTTTACTTATAAGATTTTAGTAATACTTATTTATATGTTTATTTATTTAACGATGGGTTATTGGTTTATTTACAGTTTGCAAATCACATCCATTTATATTGGGGCCCTTGGATTCAAAATGCTATAAATATGAACATAATTGTCATGTTTCCTGGTCTCTAGGGATCTCAGGATGAGAATCACTTCATAGCTCAAGTGCGATTGTATGATGAAATATTAGCTTCTGTGAAAGAACTGCGTACATTGCAAATCGAGGGGCAACTTCAGTAATTTTCTTTGCTTTTTAGATGCCGTATAAAGAAAAAGAGCAATTGTGATACAGATGGGAAATGCCACCAAACCTCCAGAGCTGTGCTGACTAGCAGTCGTTCATTGCCATAGGGGGCGGTTTTAAGGTAATGTTGACTGTTATCTGTTTTTAGTTCGTCTGCTTTATGCACTAATGAATTATGCTGTCAAGACCACAGCCAGCTGTTATCCTTTAAGCAGTATGAAAAATGTTTTCTTTGTGATTCGTTCTTGATTTATCAAATACATTACTTTGTAAATTAATGTGACATCTTATGTAAGAAAGATTTCAGCGCGCCATTTTTGATACAGTAGAGGCGTTGTGATGATCGATACAGCAGTTATAGGAACGGAAGTCCCACCCTATAGTTAAATAAGCAATTGTCTGTTTGCTTGCTTTAGAAAGCACATGCACATTTTTCACGAACAGCTTGTAAAGCACATGGTTGTGTGTTTTCATCTACCCAAGCACTATTTATTATGCATGTAATGATGTATATCAATATAAAGCATATTGCGATACAAAATGTGAAGATGTGTATTGTAGAGCAATGAAGATGATATGATGTCTGTTTAATCTTATTGGTTGTCTTGTCAACATGTAAACCTATATAATGTTTCAATGTTTTATTTTTTACTGCTTAAGGAAGTCCTCTCTTTGGGTTTAGCTAATTTTGGGTTTCTTTTAACAGATCTATTCATTTTCACAAGGTTAATTTGCATGTTGTCAATTCTTTAAACTGATAACTGTAACAGCAGAAATTGAGTATACACATAAAAATGCACATATGAACTATATATATTATATTTTTTAGATATAATATATTTTTTTAAACATTTTTAAGTCTTCCAAAAACTTTATTTTAGGTATTTTTTTAAAGATTGCAGTAACATTAAACCATTTTTATTATTATTATTATTTTTGTTTATGTTTATTTTGATGAAAATTGGCCAACTATTTCATCTCGAGTCTTTTACCTTTCCATCAATTTATAGTTTGTCATGATTAGACTACAATTTAACTATGAAATGATAAAGTGAATAGGAAAATAACATAGGTGTTCCTCCTGAAGGAACGGTGACAGTTAATGGGTTAATAAACTAACAAATCTTATTGAAAATTATTATTGTTTTTGAAATAAATCTGTTATTTCAATTTAAAATTTTTACATTTTTAAACTTTTCTTCAAAATATCATGATAAAATAGTAATCGTGAACCCAAGTATTATGTATTGTATCTTAAGCTGAAATATCCTTACATCCCTGTTATTTATTATGTTTATGACTTTGTTATCGTGCTATATTGCCTGGTATGATGTTATTGAAATGTAATCCTGACAAACAGTTTTTGATGCTCAAATTGATTAGTCCAGATTAAGAAGTCTGGGTGTTCAGAATAGTGATCTGGGTTGGGATGTCCAAAATTAGTCTAGATCAGTATTTTAATCAATATTTTACGTTAGATGTTGGACAATACAGTAACTCCTACTTGGGCACCACCTCTTGAAGGTTTGCTGGCTTGTAATGTGTCTACCATGACCTGTTTGCCAGTGGTCCATCCAATCTCAAGTGTTCTGACATTTCTGTTACCACAGAAATAGGGTAAATGCTAAAGAACAAATATTTTATTTCAGGGTAAGTCATGTGAACTGTACAGAGCGTTTTTCTGTAACTGGAAGATAGTGATCTCTCTTGGCCTCATGGGGGGTGGACAACAGACCTTTTGGCATGACGATAAGGGTCACTGCCTCCAACAGCTGTGTGAATCCTAGGAAAGGTGCACAGGGAGTTTGTAAGGGTTGATGGATGGTTTATATGGACCACCTTTTAGAAAAAAAAGCAAACTGGTTTGCTATGGGTTTCGCCTTTTGTGGAAAACGTTACCAGTTAGCAGGTAGAAATGATGTGCTTTATTAGGATTTGTCTGAAACATACAACAACAATTTGTTAAAACCACATCATTTAAGCTCCAAAAAGGTATAAAAAAAACACCACAAAAGTAGTATAAATGATTTGCATGTTATATTCTTTTCCTAGAGAATTTTGATTTTTTTTTATATAAATTAAATAAAAAAAATAACACCTTAATTACCTTAAAACTTAAAATCATGAATGATTACACCACATGGAAAATGTAGCATTTTGCCTTTCCATTAACCTTTTTCGGGACGTGGTAGTTATCTGGTAAGAAATAGCTACAATTATCTTTGAGAATAAGAAAGGTAACACATTATTCCACATTATTTCATTTTATCCTGCATAATTTCCCTACACCTCTATTAGTGGATGGAAATGCCACCGCCATTAGCCCCTTTTAATACGTTTTTTGCAGTAACTTTCATTTCGAAAAGTTTGTGAAACCCACCCAGCCACCCGATGCAGACATAATAAATATGAATGAGCTATAATGACTGCATAAAATGACCCACACTGAAAACTGTGGCATAGCAGCTCTTTAGAGTCTTAGAAATCAGCAATATGCACCCTGCCATCAAAGACAAATGTTGCAATTCAGATTGCATGTGACTGTATCAATTTAAGTGCATTGTAGTTTTTTAATCATATTGAAGTCTTTCAATGCACATAGCTCATTAAGTGTAAGAACCTCAGGGAACCAAGACAAATGCATGATCTTGGTGTGCAAATTCTCTGGAAAGAAACTAATCATGTACATTAGTATACGTTCAGTCAAGTGTATATTGCACATTACAGCAGTTAGTTACGTTAAATGTGCCTCAATTTTTACTAGACTCCAGTTTTTATAATGGTCTCAAAGTGCCGTCCTTCTACACTCATGCAACTTGCTTGATTAAATTTGTGTCTCCGGGTCTCGACTCCATAATGGATTATCGAACCCTAATCCGATACATGCTGATCCATCAACATCAAACACGGGACGCCACGCTTATTTTATCGGGCGACAGGTTTTCTAGCAGGCCTCGTAGGCCTCAATTTAGTTTGCGGATAAACAAATAAACACAACGGCGCTTGTCTGGAAGGAACAGATTGTTGAACAGCTGGTACCAATGAGCAGAATCATAAAAGCATGTAACTGCTTTGTGTCAAAAAAAAATGGTAAATACTCTTCATTGTCCTGAAACCAACTTTTCTTGTGTCATTGCAGAAACCTAAAGGTGTAGAACAGTCTCTTTAAGACCATAAAACAAAGATTGGATCATTTCAAATACTGTACATGTAGCTTCAAGGCCTTATGCTGATGTAGTGTTAAAAGTTGGTGAAGTGAGGTTTCAGCAGACTTTTAGCAAATATTACTTTCTTTTCAGGGCAAAATATAATTAAAAATATTGATGACTTAACTTGCATTCAGGGGTGTATAACATTTTCTTCTTTAATAAATATCTTGGGAATGGGACTAGAAATATCGATTAGCAACTGCTAATACCGCTAACTAATTAGAGTCTGATGACGTGGGTTCCACTTATTTTACTGCGCTTGAAAAGCTTGAAAAGTTGAAAAACACCTATGCTATTTACTTATTTACTTTAAAATTTAATAATTTTAATCTAATCATGACAAACTATAAATTGATGAAAAAGACTCAAGATGAAATATTTGACATATTTGACTTCATAACAATAAACATAAACAACAAAAATAAAAATGTTTTTTTGAACATAATCAAACTTAAATAAAAAATCTAATATCTAAAAATGAAAAAAAAGTAGTTCAGATAGTATTGCATTTTCATGTCTATACTCAATTTCTGCTGTGACAGTTATTATGTAAAAAAAGGTACTTAAAGGGATAGTTCACCCAAAATAAAAATTCTTTTATTATTTACTCACCCTCATGTCATGTCACCCTCATGACTTTTTTGCTTCAGCAGAACACGGAAGAAGATATTCTGCGAAACGCTGGTTACCGGCACCCATTCACTTTCATAGTATGGACACAAGGTACAATGGAAGTCAGTGGGTGCCGGTAACCAGCGTTTTGCTGTGTTTTGTGTTCCACAAAAGAAATAATCATATACAGGGTAAAAAAATTATGACATAATTTTTGGGTAACTATCCCTTTAATATGTATCATTTAGGTTTAGATAAATATTTTTGAAGTACCAAATTGTACCTTTGAGCAACTAATATGCACTCTTAAGGTATAAAGTTGACAAAGTAGTAACATTTTGAAAGGGTACTGTTTGGTAAAAATAAACAAAATTAATAAGCAACAAGTACATTAATAAACAATTTAAGTACAATAAAGAAACCTGCAATTGTATCTTCTAAACAAAGATTGCGATATAAAGGTAAAACTTACGAATTGCAGGTTTGAGAAAGGGATGAGTCCTGAAATGTTATATTTTCCATCCCAACTACAATATGGTACGGCCGTGTGGTTTATTTCAACCATATGACAACATTTCTTTAAGTTAAGCAATTCGTTTCCAAAAAGTAATTAAATGCTTATTGGAGTTGTAGCTGGAAGGCATGTTAAGCCATAAGGCAAGACTATTTACCTGCCACCCTGCGGCTGAGTTTTACTTAATTACCCCAATGCTAATGAACAGCAGCCGTTCTCATAGACTTGTGCTGCCGTCTGCATCCACATGATAGACTTTTAGCTAGGGATGTACAACAACAAAAAATATATATAAGATTCTGCCAAACACACCCTCATAAACGACCTTTCTGGCCCCTCGGGACAGATTGATCCGAAGGATCACTGGCGAGTCAGGCGGGTTTTCTTTATAGACACGGGTGAAAAGAATGAAGAGAGAATAGCGATTGTTACTCACTTTCTTTTCAATCGTTGATGTGAAGGCAAGTGTTGGCGGTTTATGGTGACAACGCTGACAGCTAAGATTACAGTTGCTCGTGGGCTTTGCTCGCCAAACCGCATCTGATAAGGACGGGTAATTCAAACTGGTTATAAAAGACGGGAAAATTAAGATATTATATAAACAACAATTAAAGGCTGAAGTATATGTATTTTTGACTGCATGTCATTCACCCAAACAGACCAGTTTGGCAAGTTAATGTAAATTACTGCAGATATTGCTGAAAATAGGTGTCCTGAAATGTCACACCGTGACTCTGTGACAGCCCTAGATTCTGTACACTGTAAGAAAGAAACTGGCAGCATGGTGCCATTATTTTTGCCAATACAGGGTTTTGAGATGCTCTCTACCTGTTATAACGTTTCTATTATTAAGTCTATTATTATAAATAATAGATTTCTTTGATATTTTTTCAGGCAATAGAATAATTTGTGCGTTAATGTAGTTATTATTACTTATTTGGCAACCATAAATAACCTACAGGTAACAAACTAGATTTCTTGGCAAGTAAATTGACTATTTACTCTGTGGTTCAAACCCTGTATATGACTCAAAACACTGGTTACCGGCACCCATTGACTTCCATTGTATCTTGTGTCCATACTATGAAAGTGAATGGGTGCCGGTAACCAGCGTTTTGCTAAATATCTTCTTCTGTGTTCTGCTGAAGCAAGAAAGGTCATACAGGTTTGACATGACATGAGCGTGAGTAAAAATAAAATAAAAAAATTTTTGCGTGAAGTATCCCTTTAAATCAATGTGTTAGACCGCGTCCTAACCAATCCCGATGTTACACTCATCATGTTAATCTAAGTTTTTGTCCTAACCAGCAATATGTGACGAGCAACAGTGGACTATTTTAGGATGAGTTTTATTTTTGTGACATCACAGCTGATCTAATTTGATGAAAGTTCTGCACCTCATAAATATTAATAATCAAACATGGATGAGGAGAGACTGATTATAGATGTTTAGAATCTATATAAAATGATAGAAATTATATAAAAAGTCCACTAACTTTCACAAGGAAAGGTTGATCGTGTACTATGATTGATTGTCTTGATACGCCCATTTTTCACATTTAGTGCGTATAGCGAAATCATATTGGTTAGGACACAGTGTTGAAATGATCTGTGTAATTGTATTTTATAACTTGTGAATTTTGTTTATTCTATTTCTATTCTATTTTTTTATTCTAGTCTATAGGTGTCAAAATCCAATGCATTAGGCTGTGTTCCTCACTCTCCATTAATATTAAGGTTATGGTGGTGTTTTACAAGCCTTTCCGGGTGTGATCTCAATTCTAACCTTAACCGTGGGTAATCTGCGACCATTAACCCCGTTCTCTATGTCACGAATGCGAAAAGAAATGCTCTTGGTCGTTCTTTTTATGAATTATTTATTCCTCTAAAGTTCTTCCTTTTAACAATATCATGCACTGCTGGACCTGAAGTTTATTTTACTGCGACCAGATTTACCATTTAGCGTGCTCTAGAGAACACAGCTCTTCCTGAATTATTCAGCGAGTTGGTCATGTGACGTGTTGTTTCCAACGGTTTTAAAATATTAATCTGCACTGTAGTGTACTTATCAATATGATAGTACAAAAGAATAGAAGAATACATAACTAGTCGGAATAAAGTACTATTAAAAACGAGTCCTGAGCCACCAATGAGTAAATATATGATTCAAAACCAAAGCAAACACTTTTCCCTTACAAGTACAAATAAGTTTGGAAAAAAGATCAAATGGATAGAAAGGTAATGTTATGGGATTTTTTTTTCAGTGTTTTCTTCAGAGTGTTTTCTTCTAGCTAGCAGATTGAGACTTTTGCTTCTTACATCTGCTTCCCAGATTTTCCTTGTGAGAAAAAAACCCACTAATCTTATTTATGTTTCAGAGATCTTTATAATGTCTAAAACTGTGCTGAGTAAGCCAAAACGGCGACATCTTCAGCATTCAGGAGCAGTCAGATTTAAATATCCGGTAAATATGAATTTCTTATCAAATTCGTTCAGGAAAGCTGCGCTTGCCACATTAATGTATTAGCTTTATACACTTATACAATTTGTCATCAACTATTATATTTGTGTCAATTTTATCTTTAAAAAACTGAAAAAACATCTGAAGCAAACCTGACCTGAAAAAAGTGCAATAAGACATGATTAATGAGCTGGTTCACCCCAAAATGAACCCCTTTGTCCACAAAAGCTGAAGACATATACCATTTACTTTTACTGCATTTAAATTTTTCACTGAATGAAGAACGTCATAAGCATTTAAATCAACTACTGTAAATTACATGCTCATTTTTGAGAAAACAATCCCTTTAAATCGCCTGAGCTGTGAAAGAGAAACACCTGAGCAATAAAAATCACCTTTAGTTTTCAATCTCAGTGTGGTTTTCTAACTGCATAAGCAGGCACCAGTAGCACTAAAATATATGACTGTCTGCTTTATCTTTACCCAAGATTTCACACTATTAGCACATTGAAGCACTTTATGCTAATGCAGCTTTTGAGACCCTGTTAATTGCCTCATAAGACACGACTAAGAGAGGGCCAGACATTATGCAAAGCTTCTATAGAACCACTGATGTTCTCTAAACACTAATTCTCGCTTGTTGTAGTTTAAAAAAGCCGTAAAGCAGAACGCTGACTCTCAGTCAAAAACAAATTATGAGGAGCAATTAAAGATTAAAGCATTTCACCAAAGGAATAATGCAGCTCTTTTGCATTCGCCAAAAGTTATGTATTTATTCACCTGATGCGTTTACATGAAAAATAATGTGCATAATGTACTATAATGACCTAAGTGATGCACCAGTTCAGATATCTGAATGAAGTTTCAGAGCTGTAACAGAGGACAATGGAATAACAACGGATTTAGCTTTGTTTCTTACTGACTAAAGGGAAATTGTATTCATCATGTTTTAACTTTCTTTTACAGAGTTCAACAATAATTATTATCTACTCTGATATATTCTTGTGTCTTTAATAACCATTATTTACTCTCATAATTCTGGTGTTGATATGAATAATTATAATAACATTAATCAGTAAAACAATATTAATCACTATTTGCTCGTATATATATATTCATAGTCTTGTGTGCTTGTATGAAATGCTTGCCAGTGGAAATTTACCAAGGAGAGAGAAGGACCGGTATAACCATATATGAAATGAGCTATCTTAGGTCGAAGTGCCCTAAGCACTCCAAGTATAAGTCTTAACCCTGAATTTGTGCAGACCAAGATCTATCTTTGCAGACTACGCAGACTAAGCAGACGATAACAATGACCAAATATGAGAAGATGCCTACCGGAAGGGTGGAGAGGTGCCACCTGCTAACCTTGGGGAGAGGAGACCATAAAAATTGGGTTTTGAGGGATAGACGGAGTTCTTTCTGTCGTATTGCTCGATGGGGGAACTCCTTTGATTGTGTAAATGATAGGGACAGATTGAACCCAGAGCTCTGCATATTTTCTTCAAGTGTGATATTGTTCAATATACTTTTGATTGTTAAAATAAATCTTTTTAAGGATATTTTTTGAGTCTTCCTTCCTGAATAAACGAACACGCGGACTTGAGGAATTAAATGCCAAGTCCAACACTAGCCAAAACTACAGTATCGTTCGATTTATACACTTTATAAATACAGAAAAGGTCACTGTTGTATGAAAAAAGAGCTACAAAAAGATTTCTCAAAATTCCTCCTATTGTGTTCTAGGGCTTGTGATAACCTACTGAATAATGTGATACACAACATGCGATATATTAACATATATTTAAAAACTGAAAATTAACTCGATCAACATGTTTTACATTCTTTCTGATCATTATTCATTTTCCATATGTCAGAGCATAGACATGCATTAATGTAAAAACTTTGACTTAAATTCACTGTAAAAAAGTCATTACAAGTCATTTCAACTGTTTTTATATTATTTCAACTCATCAAACTAAGTTTAAACAATTAAACAAACTTTTTTATATATATATTTTGTTATTATTGAGGAAAGAACAGAGTACCATATTACATACCGAGAAGTCAACAATGCTCCTCTTGTTTTGTACAATATTCTCCCTTTTATCTCCCCCTACAATCAAACTATTTCAACTTATTTTCAAGAGTTAAAATAACTTGTATTGAGTTGAAATAATGTTAAAACAGTTAAAATGTCTTGTAAAGACAAGTTGACTTGCCTTAAAAATTAATCATTTTTAAGGATTTATTATTCCTTTATTGCAAGCCATTCCAACATGCATATTTGAAATAATTAGATAATTTTAATATATTGCGCAGACCTATTGTGCTCAATTTTTAAGCGTGTCAAGATTTTAAGTGCATTAAAAAAAGGTAACCTTTGTGTTCCACGAGATGCTTCGAATATGAGATAATTCTTATTTTTTGGATGAACTATTCATTCAATTAATATGATTTTACCGTTACACTTATTTTTTTACAGAAATACTTTAATGTAGATTTATCCACAGTGCTGTAGCCTACCTGACTTCACACTTTTAAGCCTAGTTTTGATTTGGCAAACAGTTCTCACTTGCCTGTTTACACTGAATCTGTTGCACAAGATAGACATGTAAACAAACAGTTATTTACTACCAGGATCTCATCAAGAGCCTCACAAACTTATTTAAAACCGTGGTGCATTTTAGTATTTTGCCAATTAGTATTTGCCTTGACGTAGAGTACCCGCTAATGGACTTTGGTATTATAAGAGCAACTCTCTTGTTTTGTGATTTAGTTTGCAGGAAAAGAGAGATTCCCCAGGCTTTCATCAGCAACCACAGGACATGAATTGGACACCTGCTGCTTCATGTCAACGGCTGAGCCGCGTTAAAGAGGACTAAAGTGACGAATGGTTCCACACTGGTTAGTAAAAGCAATCTCTCTCATCCAGCGCTTATTAAACCGGGAGGCCTCTGCATTTGTCTCATGGGTGAGACTGACTCTTAAGGAAAATACAATTCATTGAGCGAGCGTGCTACACGAGACCGTGCGTGTTCCACCAGTCGAATTGTGGGATTTCTTCTGTCGTCGTTTTGAGGCGAGGTGCTCCCAAGTTCATTATGTTGTTTACCACTGTGCTGTACTGATTTATAGATTTGTACAGCTGTGATGCATGAAGTGTTAAAAGTAATATACATTAAATGAAATGATTTCACGTCACATTAAATTTGCCACTTTGAGCTCAGATAACTGAATTATCCTCAGAAAAATATTGAGCCTAAACAGATAATAATCAGAATATTATTTGTACACACTTATCATGGAAAATAACTTTGTAACAGCCTACACTGTTATATGAAAATGATAAAATAATATATTAGATAAATGTGAGTCAATTTCATGATGATATATTTGTAATACGTAATCAAGTGTAATATATTTGCAGTTAAATATTATTAAAAAAAAATGTATATTCCAGTTCCTATACATTTTCCTTACTTGTTAAAGAAGTGCTTTCGGAATCATAAGATATAAAATATGAGGTCATGTGATAACAGTGTAGCAGATTACTGTGAAAAGCTTAATACAAACTTTTTCAGTCAGTTATGTTTTAAATAGCCAATGTGATGAAGTAGACTTGTGTAGGGAAGAACTGAATTCATACAACCACTAAAACTCACCTTGGCATAAATTGGTTTAAAGTAGTTGCAAAACTGAATCAGAAAAGTGAAGTTACTACTTGCAGATGCCACTTTTGTTGATATTTCGTTTTCTAGCTCAATGGCGTTCATACATTTTTAAACATGCCTTTGTGTGTCGAAATACTTTCTCAGGCCGCCTTTGTGTCGTGTGTTTCACCGGTACTGCAATTAAACTTAACAGAGCTTGTACTGTGGCCCTTCAGTAAACCCATTTAACAAACAACTCGAGTAGAGAATTGAAGTTTAGATGCTTGTGAAATATAGCGACGCTGACGCTTTACGTGTCCCCATTTCTCTCCCAAGATGCTTTTGGCCGAGCTCTGTGCTATCGAACAATACGTGAAAACTAAATTATCCTATTATAGTTAAGCAATGTGGTGCTGGCGGACCGTTGCCAGCAAACTAACTAGCTGATAAATAGGAAAAGGGGCCTGCCAACATTCTGATGGGGACCTAAGACACGTTTCCATGATTAATTATGCAAATACATTATGCTAGTCTGCAGTTAACTGTCCCAACAACGATCGGCTGTCTTCTTATTCACGTTGATAAGAGTTTAATTAAATTAGTGCTATAAAGAAAGATCTGCAATCCAAACGGCCCTCGAGTCATGCGTGGATTTTTTACTTCAGCGATGATAAATGTTCGAGTCGGACAGGGATACCTGCAGGAGGTGCCGATGTGCGATTTTTGATGGCATGTATAATTTGTATCGCTGTGCTAATCTTGAAGGATGGCGGTTATTATTATTTTGTATGCTTTTGCATAATTTCCAAATAGATGATGTTAAAGTGTCAGTAATATGACATAAGCAGTTATAGGCCACGCTCTGGTGTCGGTGATGTGTGTAGCTTGTAGATAATTTAAGAAAAGTAATAATAATTTATTCTTGGTGATATTTCGAGTATGTCACATTGCTGCTTAATGTATAAATGAAACGCAGGTCTTGGTAATTATTCTACTGTAGATTAAATATACTTGAGTTATTAAGTCTATCCAACCTGTTTTTTTTATAGTGGCTTAAACAATGACAACATGGAAAAGGGGGTGTTGACTATTACATTCCTCATAAGTTAAATGTGCTACTTACATGAATGACACACGCTTAAAGATACTCAATACACCTTACAGCCCTGGCAACCATCCACAATACCTTCTGGTGACGAGTTTTTCACAAGATGACATTCTCTTACATTTTCTTCGGCAAATACAAAATGCGTGTACTGTGTTTCTGCTCTGGTTTCAGAGCTGTCCTGATTAAAAATGTAACACTGTGCTACAAATCCAAAAGAATTCAGGCACTTTTTAGACTCGGGTAGATGTTCCATTCTAGCTTTCTCTCAAGAGTAACAAAATCATTCAAGTTTGGTAAGGTATAAAGACATACTGTACATATATTATTTGATGGTTCTTGAAGACGATAGAGTACCTTAAAACATTTTATATATTTAACACTGCTAGAAAACATAATAAATACAGCTGGAATGTCAACAGCGACAATATTTCTCATATTCAGATATCATGTTCTGTTTAAGACACACAAGAACCAATCATAGTGCATTGATATCTACCTTGACACAATATGTTTCTTCAGGTGGCATATTTAAATATTTTAGAAAGTGAATGAGATTTTGGTGCAACAGGTACTGTACTCAAAGCAATAGTATTGCTTTTAAAAACTTAAAAATGCACATATGTGATATCAGCTACTCTTATTATGTTTTTTGGAATGTGACAATGTCCATTCCCATTAACATTTGTTTCAAAATGTCTTTTTAGGAAGTCATGAGATCATAAGATCATAAATAATTTTTACAGTAACTTTTCAGATACCTTATGTATCTGAACTTTTCTTATTTTAAAAATTATTTCATTTTAAGGATCTTTGTTTTATAATTCTGCAGCTTGTTGGTTATAATAAAATCGCAAAAGCTATAGACCACTAAAGTTAGGTTTACAGAGTATTGCTCGATGTAAAGTTCAATTTGCTTTTTCAAGGTAACAATACTTATTTTTACACAACACAGTTTGTGTTAAAAATCGTATTAAATATATTTTGTCTCGTTTCTTTGAAAAATCCTTTCCTTTATTTATAAATAACAAAATTTTATATTTTATTCCCTAGTTGAACAGTCATTTGCAGTGTACCATATGACAGAATACCTATAACCATTTTTAAACATTTTAAAATTATTTTCAATATCCATTATTTGTTATTACCTTTGGATTGAATACCTGTTCTTTAAAATATATGATAGATATTATAGGTGGGTGAAAACATTAAATTTAGATTTCTTTCTGAAGTTTACTTGACTGCTTCAACACAGACAAATCAATATGAATCTAAACTCCGCCTCATACCTTTCACTGATGGGATGTTGTCGATTGAGAACACTGTGGAATATCATAATCTGTATGAGTGATGTTCTCTCACGTCTATTCATTTTGAATTAGGTTTACATCACAGATTCCAGCCACACACACATTCACATGTGTACAAAATAAGTCAATATTGACTACAACTTGTCGCATTGCCTTATCACGTGCGTCTTTTCTTAGCTGTACTTTAGCCACATTTTCTCTTAGAGTTAGGTTCTTTATAGGTACTTTGGTCCGCAATAGTCATTTCAAGCATAATGCAGTATTGCAATTAATAACAATGACATTATATAGAGATCTTTGACATAAAAACTGTATGTCTGTGTGGAAAACGGCTTCTAAATCATACTAAATGAGGTTCATCTAAAAATGTAAAAATGCAGAGAGGTTAAGAGTACAGTAGGATTAGGGTAGAGTTTGTACAGTATAAAATGAGAGAGAGAGAGAGAGAGAGAGAGAGAGAGAGAGAGAGAGAGAGAGAGAGAGAGAGAGAGAGAGAGAGAGAAGAGTCATTATGTCGAGAGAGAGAGAGAGAGAGAGAGAGATTAGTAGAGAGAGAGAGAGAGAGAGAAGAGAGAGAGAAGAATAGTAAAGTGAAAGAGTAAATAGCAGAATCATTATGTCGAGAGAGAGAGAGAGAGAGAGAGAGAGAGAGAGAGAGAGTGTCACTAGTGGGGTGGTAAAATTGTGAATTGATGTTGACAGAATTTATTACCTCCGTCAGGCACAGCACAGTACTTGCATTCAGCGCAGGAAAAGCAACACTATAATATCTCAAACAAGAAAACAAAAACACATTTTATTTTAACATCAATGAAAGGATGTAATCTTGATTTAAGTGCAGAAGAACGAATGAGGATTTCATCAAATATAATTGCACATCTGAGGACAAGATGGACACTTTTCCCCAGTGAAGATATTTCCATAGTGAACATCTTCAGCAGCTTACTGATAAACCTTCATTTTCGCACATTATATTATCTCAAGTAAGCTGTTGAACGGGGCTGTAAACTTGACAAGAGATCATCATTAGAATTTCCTGTCCTTCTTTCATCGCCATTAATCATCGTCAGTAATGGCCATATCACTCCGTAATTCGCGTCAAACGCAGGAGCGCATTTTCTTTGAGGGCTGACCAGGATGAGTAACACGACATCGATCGTGCGTTGAGTCATTTGACAAATCCATATTTGATTCTGGGTGGAGAGAGAGGAGGAGACACACGGCTTGCCTCCGCGTCTCTTCCAGTTCTTCTGAGGATTTTTCCAAGACCAAAAGACATTATATCGCCAAACGTCGCTTTCTTCCTCTGATATGTAATATGCAGCTCCTGCAACAAGCCAAAAGAGCCTTGGCGAAGTCCGCGACAGGAGGATGTAACGGATTTCTCACCTGACATCGATTTACTCGGACATTTCGTTTCTTGACGCGTCGTGCTAAAGGAAAACTTTTTCTCGCGTTTCATTGTTTAATTCGATTTCTAGTTCAACTCCGTTGCGATGTTTTTACAGCGGCTCGAGAGCTTGGATCGCCGAGGAATTACGCGTTTTAGTCGGATATCTCTGCACTTTATTATTACGTCTGGCGTGAAAATCTGTCTCTTTTAAGAACAGATCGTTGTGAAGCAGGAATTGCATTTATTTCACCGTTTCTTTGGTTTGGAAAAAACACAATGCAACAAGCGTCGCTGTACGATGCGCACATTCCCAAGGAATAACGCATCCTTTGATTGCGCGGTGTTTTTGAGGAAAACCCAAACGTATTCTCACACCAACCCTACTTTGATCGAGTCTATGGCCATTGTCGATATCAAATCTGTTTCGGTTTACATATAAATACTCTGAAAAGTGCCTTTTTGTGTTTCCTGAAACGGAAAAGGGAGACCATGGCTTGCTTTCCATGGCGAGTGTTTTGGATAATTCAAGCGCTCGTGGATGTGACGCTTTCGCAGGAAATTTACGCACCTCATTCCATTAGAATCGAGGGGGACCTGACCCTAGGCGGCCTTTTCCCCGTACATGCCCGTGGGGTCTCCGGGGAGCCGTGTGGTGATATCAAGAAAGAGAACGGGATACACAGATTGGAGGCGATGATGTATGCTTTGGACCAGATCAACAGCGACGACGAGCTTTTGCCCAACATCACTTTGGGTGCGAGGATTTTAGACACATGTTCCCGTGACACGTACGCGCTGGAGCAGTCACTTACTTTTGTGCAGGCGCTCATACAGAAAGACACGTCGGATGTAAGGTGCACGAACGGGGAGCCCCCGGTGTTCGTCAAACCCGAGAAGGTGGTCGGAGTCATAGGGGCTTCGGCGAGTTCAGTGTCTATTATGGTTGCAAATATACTGCGACTCTTTCAGGTAAGTGGAGCAGTGACATGCACCGGAATGCCACGCATCCATGAATTCAGTTTTTACAACATATTATATAATTTTATGCGGTGTGCCTGAATGACTTGCACACTTTAAGACACCATACAGTAAAATATTTACAGTTTTTGTAATCCGTTGTATGAGAGAGAGCAGGTTGTTGGTCGTAATCGATTTATCAATCAGTCATGGACTTGCACCTGCAGAGTGGCTTTTCAGCGGGGTTCCTCTCACTTTATCTCTCTGTTCCATCTCTATCTCTCTCTATCTCTTACAAAAAAAAATAACGATTGGTTTAACTGTAACAGTAGCAACCATAATGATATTAATCATAGTTTTGTTTTATTTATAGTAAAAGTGCAATGACCACAAATTTGCTATGATTTCATCATAGGAAAATGTAACCACAATAAACACAGTTTATTCATGATGTTATAAAACTATTGTGATACAAATGGCAGTCTATCAAGCCAGTCTCTAAATAAAATTATTGTAAATAAGATTTTCAATTTTAGTGTACTGTACCGCATTATCCTTGTATTACAGTATTGTCAGCACAGCGGTATTATTATTGTTTTTTAATAAATGAATGAAGTTCTCTTAAACACTAAACTGTAGGTATAAAGAAAAGTAGGCAGAAAATTTGTTCTCTCCATTTCTGTGCCTTTTTCCAATGCTGTCATCACTTTTTCTCAATGGCTTGAAGTTTGTGAACAATACAGCAAAGTGCTCACGCAAATGACATTCAAATACAGTAGAGACTTCATAGATCCCTTGAAATTGAAAAATTACAATCCAGTGATATTCAGGCATGTGAAAAAACAGGAGTTGTAGAAGAGTGCACCCAAATCTGAGAAAAGCCTTATTAATATGGAAATAATAGTTGTGGGGGCGTGAATGAACTAGTTGCAGACAACCGAAACGTAAATGCATCCAGATATGCGGATGCAGTGATAATTGTATCCCGCCCCTTGATTCTGATGTCTCTGATTACAGATACAGCAATTAAAAATGTAACATTCTGTATAGTTCGCTGTAATGATGTGAATGGATTATTCAGACTTATCTGTGCTCTGCATCAGAGATAAACACAACTAATGACATCCCACTGGTCTACTTGGATAATGCAAAGCTCGTCTTCCGTGTGGTTCTTTGCACGGTTTTTCTGTTTCTCATGCATGCGAGTGCACAGACAAGGCAAGACATCTAAACCTGCAAACATGGTTAAATCATATTACTGCTATTATTTACACAGGTAGTTGACACATAAATATGTGACTGTGTCCTATGGTAAGACACCAAAAACTGTAGAAAAAAAAACGTGTACAAATGGCATGAGAGACTTATTTTCATTGCTGAACTTACAAATAGGATAAGAAAGATTTATCTAAATTGTTAGACTTTTTTTCTATGTTTTTTGTATGTCACACCATAGGACATTTGTTAACTACCCACATATAGATAATAATACATGAATTGTTCCATAAATATTGTTAATTTGTGTCATACTGTAGTTCTTTACAGAAATGTGAAACTCATTTTTGTTAAAGCGTGCACATGGACTTCCATTGTAGGTAGTGTTAACCAGATGCTGTTGATAGGGTTTTACTTGTTTTAAAGCTCAGATTTTAATGAAAATAAAGTTCTCAATTGTGCTGGAACCTGCGGCTTCTCTGACAAGTCACACTTACATAGCACTTAGCCACCAGCTGCCGTCTTATGTGTTGAAAAAAGCTGTTATCCACCAAAACCTCCTTTGATTCCCATTCCTTCTTTAACAATTAAATAACCAATAAAACATTTATATTTTAAACTTTAATAAATATATATATATGATCATTATAAAGCTTATATTATTAATATGTAGTTTTGTAGTATGTGTGTAGTAGTGTTTTTGTATTAATCATTTTACAATAATGTTCATGGGCTGAATGCACTGTTGAGTGAGATATCTATGCCACTTTGCTTGAGTTCAGTTTCAGGAAAAACCACATAGTTAATGGCCAGAGTGCTTTCAACAGACATCGTAGACTGGTTCAAAAAACATGACTTGCTGTCCTAGATACTATAGACTATTTAGATAGTATTTATAAAAATACCCTGGTGGGATTTTAACACCAGGCGGGATGTCACTGATTTTCAATTGCCAATTTGAAGTCTTCTTGAGTCTTATTTCCCTATGGCCTAAAACTTGCTCCAGGTCTAAGACTGTTTTTATTTGCCGCAGGCCTGGGATTTTTGAGGGCATCCCCGTTGGCCCGGAGCATATTCGAAGTGCAATGAGCACTGCCGTGATGAGGGTTGAAGTGTTGAGGGTGATGCACTCTGACACAATTCATGAGGCGTACCGCCAGGTCTAGATTCCACCTCAACACATTTTGACTCAAAATACTTCTGACGCCACAGGCCCCGAATTCCATTTGGCTGTGGCAGAACTCGTGATGCGCTGTAGAGATTTTACTTTTTTAGCGCAAGGAGCGAAGGAAAATACAAATGTTGCAGTTGTGCAAATGTTACAAGGCTCTTAATGATGAGTTTAAGGTCAAGCTGAAATCAAAATGAAGTGTTTTTACTTCTGGTCGTATTGTGTATGAATCATCCGTGCAGGTTATTAAAAATTAATCAAGATTTAGAATAGATTTTTTATTAAAATATCAGTAAAGTCTTAACTTTCATTTTGGTTTTTTGGTAGTTCTTATTGAAGTACTGGCTACCTTGCTAATAACCTTCCCAGTAGCTAATGCAAAAAGTTCATGCCACTTCTTATTGCTGTTAATAAAAAATAATAAATTACAAGAAAAATCATTAGCATTGTGAAACCGGGAGATTCTCTTAAGTAAATTCTCTTCTCTTGAAAAAACTCCTCAAAAGTTGGTGTCAACCTAAAAATAGTCCTTCATAATCCACTGCAGGAATACATTCCCGCTCTGATAAGGCATGTAACACCAACTTTTAATGATTTTATCAGTTCTAAAAACAATAAAACCCTGTCCAATCTTTTTCTTTTAAAGTTGCAATACATACATTTTATCACCAATATTAATATCGCCATCTCTGTTATAAAATTGCAGGTTAGTTAACATACGTATTTTAATGTGGGTCAAATGATGTCATGCATACATTTTCTGCAAATTTGTACCCGGCAACTTAACTGATAAATCATTATTATAAGCTTACAATTGAGAATTGGGCTATAAGGTAATTAGACAGCCTTAACAGATCTTTGATGAACTTACACAATACCTGATTTTTGTTTATTTTTAACCAAAGTAGTTACATATTGCAGCTTTAAATATCCTGTTTTACTGTAAAATAGGGTTGTGAATGCTTGAAATTTTACAGCCATGTAAAATATATGTTGATATATGTTGGCTTTGAGAAGCACAGACAGTTTTTGGTTTGTTGATCGAATGCAGAAACATGTTTCGCCATTGAAATGATGATTAAAACGACTCGGATGGAACAGGACGTTTCTTGTCACCATGATTCTCCTGACTCTGTAAGTAACTATTGATTTCTCTGACGTCTTGCAGGTTTGCTGGCCCAGAAGGTGTGCTGCTCTGAGCTCTAGTAAATACAGTATATGTTTGCTATCACTCAATCTGAGGCCACCAACATGAAAGTGACAACCGCTACGGTGACAGAAGTCTAAAAATATCAGTGCTGTGGGATTCATTTCTCACTGAAGCAGTAACCTACAAACCCAGTAATTCCACAGCACAGATCTTTTAACCAATCAGTGAGAAGGCGGCATGAAATGTGACATCTTTCTGTTACTGTAATATTATTAGTGCCGTTTGCTAAAATAAGCATCACTGTTATTATTGCTCATACTTACGTTTAAGGTACCATTCCAGAGCTCTAATGGACTATGCTATGGACTTGCATTATATGTCAAATTGTGTGACTCGACGAAGAGTGGTATATTACTCTTCTAAGTAATCGGATTTGGGATTTTCACTTGTCGAATTATACAAGGGGTAAAAAATCCCATAAATTTTACGTTAAAGGAGGGACCTGAGCCATTTCTAAGGGCCAGATTATTACAGGGATTTAGGGATGGGCTCTTTGGATTTACACAATCTAGTAGAAGCAACCACCCACCAAAACCTTAGTAATAGTCCATTTTGTAATTGTAAAATGTCAAACTCTGGTTACTGTGCATTTTTACATTAGGCCTACTTTAAAAACTCTTTTTAACCTTTAAAAAAGTAGCATGTTGTTTGGATCTACAATAGTCTTTTTAGACATGTTGGCTGTAGGTTGTATAATCAACAAACATCAAACCATTCCGCAGACACGCAAAGTCCGGAGTATTAGGGAGGTGGGCTACCCACCAATCTCTTTTCACGAGAGAAATGAACTCTGCGCTCAACGAACGAACGTCGACTGGTGGTACCCTCACAGAAGGGCACTAAATCTCTCTCTCGTTCCTTCTCCCCGGCTTGTGGAATAATCTCCCTAACGCAATCCGTTCTGCCACATCCCTCACCTCCTTTAAGAAACAACTAAAAACACACCTCTTCCACGAACACCTGACATCATAATACAAAAAAACCCTCTCTTGTTTCCTCTACAGGTACTTATCTAGCACTGCAAAACATTGTAAACTTAGTAAAGCACTTCTTAGTACTATTGTTGCCGCTTCTGATGTATCGCTTCATTGTCTCCTACTATTGTAAGTCGCTTTGGATAAAAGCGTCAGCTAAATGCCTAAATGTAAATGTAGAAATGACGAAGGGGGCAGACGCTAGCATGGTGGCAAAAGTTGATGGAAGACTTGGTGCACCTAGAGGTTATTCCGCTCTGATAACCTCTCGGCGCTTATTTTTTTTATCAGCCCTCAACATCCTGGCTCCTGATTGGCCACTTCAGCCTTCATGGTTGGCCTTTTTTCAGCATGAGAAATCCCAGCCTATTTATCAATATTGGCCGCATGTGTACACTCGCGCCTGCCAAAAACCTGATCGCAGCATTGCCAAACTGCAACTTTTTGTTACATAACATTAAATTCTGTTCTATTGGGCTTTATGTTGAATTGAACCCATTGTAGATCAGGTGGGTTCAATAGGCTTGATAAATGATGCAAATTAATGTTTTGGCTAAAGGTACAAGGACGGTTCCTGGACATGTATTCAAGTCCAAATGCTCCATTATTCTCAGTGGATGAAACACGACCAGAATGAAATTAATGAGCGAACGAAATTAATTTACACAAAAACTTGTGTTTATTGAAATGATACTTAGATTGCATGAATTGAGACTAAATCTCTGTGTCTGTGTTTTTTAATAGCACTAATTGTGCATTTACCATATGCTGCACATTAGAGCTGATGACTGTCAACTTCTTTACGTTGTGATAACTGTCAAGATACGTCTTGTATGTCAAAACGTGCAATGCATAACGCTATCATAATGAAATAACAATTAAAACTGAGTAAAACGGTCTGTGGCAGTAGTTTCAATCTCTCGTAGTTTACGTCCGTTTGGTTTGTTATGGGGTTGTTTTGCGTGATTCTGGTCGATGGCTTCTTTAATTGATTTAAGCTAATATATTAAAAAACACCAAATGAGCAATTTAAATAAAAATAAAACTACAAGAGCAGCACAACATAACTTAACATGCCAGGTCGGACAGCGGGGAGGGGCACAATCTATTATTATTATTAGTAGTAGTAGTAGTAGTAGTAGTAGTAGTAGTATTTGTTAAATTTGTTCAATTTTATTCAGTTGTGTCACAAATCTTGGTACTTTATGACATCCTTCATCTCCGCCGCATATCCCACAGTGCAGATAACAGGTATTTTCTTAAGCGACATCTCATCAGCATTTCCGCTAATCTTAATTCCGATTATAATCATTAGTTTGCTCTAGTGCCAGTCGAGGATGAGCTTTAAGTTTTTCCAAGCGCTCTCTCTTATCTCCTTTTCAATGCCTGCCTGTGAAGTTTCTCAGCATGAAGTCTGGAAAAATCCTCCGTTGATGTCATAAAACACGATTGCCATTGGCTCGTCTCGGAGCTCGTTAAAAGAGAGAGTCCCGCTGGGCGAGCTGCCATAAATCATTATGAGCGCGGATCTTTTTTTCTCATTTAGGAAGCGTCAATGATATACATACCAGTAATTAATGAAATAATTTCTTCTCTCCAATCAATAGATACCCAAGCTCCCCGCAGACACAGCTGACATTTATCACATCGAGTGCAACTGATTAATTTGTATTGCTATTACCTCAACATGAGAAGGAATAATTTGTTTGAATGATCTATCACTTTCAGATCAAAAGACTATGGCATCTTAAACCAAACGTACTTAAGAGCTGATTATTTAGTGCAGACTACTTCAGGCTCGCCTCTGAATGTTTCAGGCAGATTAGATGCTGTTAGCGTACAGCGTTGCTTGCTTTACTGTAAGGTTTTAAGTGGCTATAAGTACTAGATGTTGTTTTTGTAGGTGTGAAAAGTGAGTAGTATGTTTTTATTACTCTGTCAACTATATTGTGTCTATAGAAATGTAGATGTTAGAAATAAAAAAATGAATAGTTTACCCAAAAATGCAAATCTGTCATTATTTGTGCTCAAGTCAAGGTTGGAATGACATGCCGGTGAATAATAAATGACGTAACTGTTGGCAGCTTTTGTTGAATGACAAAGCATTGTTTCAAGCAAATGTCTTGTACAGCAGGGGATTCAGGATTTGATCCAGCAGAGACGTACAAAACCGCTTCACACTGTGTCTTCTCACCTGTATGTTCAATCTGCAAGAAAACATAGCAAAAACATCAGAGATTGCACTATTAAAAATAAAGGTGCTACAAACGTTTGACAGCAATACCATAGAAGAACCATGTTAGTTCCCCAAATAACCATTCACATTTGTTTCTTACTTTTTATCTTTAGAATCTTTTCTCCAGAAAGAATGTTGAAAGAATAAACTAAGGAAAGCACTTCTTTGTACTATTGTTGCCTTCTTTTTTAAATTTTCTATCATTTTTTGGGAGGAGAGAGAGAGAGAGGGTAGCGGGCTTGGAAATGATGCCAGAGCCGGGATTCGAACTCGCGTCGCCATGCGCAGTTGCGCAGTATAATGTGTCTGGAGCGCTGTCCACTCAGCCACAGGCTCCGACATTGTTGCCTTCTTTTGATGTGCTGCTTCATTGTCTCCTAATATTTGTAAGTCGGTTTGGATAAAAGCACCAGCTAAATGTAAATGAAGATTGTTTATGGAACCAAAAATGGTTACTCCATGGCATTGTTAAGCACCTTTCTTTTTAAGCATTTCAAAGTATTTCAAAACCAGAGGTTACCAGATCAGTTATTGGCAGATGACCTCAGCAGGATCTCAAGGTTTGGATATCTAGTTTGTACAGTTGGAAGAGTCCTGCCCCGAGGTGGAGAGAGGAATTATATACTGTAGGATGAGCAGCGTTAAATGGACAATGTGTTGTGGCTGGGAGGTCTATAATAGCTGGAGAAAGCTGTCGATAACATTTTCATTTATCTCAAAGGCAGTTGAGTATCTCAGCTGGCACAAGACTGTCCAGAAGTACTCAACCTGATTGATGCCATCTATGCATATGGGCATTTGGTTCACGAATATTTTTGAGCCAAGACAGGATTCAGACAAACCTAAGCTTTTTACTAGCGACTTTCCTGCCCTTTGCCTTTGTGCAGTACAATTAAACACTTCTAAGAGCACTTCAAAAATCATCACTTGCGAACTATGACTTTACCGGCTTAATTGTCATTTACATCTTGCAAAAAAAACTTTTTGTAAGGCAGTCAATGGACAATGATTTTTTTCTTGGCAGCAGAAGCACAACATATTTATTTTAAATCTAAGAAATGGGCTCAGATTTTAGTGCATTTGTTTTGAAGCATAACATTGTTTTGCACTATTAGCCTGAAATGAAGAATTGCATTCACAGGAACATTATCTTTTCTAGCTTTTTATTATATGTGTATTTTCTGTACCCAATTTGGATATTTTTGCAGTTATTTCATTTAATTTTACAAGGTAAAATAATAGGCTGTGGTAACTGACAGCATGCCACACATGATAATTAAACGTTGCATCTTACTTTAACCAAGACTTGAGATTTGACCCCTCAAGGGTCAACACAAGGGGCAACATGAGATTTACTTGTGCCATTAGGTCACATTTTTCCTCAGTGTCTCCTAAGTAAGTAAAGCCCTCTTTAACCCTTAAACCTCTCACGTTTAAAAGGATAGTTGAGACAAAATGAAACTCTTCTATCATTTACTCACCCTCATGTCATGCCACACAGTCATATACATGTGTTGAACAACATGAAACTGAATAAATGATGAACAACAAAAAATCTTCCTCCATTCTCTTGTTTCACAGCCAGTTTTTACAACCCAGTCAATTCATAATGGATAAAATCAAGCCTCTAAATATGTCAAATTAGGTGAAATGTAGGTAACATTTCATCCTGCCTCTTGAACTGAGAAGATCTTAGAATTTAAGCAAATGTTATTTTAAGAAAACTAGTGGTTGTGGGCAGTTAAAACACTTTACTGTAAATTTAGCGTCGAGTACCTGATGCTTTTGTTCGAGAAACATTCTTCAGTGCCTGACAGATGAGCTGAAGTTTAATTATGCTGCGGCATGATCCGTTTTGGCAGAAGTGAAGTGAGGGTTGGCTGCAGCTGTAAGAGGGTCCTAATTATGTCCCACATTCAGATGAAACGGTAATGAATTTAGCCCTGTCAAAATAAGAGTCGCAACAATAAACAAATAGATTAGCCTGTCACAATGACAAGTTATGAAGACCACATAATAAACCTATCTCAATTTCCTCATAAACCTTTAAGTGGAGAAACTTCAAGCTTCAAGTATTTGAGAACGAGGGTATTTTATTCATATTAACATGTTTACCTTTTGACTTTTTATTAAGGGTCTTTAAAATCTATTAATAGTCTTAGGAATAACAGTCTTAATTACGCAATAAATAATAAAAAAATTTTATACGCTTAAGCATTTAAGTAATACATTCACTATGTATGTGAACCTCTCTTTAAAGATGTATCAAGATTTGTGTCGTGTATCACGTTTTTATATTATATATCTTTAATGACAATGCTATAAATAAATTGCTGTAAATAAATTTGATTAATGCTGCTACACATATGTAGTTGTTTTGATCCGACGGTGCCGCTTTTCTTCACACTTACTCCATTTTCTCTTCTGTCTTTGAAGCATCTATAAACGTAATGCTTGAAAATAGGTTCTTCATTTTGTGATTTAGCGTTTAACTTGTATTACAGTTGATGAAATACCAGATATGTCATTTTCATCCCTGGAAATAAAATACATTTTGCTCAACTGAATAGTCAGATTATGGTTTGAGTGGCCATTTGTGGCAATTTACATTAAAATACAGTCAAATCTTTAAGGTTAACGGCAAAGAAGTAGGCCTAAGACAGGACTAATGCAGCTTTACAGTCCCACAGGAAATATGGGGAAAATGCACCATTAAATGCAGAATGTTTAACTGGGCTTAAAGAAGATAATTTGACTCACATCCTTTAATTCTTACACAAGTGCAAAATATTTTCTTATGTTTTATTGGATTTTTTTTATTGTACCACAAGAACTAAGATTACTTTCCAATTTGTGCCATAGATCATATTGACTTTTCCAGACTATGCTGATTTAGGTTTAATATTTCATGCATTAAGAGTCTAATTTACTGATAATGGAATCTAGTCTATGGTAAAGAGTTTCCTGCAGCATATTGTAGTAAAATAAAAAATTAATTTGATAACTTTGGTTTTGTTCAAATTGAAGTAGCCATTCATCACATTTACATAGTGGAATGTTTTATTCCCGGATGAAAAATAAGTCATTTCAGATACAAAGAAAGTCATTTAATTTTATTATAATATTAACATTTCAGTCTGTATCACTGCTGTTGGCTCACCATTGGTTTCATAATGGAAATACAGCGTTTATGTAATTGGAAGCTGACCTAAAGCCCTCTTCTCATACCAGTCTTCTGCACTCTTAAAAGATGCTTCAGAAGGTTCTTCACAGCGATGCCATATAAGAACCATTTTTGGTTCCCCAAAGAACCTTTCTGTCAAATGTTCCCAAAAGGACTTTCACTTTTGTGAAACAGAAAGGTTCTTTGGATGTTAAAGGTTTTTTATGGAACCATTCAGGTGAAAATGGTTCTTCTATGGCATCATGAAGCACCTTTAATTTTAAGAGTGTGGAGACATAACGCTGTAGCAAAATGCATGAAATCTGTCTTCGTGTTATATACACCTGAGTGACAGATTTTAGAGCTTGAAAAATGACTGTGGGAAATGAGACAAAAATTAGTTCATTTGTGTGTTACCCTTAAAGTAATACAAGGTACCATTTTAGGTTCACAAGAGAACTGTTTAAAGGATTATAGACGGTATAGACTTCTCTGTGATTTGACTTGCTGCTTTTACTGCCTTGATAAGCAACCGAAACTGAAATGGAACCCCTCCGGAACACTCTACCTAAGTAGTGCAGCAGTCATGCGAATAGAGTATGGGGGCGTGACGTAACGGCTCTAGCGCCGCGATGGCTGATGGGAAAAATCGCCATATTGTGAGGCCACTTGTTCTGACGCGCCAATGAGTTTAGTCATGGGAAGAACCTGCTGTGTTGTTGGATGTAATGTCCGTTCACACGATCGACGTGGAAGAAAAATAAAAACGGTCTTTCTTTTTATTGTTTTCCGGCCTGGAAACAAAACGAAGGGAGTCATGTGTCTGATGTTACAAAGCGGAGACTGTTATTTAAATAAAAAAAAACATTTTTCTTAATGCAAAATGTGTGTAAAATGGCCATAAACAAGTTTTTCCATTATATACAATGTATTTATGACTGTATCTAATTTGCTTATTAATGTGTTTTTGGGGCAACGTAGAATGAACAAATAAGTGCAATAATGAGAGTAATAATTTGCAAGATTTTCATAATAATAAGAATTTTGATATATAATGTTTTCTCTATTCATTTGTTGTGTCTCCCAAAATGTGTAATGAACAAGAGGTTCATATTTTGATTTGAAACCCCACAACATTTTCCCGAGATGCTGATTTAAGTACAAAATATTATCATGTTTTCATAAGGGTGTTACACTAAATTAATGTCATTTGTTTTTAAAGACCAAGGAGTGGTCATGGTGAAACATCCAATCATTTGTCATTTCTGAAAAGCCCTGAACATGCTCTGTACAGGACATCGAGACTCAGAGAATGTCTAATCGCTAAAACATAATGTCCATAAAATACCATAGCTGTAGTCAGGAGGATATTATATAAATCTGATTAAATATTGTGTAAAGATGCGTATTTCACAGGTACGTAGGTAACCTATGTACGAACGACGGTGTTTTCACAACTCGGTGGTTTGTAGGCTTCCAACTCATTTGTAAATTGAATGTGGGCTTCCATAGATTTAAAATTATGAAATTGAGCCTCGGTATAAGCACTCACACCACAGACTAAATATACAAAAATATCTGGAAATGTCAGAGGAGGTAAATCGTCGGGGTCTCGACTACATTCTCTTGCAGGCTCCTCGACTACATTCTCTTGCAGGCTCCTCATACGGATCCAGATTTCCGATCAATGCCATCTTTTCTAGGTACCGTTTTCTTGCGTCCGAAGAAGCTTGTCTCTGTATAGTACATTTCATGTTTTAAGTCTCGTCCGATGTGGCCTCACAATATGGCGGTGCCCTATTGTTTACGTCCCAGAATACACTGCGCAGTGACGTCGGTTGCCAAGCCCTATAGCTCTCCTCATGTGAAGTGCAGAGGAGACTCCACTCACAATTAATGACCCTGATTTGAGTTAATCAATTGAGTTAACTTACAATAAAATTGAGTTAGTATTTTGCTAAGCTAACAAACTGTCATGCATAATAGTTTTACAGAGCAATGCATTATGGGAAAGAAGCCTCAAAGTAGGTATATTGTAAGGCAAATAATCATGCCTACGTCTTGAAAATCTGCTTACATGTGTACTGTATTTTCTGCTTGTAGTAATGTTACTGAACGAAGATGTTTTGTAGAGAAAAAAACTGTCGAGAAAACACACTGTTTCCTGCTAAAAAAAAAGACTCTGCAATATTTTGCAGGAACAATTTGTGAGATTTCTGCATGAACTTGGGAAAAACTATGCTTAAAACTTCTCTATTCTCCTGTAGGAATGAAAGAGTCAGAGAAGCCAACCATTATGATTTCATTGAATTGGAATAAATAGGTATGGCAGTTTGAGGTCATTCGCTAAGTAACACTTATCCGCTCTTTTTGTCGCAACCGGTTTTGTCTGTCCATTCCACCCCTCTTCTATCCACGTCCACAAACTATTACTCAGTCCATAACCTAATCTCCAGCAGCACCTTGTCTGAAACAATTGACTTTATCATTTGTTCCTCACCATTGGCTCGGTAGGTTGGTAACACTAAACAGTCTAAAGCGTAGCCCGGGGAGAAAGTGACTCTGGCACCAAGTGAGGGACTTTTCTTGTCCGACATATATACGTCCAGCGGCGAAGACGCCAAGTGGAAATCCTAGATGTGAGTGGCCGAGCTGGTACCAGCAGAGAGGGATGGCTGTAGGTGTTCTTGGATCAAGGTTGTCCACATGAGATGGGTAATCGGAATGGGCACCTTGCGTTGGCAGTGTGGCGGCGCTCTGGAGAGCATTGGGGTCTGTCCAAACGGGCCCTCAAGGGTCAACACAGCATGTCGCTTGCGATTCAGTTAGAATTTCCTGCAGCATACTGTGACGGTCCAACTAACCATTGAGTATTGCGTTTATATAAGAGGGATTGAATAGTCCGGAAAAATTGTGAATGGAAGGAATTTGTATTAAAAGGCCAGCAGTGAAAAGATGTGAAACACTGTTCATAAACCCTTCGTTCAGTGTGTAAGGCAGAACTTTATTTTATACTTCTTGAATTGGATCAAGAATGCAGCCAAACGTAGACATACAACTCAAGTGATTGGCTTGAAGTTCACATGAAGTGCCAGCATCTGGGTCATTTACTTCAAAAGCTGTTTATATTAAGCTGGTTAGTATTCTCCTACGGATTATTATTATTTTTTTATCTTGGCAGATAGTTAATCTTTTCTCACCAAATACAATAATGCATATTAAAAAATTACATTTTAATTCCATTCTAAAGATATTAGCCCATATGGTTTTGTCTTTTTACCCACGTTGACTCATTTTTAAATTACTTGTCTGTATTATTCTGCTTGACTGGTTGAAATAGCCTCTTGTCAGTGGCTGTAACCACTACGGCTCTATGCCAGCAGCTGAAATTAAGACCTCATGGACTCAGTAACCCATGGTGAAATGGGTCAGTTGTAAATATTCTAAAAATTGAATTATAGTTGTGTCGGTAGTAGTTTAATAGATGAACAAATTCAGTCAGGTTCCTTGTCGATTAGACTAAATCGTACTGTGTGAATCAAAAAATCGTCCTGTTGATTGACAGCGGTGTTCCATACAGACACTGCATGCTAAAGAGTTTTTCCCCCCAAGTACCGTTTGCCTATATGATTATAATAAGTGATCTAGTCGCAACTTATCGAGCCCTCTCGACCTGCACTTAAGGAAGCTCGCAAGAGGCGGTCAATTTCTCTTTTTCCTCTTCAGCATTTGCGAGAGAACAGCTCCAGCAGTTCCTCTTGACCCGGCCTGGCGGGATGCTTGACCGGGCGTGTGATTGGCCGGGGTCTTGGGGAGTTTGTCAAGGCTAATGATGAGAAGCTCTTTTGAAATCATCTACATGATGTCGGGCATATCGAGAGCTGCAGGCAGTCTAATGGCCTGTGGTCCAGATAGGAGATACCATGATGGGATTTGCTCCCTCGACTTTCTGAAGCACTTTAAACTATGTAGATCTGCTACTGATGTCTCTGAGATTTGAAGTTTGAAGAGATTGAAGTTTTGCTTATTGAGGTTGGCAGCGTGCATTGTGGATTGAAGTGTTTATTTGCAAGCAATTTTGCAAAAGTCAGCATACTTTATAATTGTTTTTATTTTAATGGCTGGTTTAAGGATTTAAAGAAATGTGACATACTTTACTATGAATGTACATCATTATTATACTACCATAGTTTATACATCTCAATGCACAAAGCGTTCTCGACTGTACAAATGTTTGGATACATGCCCAGTTACAATGCTTTTCTCCATTCAGCCATGTTGTTTGCAATGTATAGCAACAGTTTGTTTCTAATACACGGTATTTTAGTGAGAAAAAATGGGTTGTGATGGACTTTTGTGATTTATCACCATAGACATAATGGGACAGTGCTAGTTTTTGGTCATGCTAAAATCAATAATGCAATAGTTTTGATGAAAAACACAATATGCTGTCTTAATGAGCCTACGCAGAGGAAAGAAAGGGAAAGTTTTTTTTTTTTCATTTTCTTGACAGCATAGTTCTGTTGTGCAAGTCTGCTGCACGAGACTGTAGGCAATTGTGCTGGAACATGTTACCATGGTAATATTGTTCCTAGGGAAGTGAAGAATTCTATGCAGCGATTGTAAGATGCAACACCGTGGCACGATTAATCACAGTCAATGAGCGATGTTATTTCTTTCGAATGCAAAGTGGGTTTTGTTGACACACCTGGACTACATTTCTTTGTTTGCTTTTGTTGCAAAACATTGTGCTGGTTTGAATTTAGGAGATTATTTTGATGAAACTGTGTTTTTCTTTATGTAAATCAGCAGAGGGTCTGAAAATGTTTGGAATATGTGTAATGCATTTTGGGACAAAATTATATAAATGCACAATAAATATTGTATATATTGATACAAGGATTTGAAGTATGAAAGAATTACTGTGGGATATAGAATTGAAGGGATAGTTCACCCAAAAATAAAAATTATTTTCTTGTTTTTATTTATTATTTATTTATTATTTATTAAGTCAAACCTGTATGACTTTTTTGCTTCAGCAGAACACAAAACAAGATATTTTGCAAAATGCTGGTAACCGGCACATATTCACTTTCATAGTATGGACACAAGGTACAATGGAAGTCGATGGGTGCCGGTAACCAGCGTTTTGCTAAATATCTTGAAAGAGTCATATACAGGGTTTGAATAACATAAGGGTGAAAAATTATGACATCATTTTTATTTTTTAGTGAACTATCCCTTTAAGATCTAAATATGTGATGCCTAATGGATGTGATTTTTGCTTGGGGATTTAACAGCAAAGGAATCATGAAATTAATGCATAGCTATTATTTAGTGTACTGTAGATGGTATTTATTAACAAAATCTTATTTCCGTTTATAACAGTTTTAAGTAATATGTAATTTAAATAAATTTGCCTCCACTTTGTGGCAAAATCAGAAACTACCAAAATGTACAATGATGTTACGTTTATAGTTTGGGCTCAATTCTCTTTTTTTTGGATTATAGTCAATTTTTGTCATGATTTATGGTTTGATTCACATTGTACAGATTCACACTAAATCACCGTCTTATAATAGCTGTTTTTCTGAGGTAGAATTCATTCATTGTTTATCAAAAAACCTTGTAACATCTAAAACTCATGTAATAGACAAGATTAATTAAACATTTTTGAATACATATCAACGTTTTTAATGCAGGATTCAAGTGCATTTTAATAATTTGGATGTGTCAAATTTATGAACAGTTTCTGGCCACAAAGGACTAATTAAAGTGTGTAGTAAATGAATCTGTATAAAAAAGTCATCATACAAATTTAGATGAAATGTTATTGCTCAGAGGCTTTTTCATAACTCAGGAGAGTGCTGGAGACACAAATTAGACAATTGAAATTAAAAGTATGTACTGTATGCGATGTGGATAGCATAGCAGGTCTTGAAAAATTGGATAAGACACGCATTCATATTGCTCTTCATCATTTTGTTGCCTAATCTGGGAAAAGCAAGCGACAAGCGAGATCTCAGAAACACTTTACATATTACTGGTGTCTTTTTCACAGAGGGCAAATCTGAGAAGTGAAACCCTTCAGTCTGCTTGTGGTTTCCATTTAATGGCATTTACGTCTCGCAGAAAGAAATTAGAAATGAAGAAGATCTCATTAGTGCTGTTTTTTTTCTCATTTTCATGCTTCATTATACTGTATTTCTTAATATGGAAATCGGTAATATACAGTAGCGATACAAATGAATTCTCAGCACAGTCACACTTATTTTTCATTTTCACACAATTTTTCTGTGACTTGAAGGATCTTCAATTGCCCGACATGGATGCTTCCTTCTTTTTGTGTTTTGTGTAGGCGTATCACGTTTGTATAACCAACAGGAAATGCATCACGCGTCTCTGTTGTGTTTGTCCTGTCTGCGTCCTTCACCATCTGACCGAAATGCATGTTTCACTGTCTGGCTATTGTTTACTTCATTAGGTGTCACCATCCTTGTTTTATTAATGTTACTTCGCCCGGTGTTTTGTATTCTGCTGCTGACGGTGGTCCGTTCAGAGCATGTTTTGATACACGGCTGCTACACAGGGCAGCACGTGTCTTTGTCTGTTCTGCATGTGGGTCACATGCCTTTGAGGAAGCTGTTGTGCCTGAGGCAACAGAACACCTTCTCTAGAAATGGTATAGAGATGCTAAGAAGGCAGCGCATATCCAGAAAGATTTTAATGGCGTTTTAGTCTCTCTTATACCCATTTAATGTGTAGCAACAACATTTAAAAAACTATTTTTGATATTTCTTTGTTAAAGATAGTGGTAGGGGAATTGCGAAGTAACAATTAAAGACAAATTGGATTAAAAAAAGTCCATGTGGGGAAAAACCTCTACATGAAGTGTGAAATTGTATTAGTGCAAGTTAATGCAAATAAACGAGTCTTGAACAAGAAATAATGAGCATTGAGATAAAATAAAACTATTGACACATGTTTGTAAAGATGTTGAGGTTATATGAGATGCAATGACCCAAAATATTGGTTTAATGCATATGTTCATTGACCAAATGTTGTAAACAAAACCTCATTCCCAGACCAAACCAGTAATGAGTATTCGGATGATTTCTGTCAAATACTCAAGCAGTCAAACCTAAGAAGGTCACATATCGAAAATTAGGTGCTGCTAAACCGCCTTGAGCTTTACTTTTTGTAGCTTTTGTAAACTTATTTTGGGGTTCTTGTTTTTCCAGTAGAATTTGCTTATTGTTTGATTTAATGAAGTGAACCATTACTTAGTTGGCTGTACAGGTGTCATGTTAAATAAATAAAGGACTTTGGGTAATATACACATTTTAACTGTTGCAATGCATCCTATAATGGAAAGTGGTAGATTCATCCATCTAGTTGAGTCGTCTTCTATTAATTTTAGTAGTGAAATAAAATTAAGGTTAAATAGGTCTGACAGGTTCTAGGAAATCTTTATTCCTAAATATGTTATTTATTGTTATTTATTGAGAATGGTGTATCCTGTATACTAGTGTCATGTGGATTCATATTCAGTGGTAGAATTGTTGATTTGGTCCAGTTTATAGAATAGTCTGATACTATAGAATATTTGTTGATGAGTTTAGTTATTTCTGGAAGTGATATTTGGGGGTTTTGTACAAAAAGTAAAATGTCATCAGCGTATAAGGAAATTTTATGATTAGTGTTGTATGATAATACTCCACAGATTTTTTTCATTCTGTCTTATTGCAGCAGCAAGCGGTTCTATAAATAAAGCGAAGAGTAACGGAGATAGGGGGCAACCTTGTCGAGTCCCTCGCTGAAGTTGAAATGGTGATATTATACCATTTGTTTATGCTGTTTTTAAGCCCTTACTCACATTTCAGTTCAGTCTTTATTCCCATTACAGTTCAATCTTGAAAAAGAAACCATGAGTCTAAAATGCATCATCAAAAAGAAACCATTGACATGTCACTATAAAAATGTTGAGGTCATATTATTAAATGCAACACCCAAAAATGTTGGTTTGATGTTTATTTGTAGACAAAACTTCTTTTATTCCCATTTACTCGATTTATCTGCTTTTTTTTGTAAAAAAAAAAATGTCCATGTCCTCAAATCCATATATGTTGAGACCGGGTGTAGTTTGGACATTAGACGAATATTACTTTGACATGAACGTGGCGTTTCACCCACTGACTCAAGGGTGTTAGGTTTCCTCCATTACCATGAGTGGTTTTCCCATCGATCGCAGGAAGTTCATTTCAGTTCAGAGGATGATGTCTTT
Source organism: Beaufortia kweichowensis (assembly GCA_019155185.1). NCBI lineage: Eukaryota > Metazoa > Chordata > Actinopteri > Cypriniformes > Gastromyzontidae > Beaufortia > Beaufortia kweichowensis. Next base: position 8,555,935 of record CM032818.1, on the reverse strand, counting down.
GAAAGTCTAAGCAGTCTATTGTGTTTTTGGGATGAACGTAGGGCACTACATCAACAGAAAATCTCAAAGTATAAAAAGAGTGCAACATCTGGTATTTTGGTATTGCAAGAACTTTGAGAACTTTTGAATTCTTCATGTTTGCAATCAAACCAGCTTTGCTGAAGCAACCTTGCACGACCCACTTAGTGTTACACATTTAACAGCTTGTTCGATGTGGCAGATTTTTATTGCTTTTGGGACTCGTAGCCGCAGGTCATACCTTTCCATGTTGCCCCAAGATGCTTGTTCGGGTCACCCAGTCAAGTTAAAGCTCCTCCTTGATGCAGCTGCTGATGTTCTACTTATTTTGCAATGATATTTAAGTGTAGATGAGCTAAGGATAAAGTGATTTGTAACATAACTAGGACAAAATCCGATTTGTGGAGAAAGTGTAAATATTCTGTCTTCTTTTTTACATACACGTAACAATACAAAGTAGGTTAAAAATCTGCGAAATTACACTTTTAACAAACACATAGGGCAATAAGATACTGTCTAGTATTGTGCAATCGGCTTTACACCCTGACCCCTCCTGTACTTCTGGAAAGCAATAGCATCCTCTTCCACCATAACTCAATTAATCTGCCACTCCGTTGGCTCCGATTTCATTTCCTGCCTCCTAAATCCTGCATTTACAAGTTTTACAGACTTGTAAATATGTCAATTTAAATACAAGGCATTGCGATAATGGATCTTTAATTATATTGCGCAAGTCTCTTATACATTTCTCTTGATTTTTTTTTCAAATCCATAAATAACATTAAGCAATGAAGACGCCACATTTTCTCCTTGGCGTACATTTCAATGTTTCCATTTGTCCTTGGCCGACTCCTTCTACGCAGACCGGGTTTATAATTTGTGACACTGTAAAATTAGCCTTTCTACCCACCCAACCCTTGCACTTTTTATCACACCATAAATATTGAATATAAATTACCTACACTTTTTTCCCTTTTATGCATTATTTATTTATTTGCCATCCTGACATTAATAACGGCATTTATTTTATGCTTCCCGGTGCTTCGTTTTATTTTCAGCCCATTTCGAGCCATCGGTCAATTATGGATTGGTGCGTGCTATGGACTGTCAGACAGATCTAGTGTGGTCTCATTATTGTCACTAAGCCTCCTTTGAGGCTTGGGGTCATAAATTAGGCCTAAATGAAGATATAAAGGCTAAATGCACATCTAGCGTTCCCTATGGAAATACTCAGTTAGGGCGTTTACGTTTTTTCCATCTTGGTTCGGTACTGTTGTCAGCTGTCGTAATTGTCCACGTTTCCTAAAAGAAGCAAAAGATTTGTGAACCGAGAAGCAGAAGATTTGTGAACCAAGAAAAGAAGCATGGAAATTCTGCTGAACATCTGCATTTGTGTTTCAGTTTTTCACAACCAATACATAATATTCTGTTAAAATAGCATTACAGGCTTTACCAATCATATTGTTTAACACAAAAGAAAATATTTTGAGTCTCTGTGTTTTTGTATTCATACAATGGAAGTCAATAGGGCTCAATGTTGTTTGCATTACCAACATTCTTCAAAATATCTTCTTTTGGGTTCGAAAAGAAGTTTGAAATGACATTAGGATTTTTATTAAAATTTTTAAGTGAACTATCCCTTTAATTTTCTGTGTAACGTTTTGTAATTGATTGTCACTTGTTGCTTTGGTTGCATCTTGACATGTATTTTGACTCGGAATTAAGAAAATGATGCTTCTTTTCCTTGTTAGTTTGCTCTGCAGCTAATTGAAGTGTCGTGTCTTGCGTGGCAGTACGAGAACGGGCATTTGCGTCACTTTTGATTTAACCGATGGTTGACGTGCAGTGCTTGGTGATGGCTAGTAGGTGTTGAGGGCTCACCAACGTGTCATTCCTTTCCGGAAAAGGAACATTTGCCTGAGGAGAAAAGGGCATAAAGCCGGAATAATTGACCTGTTTTGTGCTCCTCTTCCTTTGTAATTAATAGCGAAAAAAGCATTTACAACCCAAATTAGTGCCGTAATGTGACATTTACGAATAAAGCAAGACATTTTATGAAAAAAGGGGTGGGGCTTAATTATATTCAATGAGAATTAATTGGATAGTAAAGACTGGGCTGGAAAGAAAGAAAGTGCTTCAGGAGTCATTTTAGAGGCAGATTAGGATAAGAATAATGTGCGACATTGAACAGTGTGTCAATTTTTGTGAAGTATGTGAACAATAAGATAAGTAATAAAGAAAGTAAATGGGGTCAATTTTGATTTTAAATGAACTTTAAAATGTATCAGGCTGAATTGAATAAATCTTTGCTTTATTTAATTTGTTTGATAACCGGCATTAAAGGTTTTTCTCATTGTTATTCAGAAATTAGGTTAGTTTTATTAATGTCACGTTGTTTGATGTTTTGCTGTTTCCTAATGTAATGACATTCAGATGTTAAAATATGGCGTATCTGTTGTGAAACTAAAATTCCACCAAGGCTCAATTGAATGCACAGCTGCCTGAATTTCACACAAAGCTCTGGCAGACGTATGAACCCTCAGAGATAATACGGGCAGGTTCATCCATCCTCAGCCCGAACCGAATTGAAGGCTGATCTTTCTCTGTTCTTGAAGAATGTTGAAATGCCTGAGATGTTGTCAGTCATGCCAAAGAGCCCTTATGTGTTTTTCTGATCTCACTACACCCCATCCGCTTCAAAACACTTTTGTCTCTCCTAGAGCAAAAATTTCTTACTTCGTTTTTATTAATGTGTAAAACAACTTGCCTTCAAAGCCTTCTTGACATCTATGCAGATATCCAGTGGCTACACTCTAAAAAAGGTTAGGTTATTTTAACCCAGCATTGGGTCAAAAATGGACAAACCCAACAGTTGGGTTGTAAATTAACTCATGCTGGGTTGTTTTAACCCAACATGCTGGTTTGCTTTAACACATGGTTGTGTCGAATATAAACAGTTGGGTTTGTCCATTTTTATTTCTGTACTACCCAGCATGAATTCATGAACTTCACCTCTTACTCCTGACCCAGCATCAAGCATTAACCTGATAACACACGAATCAATGGGTGCATTACTCTGTAGATACGTAGCAATTACACCTCAATTACTGGGGAAGCCTCTTGCCATCTGTGTATGCTGATGGACAAATTTTTAATTGTTACAAATAGAGACATAATGTGTGCAACGTGTGACCTTAAAGTTCCTACATTCCTTTCGCTTTTGTGGCAGTGAACATGCAAGTAACTACTCAACAGTCAATACATACATGGAATGTGAAATATGTATTTAGTGTTTAATACTTTATTATGTCATAACAAATTGGAATTACAATAACTGTCATGATTAGACTTAATGTGATGCTTTTAAAGCTGTATGTTTGCTTAGTTTCCCCAGGCTGAGGAAAGCAAAGCAATGAGTGTTTCCCAGCAAAACATTCATTATTTTCAGTGTAATAAAGCTTTATGCAATTCAGTCCTTAAGGTGGTGAGGTAATAAGTTGTTTAAAGTGCACTAAGCTGTGGGGTGTATACAGAATCAAGGGATTACATCAGAGCAAAATGAAAGTACTGTTCATGCAAACACGTTATTTGTACAACATATTTAACTAGGTTTGCTTTCAAGACACCTAAAGAATAGTGTTAAAGTCTTACGTAAGAGCAGGTTTTGTAAATAAAATGCCACTTGTTATTACACTTAGCATACGTCTTGTTTTAATTTGACTATGAATGCTTAAAGAAAAACACACCCAGTCAACATTAAGTATGCAAATTAATTAGCATTGCGGTTTTTGAACGTTCTGTTAAAGTCAATGAGAATTTTTCCAATATATCATTATTTTCTTCGAATTTAAAGCATTTTTGCTAAAAGTTTCAAGCAAAAACATAATCTAAGTGTTGAAAACTGAAAGGTATAAGACTCTAGATTAAATTTTTGTAACCATAAACATGAACAAAAAATTATTTAAATTTTTTTTTAATGTTACTGTAATTTATAAAAATAGCTAAACTAGCTAAAATAGCTAAAATATAATAATTTTTAAAATATTTTTTTTAAATCTAAAAATTAAAAAAAAATGTAGTTCAGGTGCATTTTCATTCTGCGATGACAGTTATCAGGTTAACCTAAAGCATTAGAAACTTGGCTTTAGCTAGCAGGTTGGACACTTTCTTTCTTACCATATGCAACATGGCTGTTTCATTCAATTGACCTTTTGAAAGAGACAGTACCAACTCTTTTTATATTCGTACCATGATGTAAAATGTGACATTTGAAACAGCTTTGAATTTCTGGGTCGACATTCGCCTCATTGCACGCACGGTGACGCTTCACCTCGAATGCACTTGAACACGAACCTTCAACCGCTCACTGTACTAAAAGGGAGAAAATATAACGGCACTCATCGCCTGGGTGCATGACATTTTCCGAAAGTGTGTAATGAGCTCATTACAGCTCTGAGACTTGGAGGAACACAAGCGCTGGTGTCTGGGACATCTGCGTAACCTTGAAGTCCTCAAATGAGGTGAGCTGAGAAAGAAGCTGTCACAACGCTCTAGTTTCTAGATGTGGTTCTACCATTCAACATCTGACATATCTCCCTACAAAGCAGATTCTGCTTTTGGCCTTTAACTGAGTCATCTCTTCCTCTGACAAATTACAGCGATGAAGATTTCAACTTTCGTTCATTAGGATGAAGGTTTCTGGCCAGACAATAAGAGGGAGTAAGCAGGATTTGTGCTGTGGATGAGTTCTCTGTCAACCGTTGTGATATCATTGTGTAGAGAAGCTGTCAAAATTCGTGAGGTTATTTTGCTGCCAAAAAAAATGATAGATGACTATGTTTTATTGGGAAAATGCACTCAAGACTTTACGTGACAAGGTGTCACTGGGAGGTGATGTCTCACTACCTCCAAAGAAGCAGTCGAGACGTAAAAAACCCCAAGACATCCAAAAACAGCTGCTTCTAAACATTCAGAACTTTCTGAATATCCAAGTCTGGCTAAAGATTAAATCGTGTTAAATGTGTTGTGGGCAGTTGCTTGGACATGTTATGTAGTGTATGTATACAGTATATGACATTTTAATTAGCCTTGGCCATCCCTTAAGTATTACCATTGTTTACATCTGCTTCTTAAGAAAAAATAGTAAAGTACATCTCTGCTCAACAAGTAAAACTAAGTATCGTTCTCATTTGTAGCGCAATTTATTAAGGCCGGTTAGGAGTTAGGAGAGGATGGGTCCTGTTACTTGGAAGCATTACTACTAATTGTTGCTGATGGATGGTAAAATGACTAAAAAATCTGGAAAAAGAATGTTACCCAAGCCATATCCAAAGATGAGAAAATCCATACTTGGACCAATATGCAACAACCTAGAAAGAAAAACATTGTTTATTTACATCCCAAACCCAAGTAGGCCTTCGGATACACTACTAATGAACCCAGATTTCCTGAGCTTGCAGATTGTACGAACAACCTGGGTTATGCATCGTCTGTTTTGTCAGCAACGCAGGCTAATTGTGTCTATGTACAAGGATGGAAATCTCCTGATCTCTCGAACCATGCCAGAGATATCGTTATCAGCTAATGTTCATATTCCGAGAGGTGCTGAGGAGCAGCGATAATGAGCTGCTCCTCAAAAACACCCCATACGTATCATTGGAGATGTTTACAAGGAAACACAATCAATGGCCTTGTTTTATCTCTGCAGATATTGTTGCATGTAGGCTAGGATTAAGCAAAAGCAGCACAGCAAGAATACGAATGCTAGGAGGTTTCACTTCTGAAGCGTGTTGTTTGGTAGATGCCCCAGCTCTGTGCGATGATCCCAAAGCAGCAAACGTGGCAGTGAAAAAGGCCATTGAAATTCGCTGGAGGGAACAGAGCTCTAAAACACGAGGCTCTTATGCAAGGCAGGAGAAATAAAAACGGGGAGTAGAATAATCACTAGTGTTTGTGCTGGAAACAGCGAAAGGTTACACATGAAAATACACAGACACAGATACTTTTGTTAAGACTGAGTGAAAATGGCGGATATAGCTTTTAGATTCACAAAGGCTATTGAATGTGTGTGTCAGTGCTAGGTGGGTTGTATGATCATATCATTATATCATAACAAATTATATATTGGGGGTATGAGTAATTGTATACCATAGTAACGTTTATTAATCACATTTTTGCTGTAGAAACAGTCCAAAATTAATTTATATAACTTATATATGTACCATGTAGTTAAGCCTATTTTTTACAATTCTGTAAATTTGCTGTTTTAAATAATAGTTTATATATTTATCATTTGATATATTTATGTTTTGGCATCAAAAAATGCAAGCAATATCTATAACGGTTTTGATTCGGCTAAAAATCAAATCCAAAATGCCTTGCAGTGCATTTATTACATATATTTTATCACTTGTTGATCAGGTTGACACACTGTGTACTCTCATACCCTTCGGCATTCAATGCATATAAAATAAGATCTATCAGTTTTGAATTTATAGATTTCTTGACAAAGGGTAAAGGGACAAACGCGGCATCTTTATCAGGTATAGATATGAAAGTCAAAGATGACAGTGATGAAATTGTTTGCTGTAATCTCATCCCTCGAGCAGCATCTTCTTTGCCAATTTGTTTTGCAATGGTTTAGACATGCCCTGTGGAATATTTTATCGCTTGAATGTTGCTCTGTCATAGGTCTGGAGGCTTAATGGAATTTTTTCGTTTTATTTAATCATCAACTTTATGTTCAAACTGAATTTTGATTGCAGGTTGTCAAATTCTAGTACAGTCTTAGACATTGTTGAGATTTCTTCTGAGATTACTGGTGTGTTCTCATGAGAAATATCTATAGTTTTCATTGGCTTCTTATAACGGATTTTTAATGCATATTTCTTGCCTTTTTGTGAATGATTTTTTTTATTCTTAAAATACTGCCTCACTAACAACATGTCACAATAGGGAAGTGCAATTGGCTGCAAGTTTGAATTCACATTGGTTTTAATTATCTTCTCATCTATCATTTTTGCTAGACTGTAATGACATTAATTGTAATATGTTTAGTCTTATTAGTTGTGCTTGCTAAATGACTTATGGTTTTTGCCTGGAAAACAATAAAACAGAAAAGAAAATCTCAGTTGCAGGAACTTCCTAAGGCCCAGAATTCCAAAGACATCAAGGTGGAACAGTTTGACATCAGCCTGTAATCAAGCCCAGAGAAACATACAATACTAACATCCAGAAATGGTATAGCAATGCTGTAACAGCTACTTACAATACCAGAGAATCATAGCAGCACATTCAAGCATTTTTTACATTATTATACTGTATATAGTTTTGTATATATAGTTTTTTTTTCTGCAGTTATATTTTGAGCCTGTCCTCCACCAAAAATGACCCCACAGGACGTTTGTGCAAGCAGCTTATTATGACCTATAATTATGTTTTGAAGTTGGGTTGCATAATAAACGTCAGTGTTGTGTTGCTTGTGTCATCATGAAATGACATTTGACCTTGATTACCAATTAAAATGAAAGTTTGTTTATACATAATTTGTGAACTTTTGACACGGTCCCTAACCCATCATTTTCCAATATTAAATTAACAAAATCCGTTTTTACACTTTAAGATTATGTATTTGGCAGATGCTTTGAAAAAGCCACTTACAGTGCATTGAAGGTTACAGTTCCATGGGATCAAACTCACAGTCTGCACTGCTAAAGTACTGCAGAGCTCTATCCAAGCCAGGAATCCCTGATAATCAAACAGATTAACTCCATAATGCATTAAGGCAAACGGTTCTGTAGTACTTACTGTTTGTAAGAAAGAAACTCTGATACTCTGCATAAGGTTTTTAAAACTAATTTGAAGGTCATAACTTCGTTTAGCACTAATGATCCCCGCTGAGCTCCACTTTTCACTGTTTTCCCAAGATGTTTAAAAAGGCAAAAGTAGAACAGTTGTGGATGCAAGGCAGTGTGGTTTAAGTATGTGGTTTTCAACAGATGAAAAATGGGTCAAAGGCCTGTTCTTTATCTGCATTAATGAACAACCGACTGTTTGTTTTCCCCCTTGTTACACATTTACTTGCCACATAAGTAACTGGACACAAAAAAGTAGCTGGTCAAGTTGATCCAATGCTTTCTTTGTAGTGTAATATAAATTGTTGGCTTCTAAGGTGATCAAAATTCAAGAGACATGACAATCAAAACATGACTGTAAATTAGACTGTTGAAGCATGTAGAAAATATTGTTGGTCTTTTGCTCCACATGGTAATATTAATGATACTTTTGTATCGTACTGTGTACAGCTGGGTCTTGAAGTAACTCCAGTTGACAACCACAATCTCTTCAGTGGCAACAATCTCTTGATTGACTAAAATAGTTTTTTTTTATTGCACTCCATTGATGGTTATTCTAGATGATTTTTTTATTTTCTGCAGTACTAGCGGCAGTGCTGGAATTCCACATCAATCCTTCGCAGATCTAGCTTCATGAAATGGCATCTCCAAAGTACATTTACATTCAGATGAGACCCTGCTTATTCCACACATGAACACTCCAATATCCGTCCTGTGTGAAATTTATAGCTTTGTCCTTTTGCTCGATCGAATGGATGTAGCGTTGACACGATGGTGTGTGCCAGGCAAAAACTAAAATTAAAGGGAGGATGGCAACCACAAAGGGCATAAAGAATCTTGATCCACATTCATATAAGTTTTTAATGTGACCACTTCAGCTACTTACACTGGTGAATGCTAATAAACTGAATGAACACATACTGTACAAACCATTGTGTGTTAACACATGTTGGTAATCGGCACAAGCTACATAGCGCTGACATCACTTAACATCTTTGAGTTTCTTTGTTAGCTCTCTTGTCTGAAGTTAATGATTCATTAATTAAATAAGAGCTACACAGATGGCGACTTCACCCTCGGGAGGGTCAGAGCATGTTTGCTGATCAGCCAGTGACCCAAGATCGAGGGCCAAGCCCCTAGCACCCTGAACTTGCAAACACAATTATTTCCATTACTTAAACATAGAGCATGATTGGGCACACATTAACCAGTAATGTACCGGTCTAGCTTCTTTGTTTTGATAATGTTTATTAGAGTAGTGATATTTAAAGGGATAATTCACACAAAAATAAAAAGTCTGTCATCATTTATTCACCCTTATGTTGTTCAAATGTAGTATGTGACTTCTCTGGAACACAAAAGGAGATTATTTAAGAAATTGAGAAAAGTGGTTTTGCCTCCCTCAATGAGGACCAGTGTTGTTTGGTTACTAACATTCTTTAAAATATCTTCTTTTTGTGTTTTGCAGAAATAAGAAAATCATACAGATTTGGAATGACAGTAAATAAAAAAATCTTTTTTTGGTGAAGTAAACATACATTTCATAATTATGTTTCATAAATTCCTTTTGCATAATTTTCCCAATTTATTTACAATAGTTCAGAATTTACCCAATATCATTTCTCAAAGGTGGCTCTTTTATAGCTCAGGAGGAGTTCTGGCAAAATTAAAATACTTATATGCTATTATTTACATTTTTATTCACCAGAGTTTTGAAAAAGCAATCTATATGTGAATATCAGTCTCAGCTGGAAGAGCGAGTTTTTCAATGGACCTGTGTGTTGTAACTTTATTTCAGGGAGCGGTGCAAACGGAAGGGTGGGTCATGAAAATAATTTCAAAATGCAACAAATCTTTTGAAACAAGAGTTCGAAAAATAGGCTTTTAAAAAAGTTTTAAACACCACCCAGACTTGTTCCAGAGATATAAAGATCTTCACTTGTGTGAAAAAGCAGTAAACATCCAGGTCCTTTTTGGAACGAATGCTGGAAAACAACAATCCTGGACAAACTAGAAAACTTCAGTAAAACATGTTCTGCCAAATCTGATGAGTTTTGCGCCAGTCAGCAGAAGAAATGCTGTTAATATGGGAGGATCTGGCAGAAATTTCGCCCCTGTTAAAAGCTGAATAAGCGGTGGAGGCGGCGGATCGGACGCCTCTCAATTAACTGCTGCCAAATTTACTTCACATCACTTACTATAATGACTTAAGGGATCAGGCAGGTTCAGGCAGACACACTTTACGCGCCAGGTCGCGATGTATTATTAACTACAACATAGCATGTGTTGCATTTGAGATTATAGGAGCTACGTTGGGAGTATGTTTAATAAAAATGTGCCGAAATTACATTTGCCAGATGGTGTAAGGTACAAACCCAAACAAGATGTGGTTTGTCGGCTATTTAACCTTTAAGAGCTAAAAAGTGATAGCTAAATTTGTGTAATATATACGCCCTTAATTGCTACAGTCCTTTGGCTCCAAGCCTCTTAACACAATTTTCGGGTTACAGAGTATACATCGAGGCTTAAACCACCAGACAGTGTAAGTAAACTGAACACAGCGCATACAAGTAACTAGTACACTGTTATGCCTCATATCTCTAATGTTTCCCTCAGGGGCTGTTGGGAAGGGATCGTGTTTGTTTGCCTTATCTTTTAAATGCGACACCATTTTCACTGTGCAAGCCGTGATGATCATCTAACTGCGCCGCTATTATGAAGTGATATTGTGTCATCAGTAACATGTCAGCCTTGCCAGGGATGCTGCCATTTGCATCGTCAGATGAAATCAAGAGATGCAGATAATGTTCATATCAGACGTTATTCCATAGTTTCAACCTCATTATTTGGTGGCGGATGGGAGAGGAGGGTTGAAGACGATAAAACCAGCTAGAGATGGAATAAACAGCAGCAGAGATGACTGGTTATATTCTATAACCCTCTGGGTAAAAATGCATACATGCATTATCATGAATTTCTGCATATAATGCTGTGGAGGTTTAAATTGATAACATTAGGAGTTCATGTCTGTGCCCCATAATGCATTCAATTCCCTAAAGGTAAAAAGAAAGTCAAGTTTATAGGCCTAAACAATTTTCTGCTAAATTAGTTTTTTGCCTTAGGTGCATTTAATACAATATATTATAATACTATACTGATAAACAAGTGCTATACCACTAAGCTACAAATACCTGCAGTATACCACTATACTAAGTTTTTACAACAACTAAACTTGCTATACTTATATTAGCACATATGTTAAGGTATACTGTAGCACTACCCATACAGAAGAAAAAGTTTTAAGTCTTGTGCGTCTCACATATTTGTCCTGAGAAAATGGCCCAGAAATCTCCCAAATATCTCCATAAAATCAGCTCAGGAGGTTTGATAGAGTTGTCCAAACAGTTGTTCTATTTTTATATATTTTTTATAGTTTGTTAACATTGTTATGAAAACTCAAATATTTATTTTTGAGTCTTTTGATACCTTTTTTCAATATGTAGTTAGTCATGATTTGACTAACAGTAACATTAAATTTCTTTATCATTTGTTTTATGTTTTGAGAATTTGTTGAAAATTTATTCCTCAGTCTTATAACTTTAAATCAATTTATAGTTTGTCATGATTGGATTAAAATTCAACTATAAATACATTAGTTAATAGGAAATAACATAGGTGTTCTTCCTGAAGAACGGTGACAGTTAACAGTTAAGGTTGTATAGATAAAATAATCTGGATTTGGGTAAATATGAAAAGAACTGTTTAGGTTCATGTTGAAATCTTTATTAGTATTGACTTCAGATTGCGGACTTGATAAATCTGAGTTCAGTTTGTTTCTGTTAAAGAGTCATTTTCTGGGTCATTTTCTCAGGACAAAGACACACAAGACCTATGACTTTCTTTTGTATGGGTAGTGCTAAAGAGTATCACGACTTCCTTCAACACACAATAAAGTACATTATGCAAACTGTAGTTTAAATAAAATTGTTTGTGAATAGTTGCTTGTTGTGAACAGATGGAAACATTCTCATGTTGAAGTGTAATGTCGTGCTGCGTGTTTCTTAAAATACACAATTTGTTCTCAGTGGTCAGTCATGACGGCATTGTGAGCTCCTCATGCTTCACTGATAACAGAATCTTGGCAGGATGCCTGTCCTTCAGATTTCTTTCTTGATTTTTCTTGTCTTCTCATCCTTTTATCTTTCTGTCATATCAGTCACATCTTTCAGGTGTATGGTTCTGTCTGGAGAGTATATTATATGAAGCAGTGGTGCATTTTTTTTTTTTGATTTTTGCATGGTTAGAATGTCAGTACTGTGCAGCATCTGATTGGTGCAGATACCGTCGCACCAGTGTCTGGCTAACAACCACACCATGTGTCATGTGGCTGTTGGCAGGAGGTTCCCAAATCATCTGGCACTTGGTTAGCTGAGATTTATCATAGCCAAGTTGCTTTTGGAAACAATTACAATGGGTTCTTTTATTAGAATAAGCTGCTAACGTTTAGGCGTGAAGCTCACAATTTCATAGATGGGCCTGAGGTTAATTCAGGCTTTACTAGCAGTGTACTATTGTTAAACGATTATAGGGATTCTAGTACTGTACCAACACTAGTATAACTAGTATGTAATGGATGTCAAAATGTCTTTATGACGTCATGAATTGTCATTGTATTTTGAAAACAGTAAAGCTAATTTTCTCCACCTATGTTTTTAATTCCTACATTTTTACTATAGCACCATAGTTGTACTTGAACATCATTATCAGAGCTGTGTTTTTGTTGTTTGTCATGTGTTTTTGTTTTGCGGAGATGCATAGACATATACATTCTGATTGAAAAGCAAACCGAAAGACTAAGAAATGTACTACATTTTCTCTGCAGTGCTATTTATCACCAGGGCGGAAAAAACAACGCAACATGCAACGACAAAGCCGATAGGTAAATGCTGCTAAAATTAGCTATGTATGTTTATGTGTGATAATATTAAAAAAATATATATACTGTTCCATGGTATGCGTTCGGCAAATACACTTTGTGATCCTAAACTAAAATCGTTCCCAGTTCCTGCAGTGCGAACAGCAGGTACTTCTGCCAAATATTTCTGAAACTATACAAAAACGTTATAATTACAGCCCTTTACATCGACTATAATTCCAAATGGTAAATTATTAACAATTCATAATATCATTACTGTTATATTTTACAGAATAATGCAGTAATACAAAAATTTGCGTTAAATAATATACATGATATGTATGTACAGTCAAAACTTTTTTTTTTTAATGTATTTTAATATCGTTCAGAATAATTGCATACAGTATATAACAGTATTTAGCAAGTTAAAGTGCATTGCATTTTTCTTTAATGTCCTGCAGCCCTATTACAACCTCTAAAAAACGTTCCACCTAATTCAAGGAAAATTAATTTGACAGGAACTCTTTTGACCTGTGCATTATAAATCAAATGTATAATTAAAACACAGAATTAAAATAAAATAAAATGAAATATCTTCTACGTCAATGCCAGTCGCAGCCCGATGAGAGCAAGCAGGCTCAGTAATTAGTTTGAGATGGAAAAATATCCCTCTCTGGAGTTTTACCACCTACTGCAGGACGGCCGGGCTCAGTGACAGGACCAGCTGTCTCGCTGTTGCCATTGGCATGGAAATGTGTCCCTCTCACAGAGGAACAGCCTGTCTGTTATCAGACTTCTGCCCTCTATCAGATTTGCGCGTTTAATTTACCAATGCTATTTTGCGGTGGCTATACGGTATTTTAAAAGAAATACAAAACGAACAAGGCATTTGAAAGCAACTTGAAATTTTTTTTATGTATTATTTTGTGTTTTTGTGATTTATTAGCCTAATTGGATGTTTTGTTGTATTGCATAGAGTATAATATAGAATACTGCTAGATATTAGATTTGATTTCAAAAACTTTTATTACAAATTTGAGTTTTATATTTTACCAATATATGTGTTCCTTGGGAATGAAACATGATGATCCTCATCATTTATTGTCTAATATTTGGGCCTGTAGCCGTTTGCCGGTACAACTGTGTTCTTGTGATATTGGTTAAATATGTATTACTACAATTAAAAGTTGTCGATAATAAATTACATTTCAGACTTTTGTATGGTTGGGTATGTGTGGTCATGCCTGAGAAAACCAAGCTAAAGTCATTTTTTGTGATTTACTGTTTTCTACATGAAATTATCCTACATAATGTAAAGAACATTCTGTGAAAATATAATATTGACTGAGTAATGACATGTCAAAGATAAGTCATAGTGAAATTCATAGATGAAATCAACATTTTATGCGCATTATCTCATAATTTGATTTTGAGACTTTAGCCTGGTTTTCACAGACAGGGTCGCATTTGGTCTATTTTTGCTCGGTCAATGAAAATAGTTAAAAAAAAGTTATGTACCAAAAAGAGCCAAGAGGGATAAAAACTGTAAAATGTTTTAGCGCTGTTTTATGAAATATCTTCAAACACGGCTAGTCTACTATAGTTGATTGATTAATTTGATCTACTGATTAATTTGATCAGGGAATTGGTTCCTAACCTTATTGTTCTCATTAGATAACAACATTAATTTCAGCCATTGATAAAACCATTGGTCATCCACGAAGAAACAAATCATGTATAGCTAAAGCAAAACAAATGTGAACTGTGTCATTTATGTTAAAATATGTTTTTTAGACATTAACATCCGTTTGTCCAACCAATGGCAGATGTTCAGGAAACCTGTTGGACAACCATTATTATTTTTCAATTTCAAGTTGACACTTGTATAGCAAAATTACACACTGCTTTAAATACAAAAAAAGCTTTAAAACACTAGGCCAGGTGGCACTCATGGACCATTACGTCAAAAATGTCATACACGTATAGCAATACCTAATTTTACTGGGTTTAATCTTCCCTTATCTTGCAGAACTGAGGTTTCCGGTCGCTATAAACCGTCTTATCTCACACACTGTCATTTGACAGTAGACCCGACAGAACTGTGATCCAATTACACGGTTATCCTGTGGGAAAAAAGGTTTGGCTGTACATTTGGTACCCGCCAGATGAGGTTCAGGTATTGCAGTCGGTGGCCTCCTGAGCCCAAAGGCGTTTTTGCCACTCTGAAGAGTAGAAACGAATGCACCAACCTTCTCTCCAACCCTAGGGAATCATGCAACCCATCTTCTCTGCCTCAAATTAATCAGTGCAAAATGGACATTTGTGGATACTGTGTGGCATCTAGCACCCCAAACTGCAGCTGCGGACTTATTTGTTTGCCGACCCTCTGCAGGGGCTCGTGGCAGCGCACGGGAGGAATGCATCCAAACAGAATGCTGCAGGAGTCAAGGATTCTGTTTGAAGCCAGACACGAATCTGCTCAGGAACTCCACTGTGCTGCATTCAGATGTGCTTTATACACAGAGGACATTCAATGAGAAAGCAAGATATTTAGGATGCATTTCTACATCATTCCATTTCCTACATCCTGCATTTTCTTGATGCACTTCTGCTTCGTTTTATATTTATAAGTCATTATGGTATCCTACTGTACTTTTTTAATGAATTTTTCATTGTATGTTTTATATCTGTGAAATGTTCCTTTTTTTAACCCGATAACTGTCACTGCACATATTGAGCATACACAAAAAACCTTTATTTTTTATTTTGGGTGTATTTTTTATTTTAGGTGGTAGGTTTTTAAAAATAACATTAACATAATTATTTTTGTTTGTTTAATTATTATAAAATAATCAGATAATAATAATAATATTAATAATAATATAATAATAATAATTAGTCAAATATTTATTTTTAAATCTTAGACCTTTCCATCAATATATAATTTGTTATAATTATATATAATTATAATTAGATGACAGCATTGACATCAGCCATTGATAAAGCAGTCGGTCATCCACTAAGCTGCAACTTAACAATTAAGTCCAATGAATCTTGTATAGCGAAATCAAAATAATAAATGTGAACTGTGTAATTTTTGTGTAGTGAATTATGTTAAAGTCCAACCCTTACGTTTTATCCACCAATGGCAGATGGGACATGTAACAATTATTTATTTGTGACCCTGGACCACAAATAAGCTTTCCATTGATGTATGGTTTGTTAGGACAGGACAATATTTTGCTGAGATGGAACTATTTGAATATCTGAGGGTGCAAAAAATCTAACTGTTGAGAAAATCGCCTTTAAAGTTGTTTAAATGATGTCCTTAACACTGCATTCACTCACAAAAATAAAGGTTTTGATATATTTACTGAAGGAAATTTAAGAAATATCTTCATGAAACATGATCTTTACATAATATTCTAATGATTTGTCTAATGAAATGCTACTTATGACTGCTTTTGTGGTCTAGGGTCACATTTTTCTAGTTTCATTTGCAGGTACTAGTTGTGCTAAAAAGGTCAATTGGTAGATCATTGCAAAATAATAATTTGATAAAATTGCAAAGGTTGTGGGTTTGATTTCCAGGGAACACACACACAGATAAAATGAATACCTTGCATGCACTGTAAGTCACTTTGGATGAAAGCATCTGCAAAACACATTAACGTAAATAAAACCACCTGGCTCCATTCTAGTGTTGTATATAACACACGCATTTAAATCAATCAGTAAGGATTATTGCAACAGCATGGATTTGATTAATGGCGATGTCAGTGCTTTATGAAGGGAGGAGATGACAAACAGTCCCAGAAGCTTTAGAAATAGATTATTTATTTCTACAAGACCCTTTGTTGTTGTGCTATGTGTGTGTGCAGATTTTTGCATTGGAATGAATGGGTGACTTATTTTAAGCACGTTTCATTCCTGGTTCACAAGCTGCAAAACAAGGACCTGCGTGAGCTAACTACTCATTTACACGGCCATGAAATCCCCAGTTGATAAAATGCAGAGGAAACCATCCTTAGCTGCGAAATAGAGCAGGAGAGAATAGATGGAGAATTAGTGCTTTGAACAAATCAGCAAGAGATATTTTAAGTCGTGGTGTGCGTTGTTATGCCAGTCCTATTTTTAAAAGCTTTGGGATTTTGATACTCCACTTGATGCCAATTACTATTACAATGCGTGCTTTCATAGATTTATTACAAAATGGGTGTAATACGGGGTAATATTTATTTGTATACTCAAATAAAAATTAACTTTGCAATTGACAACTGACTTGAGTTTATTTGTAAAATAGTGAAATTGTTTTACACTTAATATTAGAGAAACAAAAGATAATCTATAGTAGTAGGCTAGGGTTCTTAAACTTTGCACGCTGGCTTTGATCTCATAGTCCGAAGATATTTAAAGAAAATCAATAGCAAAATATTTACGTGACATTTAAAATTGTATTCTAGAAAATCAGTGACATAATAAAAACAGGATGTAGACTTGTTTGTAGATTATAATGGGAGCAGTTTTGCATCTCGTGTCTGTTGTAGAAAGTATTAAAATAAATAAAGTTGTTTTTGGTATTTTATGTTTGAGACTTTAATCGGTTAAAAAATAAAACTCTGTTCTGATTGGCTAACTTTGGTGTGCCAATGATGTAGGGGCTTTTCAATGTTCTGACTGTAAAAAATGACTACATAGTGCTATTTAATTTTATTTAGTGCTCAGAAAAATGTAATCGCTTCGCTTTAAAGCAAATGAACATATACATTTTCACACACTCAAATTAAAGTTAGTTTTTAAAAGGGAATGTTTAATTGAAATTGTTGCTACTGTTGTTGCAGTTGGTCTTGTACATAGTTTGATGGTTTTTAACCAACAAAACCACTTTGGTTAACCAAAAGCATTTCTAAACCTGGACCAGAATGAAACCGATGCTGGTCTAAGATGGTGTTTTCAGCAGGGTTTTCCTTGCAAAATATTACAATATCACTCACAGTATTATATTCAGCATCTGCCACATTAGTTACTTCTCCATTTTATTCTTTATTTTATTTACTTAATGCTCATTTGCCTTTTGGTGAGTGTTCAAGGTACAGCACAAACAAAATGTCCATACTGTCTGACATATATCACTGAGAAGCATCTTGTAATTAGGAGAAGATTCGTATCTTTCTTGTTGGCCTATCTGTTACATATTTTCCCCAAGGCAATGTTCAGTGTCCATAGTCACAATGGACTGCTTATTATAATATCTAGGGGGGTTGAAACACAGCTTGAGTCAATCTAATGCCGTGACACGGAATTAATCTTCAGGAAGTTGTTAAACAACAACAATTTTCTCCGGAATTTATATGCGCATCTTGTATCGGTTTTGCCAAGACATGCAGAAAAGACTAATTAAATCCATCTGATTAAATGGGAATAATCTGCTCCATGACAGTAAACCCTACGTGATGGCATTTGGGTGAACTTGGTAGGATTAACAGCAACACTATTAAAGTTAACGAATAAAGAAAAACTGCAAATGTGCATTCATTTTTTAGCTAAACTATTTTCACTGTAGCAATTACTGACATTGTAATGTTTCTCTCCACTTCACCTCGGTGAACGGTGTCGTTCAATGTGCGGCGGAATTGAAACCATTATTTCGGCTGACAATCAGCAGCAGGCGGGAAAGAATGCGCGCTTGTAATGAAATCAGTGATTTGCTGCACCTCCATGCAGCGGGTCAGAGTGATTAAAATGCGACGCTGCTGAGACCCAAGCAAATGAACTTCACATCAGCGGCACTCGCCGCATAGTAATTTGATTTCCAGAGCTTGACTCATGCGGGGTCCTTGTGTCACATATTAGAACATTAGCGATACCAGCATGTGGCACGATTGTTCCTTTGTTAATCCCTGCTTTGTTGACATAGGCATTCTTTAGAGACCTGAGTCACAAGGCATGGACGGCCGTGTTGTGTCAATGTCAAGGCTGTGCTCTTTTTTTCCATGCCTTTAGTAGCTCAAGTGCTTTTTGATTCAAGTTCTTCTAATTAAGGGTTAAGAGTCGAGCTTCCTTGGGAACACAGAGCCTTGCAATTAAAGTTTTTTCAGATAATCCCTGACTCTTGATGGGGCCTGTCTGTCAAGGCCTTGCATTGGAGGAGTTTGAGTTGTAGATTTTGTGTGTAGAGGTTATACTGAAGTCTAAAATTAAAAGAAATGTAGTTTCATTTTCATGTGTATTTTATGTGTTTACTCAGTATGTGCAGTGAAAAAAACCCCAATGGGATTAGAAGCGCCTTATCACGCCTAGGACAACTTATCACACAACAGACATGCTTATTCTGCTAATGCAGGATGGGCCACTATTCATTGTTTTTTTTTTCACTGCACATACCGAGTAAACACATACAATACACATGAAAATGTTAGATATATTGTATTTTTTCTTTTTTAATGTTTGGTATTTTTATATATAACATTAACACTTTTTTATTTTTTGTTAGTTTATGTTTATTGTTATGAAAATTTGTCAAATATTTATTTTTGAGTCTTTCCATCAATGTATTAATATGCTGCTTATTCTGCTGATGCAAAATGGTCCATTATTAATTTTATTGTTTTTTACTTTTATTTTTCGAACAATTGAACAATTACCTAATAACTGTCACTGCACATACTGAGCAAACACATGAAATACACATGAAAATAAAACTACAGGTTTTTTATTTTAGAAATTTTTGGTCATTTTAAAGGCCTATATAACATTAACATTAAAGTTTTTTTTATTTTTTGTTAGTTTATGTTTATTATGACAATTTGTAAAATATTTATTTTTGAGTCTTTTCACCAAAATACAGTTGGTCATGATTAAACTAGAAACTTTATGTTGGCTTGACAAAGCCTAGCCTGAAAACTTTATAAAAGTTTAGAGTTAGTTTAAAATTTAGTTTGAAAAGTTTATAGTAACTATTTATAGTATAAATAGTTATGTTATCATGATTTAGCAACATGCTAGCATGTTTTAGCATGATGCTAGCACATTTTAGTATGATGTTAGCACATTTATGTTACCAAGCTTAGCTGCAAACATAAAAAAAAACAAAATTATTAGAATAATTAGATATGTTCATGTCTACCTAAAAAAAACATATGCTCTATATAACTGGGAATACATAATTTTTTTACAACCCCATATTTTTATCTGGTTTAATTCATTAATATGATGCGCCGCTGTGCTTCTCATTTAACGTGTGACTCCCCCCCTTAAGCTTCCACCAATGAAACAGTTGAATCGTTGATGATGCGTTTACACATTTAACCAGCTGTTCCATGTAAATGCCATTGTCAACATGGAGCAATGCCTCCGGGCAGCTATTTCAGTCATAGCAAGACCACAGTCCTATTTGCTCAAATGGGAAAAGACTGATATCTCTGAAATCACAATCAAATCAAACATCAGCTACGCCGTAACGTTTCTTTCTTAAGCTCAGATTGTGCTTAAAAACACCATTCTCAAGGTTGCTTTAGCCTACTGCACATGTTCACAGGTTGCCAAGCGCCTCACAAGACTTTATATAGAGCTCCTCCACTAAAGAATCATCAGTCTTTATCATTTGACGATTAACTTTTATTGGAACAAGCCAACTAATTGATGATTGGTTAGTTTTAGCAACTTCTGTCTGCACTGTCACACCTTGGTAAGATCTGTTATCTTAATCGAGTATCTGAAAGTCCATGTGAATAAAAGGTTTGAGAAAACACAACACAACATTATATCTTAACATATGTTATTAGCTTTATAGTTATTTGTTGGTGTGAACCGGTCTTTACACTGTATGTATGAAGTATAACGATTCTTCAAAGCTTCTACTTTTGTGTTCCACAAGAGAAAGAAAGTCAAACAGCTTTGGAATGACCTCAGGGTGTTAGTCTCACCTCAATCTCGTTTCAGTTACAAATTCACCCTTCTAATGGTTTCCATTCTTGACGTTCTTCACTACAATAAAAGTTAATAGCAGTGTCCGCTTATGTCGGGTGGAAAATGGAGGTAGAGAAAATGTCACTGGAAATGTCATCCACCATGTCGTATGTCCTAATGCGGGTAACCTAGGTCTGCACTGATTCTCCATTTCGCTCAGGTAGAGGCACTCCACCTCCGATCAATGCTACGTAAGCCCATTGTCAAATACCTCGTCTGTTTTTTTTTATTGGTGCTGTCAACACACCTGACCTTTCAGCATGATGCAAAAAATGACCCTGAGCGGTCATAAGGTGAATCTATTATGCTACTGTTCATCAGTCTTTGGCCCAGGCAGAAGAGTCCAGGGTCATGACCGCATTAAACATTGGATGAAGAGAATAAACCCTTCAGGCTGTTGTACATGCTGAATGTTGACTTGGTAAGAAGTGTAGCTGGATGTGTGATAGCTCTGGAGAGGTGGTTACAAGCTTACGAGAAGCAATAAAAATGATAACATCAATAAATAAATGAAAATTGTAGCGTGAATTGATATGCTTTCTTTTTAATAGTTTGATATAGACGTTTATTTAAAGGGGTTCTTCTCGATAAGGCACCTTTATTTATGGAGTTGATTAATATCACAATGAGAGATAAAGTTTAAGGCACTTGATGATATGAATCTATTTAGCAGAGATAATGTGTCTGAAGTGTCTTACAAAACAAAAATTTGTTTTTAGAAGGGAACTGAAGTAAAACCAGCCAAAACTCACCATAATGAACTTATCGGTTTTGTCTGAAAAAAAAGAAAATAAACACGCAAGCTCTGTGTGATTCACGACTGCGTGTGGCCACCTTTATGCTAGCAAGTGCTGCTGAGTTTGACTACTAACTTGACTACTGTTGTGCATATAATAATTCTAGAACTATATTATTTAGATAATTGCTAAAAAGCTAAAAAAAATTTTGATCGTGTTACAATGAGCTAAAGAAAAATAGTAATATATTTCGTATTGTTTTAAAAGATGTTCTGTCTAATTTTGGTGGTTTTAGTGTGTGTAATTAAAACCATTATATAAAAACTATTTTAAAAAGTTAAAAGTCATTGTTAGGTTTGGTTTTTCGTCAAGGTACATTCTAAATTTTCGGTATCAATGTTCAATTTGGTGCATCACTAATTATTAGAAAAAACAATCATATAACCCCGCCCCTAAACCTAAACCCTACACTGTCACTTACGCGAAAGCAAAATGCACAAATGACACGCCATGAGATTGAGTTGAGCAAAACGCGTTGAGACGGAGAGAAAAATTTTGAGCCATGGTTAACCAGAGTTATTTGATGGTCACACTAACAATCCCTTCTTGAGTGCCAATTTTTACCGTGACACTAGTAATCACCTTCGAATGAGAAGGCCCCGATATGCCGTGAAGTTCTCCGAGTTTTGTTTGTGTGGCTGAATAAAGAATGCCTTCACCTGATGGATAGCCGAATGGGACACCTTATTCTTACAGCCTCTGACTTGACACAAGACTGGCTCCTAGATTCTGTGACACAGTAGCCGCCACACTCAGATCAGTCACCCTGATAGACAAGATAATGGAGTCCGATAATGGGGCGCCGTTCAGAGGCCGAACAATGTTCATCATGGCCTCTACTGTCATCTGCGCAGACACATAAATACACAGCTGACAGCCTACAAGGGCTAAGGCTACGATCCGAGGGGCCTTGATTTTATTTGTGTGTGTCTATGAGGAAGTGCGAAAGACAGGAGTATGAAAGAAAGACTGAAGGAAGAGGTTTTTGCATTAGTTACAGCTCGAGGCCTCACCTAAAGACAATCTTTGTTATGCCATCTTTTGTGGCTATGAGATCTATTCCTTATGAATCCTTAAGGAACGAACAAAAAAGCTTGCTGCAGGCTCCAGCCCGCAACCAAACTGTGACCATTTTTGTATGAAAATGTTTAGAATAACAAGTTACTGCTTCAGGGTTTAGTTAAAAGACGCAAAAAATGATATATGCTTTTTTAAATGAATATTATTAGCCTGCAAGGTAACTCCAAATGGAATCAAGTCATGATTTAAAAAAATCTGGATAGTAATGACAATATATTTATACAAATACTGATAAAGCTTTTAAAGCTTGTGTGTTGATGCATTGAAGTGAAGAAGTCTCTCAGGAATGTTGAGATGAATCAATATTATATGCTAAGTAAATATTATTTAGCATATAATATTACCACACCTTTTTACAAAACAAATTGGCAATTGCTCACAATTACGTTTTTTAACGTATGTATAGAAATTATAGAATGTATAGAAATTACATGCACAAAAAAAGTTGACAACAAGGTTTAGTTAGTTAATGAAAATAACAGTGAACTGTACGTGTACAGCATTTTTCAGTTTAATGTTAATTTCCTCAAATAGACATTTCAAACATACTGTACAAATTTAAAGTTGTTGTGTAAGTATAACTGTACTTCACTGCTATACTTGAGCATTATTATAAGAAATGTGTTATCGGGAATAAGTCACGGCTAAAGGGCGTCGTTAAATGTGTAAGACGTAAGGCAGGCCTTTATCGCGCATAAAATACGGTTATTAACCAATCAGAGTCAAAGACTGGAAATAAGCATTTTATGATGTTACATTGAAAAAGAACACTTGTGCTTTTACTCAGTTTGATTTACACAGAAAGAATACTTAATTGCAATTTCTTCTTGATGGTACATATTGAAAGTCATTGAGACCTGAATCTTTAAGGATTTAAAGATTTAACATGTTAACCGTCACCGTTCCTCTGGAGGAACACCTATGTTATTTCACTATTCACAAAAAAATGATTAAAATGTTACCATAATTTTTACTTAAAAATTTTGAAAAAATATCTAATATCTAAAAATAAAAAAATAATATTTAGTGTATATTTAATTTCTCTAGTAATCATTTTTTGTATGTGTTTTAGTGTATTAAAACTACTACAGGATATTTCCATGGTTTTCTTGTTTTTAGGGATTTAATACATTAGAATAAGTTTTTAGCTCATACATTTTTGTGCTGCCTCTTTCCTAAAATTACGAGTGCCTGAGGTTTCCATAAATTGCATCTCCAATGCTAGAGCCAGCATACATGGGTGCCAGGATGAGAATTAGCATATAAACTGACAGCTTGCGAAAGAGTTTCTGGACAAAGCGCTGTTCAATACAGAGCTATTTTATCACAGTAATTAAGGGGTGCAGATTCATTGCAACACAATCATTACCGTTGTTTGTTCACCGTACCTTCTGTTATATACGCTGGTGTTTTTCTCCCAGTACCATTCTCACATCCACCCACAGATTTCTGTTCCTTATATATCTTCCTGCTTTCCGATTTGACGGAAGAGCTTAGCTCACCATTAAATCAAGGGAGATCAAAAGGCTAATTGAAAAAAACAGCGCCCGACTAAACTTTGTGGTTCGGTGCAGGGGCGGCCCCTCCAGTGGAGGGAATTAACTTTTGGAGAAGAATATATCTGGCCTGAGTTGGTCAAAGATCAAGTAATCCCAGACCTGTGTCAAACCGTGAAAAAGCGTGAAGATAATTGCAAAGAAAACACAACGCGCAAGTTGAGTCAAACTCATTTGAAAGTTTTGCATGGATCTGACATGTTTCTTAGACGTCTACCAGAGCGTTGACCTTTGGGATTGTTATTTTCTGTGTGCTCAGGAGCTCAGGAACTAGCTAATCGCATGATTTGATTGAATATTTGCAAAGTTCGTTTCAGATAAATCAGTTCATCTGCCAAAACATTGCAGATGTAGCCCACATTTTATTCTTCTGAATAACTAGTACTGTTTAACCTGAAAAAACACTACTTCCCTATTTACTTATGTATTTAATCGGCAGTCTTGCCTGGTCCAGTATGGTGATGCTATTGACGTTCTAGGGGTCAGGGGTCAATGGACAGTCTAAGTATGTCTATTGTTTCGATACATTCATCAAAAACATAATTAGCTCTTTCTTGTATCTGCGATGTTGAGTGTTGACATTTGTCTTTCTACCAGTGATACCATGATCTCATCCCAAAATGTATGTAGTATTAATCTAAAAATTTGATTTTCTAGTACAGATACACTGTAAAAAATCTTTGCTGCCTTAAATTTTAAAGTCCAGTCAACTTGGCTTTATAAGTCATTTCAAAGTTTTTACATTGTTCAGTTAGTTCAGTTATTCAGTTTTACATTATTCATTAGTCATTTCAACTCATCAAATTAGTTACAAAAACTCAGTTACACAATTTCAACCTTTTTTATGAGTTGAAGTGACTTGTAATTAGTTGAAATAATGTAAAAACTGCTTAAATGACTTATTAAAGCCAAGTTGACTGGATTTTAAAATTTAAGGCAGCAAAGATTTTATTTTTACCGTGTAGCACTGTCATACATGTTTGATCGACAAGGTCTTCCTGTTCCTGAATATCCTTTTGAGGGTCAGTATAAAGTTACTTAAATGAATAAACATTGAAAAACATGGACGTCTGGCATGGCATTCTTATGCAAGCTTGGGATTTGCTTGAGTTTTTAAATACAGGTCTTCTAACACTGTAGATAAAACAGGGCAGATATTCTACAGGAAACAGAAAGCGTGTCTAGGCTTTGATGGATTCATAAGATATTGTTGATGCAGATGAACTTAACAGTACAGCATAAAGCAAAATTTCCTCTCCGTCATTAACAACCTTCAGATAACATGTTTTGTGCCAGGATAAACAGTAGAACATGATAACAAAGCTTAGCATTAGTCAGCGATGTGTATATTCTCAACACCGGATCTCTTGAGGTGAAGCACGTAAATGCAGTGCTTGCTGTTTCATTACATAACTCAAAAAACAATGAGGATATTATGCAGCTTGTCCAAGATGATAAATGCATCGTTGTAGTGTACTCCGGCAGCTGGTGGGTGACGACAAATTCTATTTCTGTGTTTTTTCTGTTATCTGCCAAACGTTGCTTTTTGATCACGCATTGGCCAAACTGTGGCAGACTATTTACTACTTTGGTTCACTTCATACACAAGTAGAGATTAGAGTTCTGTGATATAGGCAAATAAATGATGTGGGCATTTTCAGCATTATGGACATTTGAAAATGATCTCACAGGAATTTGTACATATTTTACGAGTTGGCCAATTCATACGAAATCGCATGATGTAACCTGTACAAAAACATACGATTAGTTGGAAAAAAACTACAATAAAAGCCCTTCCGTAACCCTAACGTCACTGAGGAGAAGACAAATCGTACTAAACATACGAATAAGATTGTACGAATTCGTATGAATTGGCCAACTTATACAAATTCCCACGAGATTGCACTGGACCTTTTAATTCAAAACTTGAATATACATTTTCACAGAATGTATTTATTATTGAACTATCTGTTTATATTTTACTAAAGCCCTGTTTATAGAGTCTAGACATTACAATGAACACAATAAATATAATAATAATAATGATAATAGTGTTTTTCTATTATTATTATTATTATTATTATTATTATTATTATTATTATTATTATTATTATTAGATTTATTGATAATAATAATAATAATAATAATAATAATAATAATAATAATAATAATAATAATAGAAAAACATTATTATTATCATAAGATTTATTGTTGTTGTTATTAGATTATTAGATAATAATATTATAATTAGTTTTTTGCATGCACCAATGTAACAGTACAAATAGCAGTAATATTTTACATATAAAGTTTTACATGTTTTTTGTTTACATTTTAGAGAATGAGATTCCCATAAACTTTGTTTCATAAACATTCAATATACCACTCAGCCCTAGTATGAATCATCCTCAGCTACTCCAAAGTCAGCCTATCCTTGTCATTTCTCAGTTTTTTATCGTTTCATTCCAAGAACTCAAAGCACACTCAGCATTCATATTACGACCATGTCAAAAGTAGCTGGCAAACACAACTGTCTATGCAATTGACATTCAATCACAGATTCACAGTGGGAAACGCATTATTTTCCATTACAAGCGTTGACAGAAATACATATTGGACTGACCCACAGCAGCAGTGTATCTGACCACCTTTTTCATTTGGTTTTAGATTCCACAGATCAGCTACGCTTCCACGGCCCCGGAACTAAGTGACGACCGGCGGTACGATTTCTTTTCTCGTGTGGTGCCACCCGACTCCTTCCAGGCGCAGGCCATGGTGGACATAGTGAAAGCGATGGGATGGAACTATGTATCTACAGTGGCTTCCGAGGGATCTTACGGCGAGAAAGGGGTGGAAGCCTTCATGCAGATTTCAAGAGAAGCAGGTGAGTCCAAGCAATGCCAAAGAGTGTGTGAAGATATCGTTACTAAAACCCGAGGGCAGTGTTTGTAGAAGTGCATGAAGGGATTTCTGCTAAGATGGTTTGGGCTGTTCTAATAACAGCCTGTCATCGTATTTTTACAAACAAGTCCTATTCACAGAGAAGTCTTTGGATTACATTTCTCATTCATCTCTGCAATACAGAGTTGATTGCTAGAGACTGCTGCAAACTTTCAATGGGAAATTTGATGGGTTTACCCCAACAAGAATGTGTAAACAGTTTGAATGGCTGTCAACATCGGACGCGTTGTGTTTCTATGATGATTCCAACACAATACACACACTCACTCAAATGTCTCGCAAAATAAAGTGTGAATGCGCCCCAGAGGAAAAGAGATTAATTCAAGACGTCGTCCTCATTAGTGAAAAAAGCCAATTACTGGAACTTGACTTGTACCTTTTAGGGCACAAATTAGATTGTAAGGTGTAACCTGACATGATGGCTAATTGGGGTTGCTTGTTAGGATCTATGGTATATGAGCTAACTTGTTTTTGTTGTTGTTTTTCTTTTACATGAATAGCAACAAAAGTTACTGACAGCTAATTATGATGTTTGATAGTTGACATTTCCTGGTTTGGTTTGAAACACCATCAGAAAATAGTTATTATTTTTTTATTCATAATTGATATGCATGTCCATGAAGTCCATGAAGGTGTTTTGCTTTAACTAGCTATATTTGACCCGT
Organism: Beaufortia kweichowensis; assembly: GCA_019155185.1. Taxonomy (NCBI): domain Eukaryota; kingdom Metazoa; phylum Chordata; class Actinopteri; order Cypriniformes; family Gastromyzontidae; genus Beaufortia; species Beaufortia kweichowensis. Next base: position 8,528,125 of record CM032818.1, on the reverse strand, counting down.
TTTACTGTGAGTTACCAAATTGACTCCAAAATATTTGTAGTTCCTGGTGTTGTTAATGAATGATTCATTACATAATATTGCTTTAATATTTTACTTTCATTACATACATTACAGTATATAATTAAAGCAAATAAGCTGTAAATGTCATTGTGTTGACTTTTAGTGTTATTGGAGATCAAGTGCCCTGTGCGATTATAGCTAAATGTATAATGTAATCATTCAATAATGAGTGACATTCTCAGTATAAACTCAGTAGTTGGTGGAGGGAAGATTTTTTCCATGATACGAGAAAGTTTATTGTAGAGGTTAGTTTAGTATGTTGGCAACAGCCACTGTGCTAAGCCTTAAGGCTACAAATGTGGCCTAATAGCCAAATGTTTTCCTAATGTTAACGGAATGTTTTTCTAATGTTAACTAATTCGTAAAACATCATGCAAATCGTCGCATATACTTTAGTACAACAGTTTACTTAAGAATACTTTTACAAACAAATATTTAATCAAATATTCTTTCGGCTGGGGTTTTATGTGGTCTCAATTAATTATGTAGTTGTGGCAAACATGAAAATTTAATAAAAAAGTTGTGGATATCCATCTTGATGCTGTAGCAGCTCACATATGGATTCTCCCCATATTCACACAACTTCAGAGACTTTTCGACACTCGGCACATTCTGTTAATTGGGCACATTTTCCAGTTTAGTATTGAGGTGGAATATATCTCCACAGACTGTCAGTGCTGTAGAGAGCTTGCATTAGCAACATTTCTCACTTTTTTCTCTTTTTACATCTTTTTGTGTCAGAGTCCATGCAGTACTTTACCTTGAGAATCAGAATTAGTGATTAAGAGTATAGAAGATGTACCACTCAGACAAAGAACGAATACAATACATCCTTAAACACAAGAAATGAGCAATGAGAAATTGTGTGTTGAGGATTCGTCAGGTAGAAAATGTTTCTGGTTTAATATACAGTATTTGTTAGTGTTCAAGACCACCTAAACCGAGACCAAGACTTTGAAGGGTCGAGACCAAGTCAAGACCAAGACCAGTGCAAGTCCCCACACTGCATGACACACTTATGATAAAATGTGGAATATGCATACGATTGGCACTTCTCTCGTGTGTGTGGGTGTGTAAGAGAGAAGTTTTGATAAAATAATCAAAAGGCATTGCAGATATGTGGGAATTTATCTTTTTCTTCTATAAGCAAATAAATGCGAACAAACACTTAAGAGCTGAAATTAACTTAACCATTTATTCAGAACTCCTTTTCCATGGTTTGATCATCCACATAACACAATGCAGGTGTTTCAGCCATAAAATTACAAAAATTGTATAACAGAAGATTTGGATGACATCTCTCCGACAGCCACGGTCACGGTGACGGCACAGCTTGCTCTCCTGTCTCCCGCATTCACGTGTGGAGTGAGTGTGTGTGTGTGTGTGATGTGATGTGGGGGTTGGGAGTAAAAATGCAGTCGATTCCGAGACGAGACCAAGACCTTTCTCGAGTACTACAACACTAGTATTTGTTGGCCTTGGAAACACATTCCCATCAACCAATCAGATTTAGGCATGTTTAGTGTGACATAATTTTTGTGATGCGCCTCTATATTAGATTTATAGATTAAGTTTGTTATATTAGATTAAGTTTGTCGGGTTTTTTTTTTTGAATGGTTCACTTAATTGCACTTGCTGCATTACAGCTGGGGTCAAAGACGTCATTTTATAATTAAATTATTATTCTGTAACATCATGCCTAAAAATATCTTGGCACAATTCACTTGTTTATTGCAGAAAATAATGATTCATAGTGGCAAGGTGATGTTTAAGGACACGCCTGGCGGAGATACAAAATTGCCCAAAGCTTTCCCTCTCTTAACACTTCAAAAACAGTTCACCTATCAAAGTAAACTATCATTTTGTATCTTTTGCAACATTTTTACAATGGCTAAAGTAAGTATTTTATAACAGTAAAGTGCCTTTTACTTGTGATACTTGACTGTTCTACTTTTATTTCCATTCCTGCGAATCATAACGACTAGCCGACTTCAGATTACCATAACTTTTGGTATGAAAGGTATGAAAGAAATAAGGTATGAAAGAAATAAACAATAGATTTGAAAATGCTTGCAACCAGCTTTCATATGGTATCAAAACTGTGATATGTAAAATGATGGGTTTTCGTACATCACATCACATCACATATAATATATGTTTATATACAAGCTGCACGTGCAAGCCAATCCTCTACAATACCTCACGGGAATTTGTACGTATTTTACTCAGTACTCAGATTTGTACATTTTAGATCGATTTGTCTTCTCCCCAGTGACGTTAGGGCCTTTATCGTTGCTTTTTTCCTACTAATCGTATATGTTTATGTATATTTGTCTCGTGTTCAATCTCATGTTCTATGAAATGTGCATCTCCAAGCTTGGTTCGCAGACACGAATTACAACATTTTGACTGCAACAGCTAATCCAGATTATTACGCAGTTGCTTTACTGTCACACTCTTCGTCTCAGTCAGAGGCACACCTATGTTTCTACCTTGTCATATTATCTGTCTACCTCTTTACTTCAGATATATGTCATCTTAAGACCTATTCAGATGGGACGAGTTTTCCCTAAAGAGGTTAAGCAAACTTGTATTTCGCAGATGTACTTTGTGACTTTAATCCTGAACAAATGAAGCACAGCTTTGCATTTTCTCACAGAATCTAAACTGGCAACGCAAATTACTGTTTTTCCAACCCAGGGGTCCTATAGAGAAATCTAATTGCAGTCAAATATGATTGAATGTGAATGTGGTATTTTAGTTTTATTATTTTTTTTATTCTGTTCCACTTTTTTAAGTAGGAGTTTATATGGAGAATAACATTAAACTAGGGGTCACAGTTTTTCTATTATTTTCATTTATTCTTTATCACTTATTCTTTATCAAATACTCTGGATTTAGACCTTTTTGACAACTTTTAAGTATGATCCAATCTGACCTAAAAAATAAAATTAAGTAAGTACAGTGTAAGGAAAGTCCAAACATCAACTACTCATTGAACACTGTTTAAACAGTGACATGATCCTTTTCTTAAAACACACACAATCACATACTTCTTGTTTATTTGAGTGGGTCCACATCCAGAAAGCAGACACTCATCTCAATACCATCTAGTAGTAACACGAATTCACAGACGTCTTCTATTAATATTTGTCAAACACTAACATTGTTAGGAAAACTGTGTCCTTCCAAAAAGTGCTATAGCCTCGCATGCCAGGTATTTGCTTTGGTGGCCACCATGCCGTGTTCATTTTTAATGTTTATTTATGACACCATTACCAGTCCACTCGGGATCTGAAGAGAGACGGCAGTTATTAATGTTCCTAATTTGCATATTTGATTATCCTGCGTATGAGTGGCAGTTTGTGGCTGTTTACCACTGACACACACACGTATGGATGAAGCCATAGCTATAGCCATATGTTAAATAACTTTACCTTGATTACTTTAGGCGGTGTTTCCATATTTATGATAGCTAGAAGACTTGTCACCGTTCCTCAGGAGGAACACTTATGTTATTTCCCTATTCACTTTAATATGTCATAGTTGAATTTTAATCTAATCATGACAAACTAAAAGAACTTGAGTCTAAGACTCAAGATGAAATATTTGACAAATTTTCATAACGATAAATATAAACAAAAAATTTATTAAAAATATATAAACGTTTTTATTTGAAATTAAAAAAATATTAAAAGTTACTGTAATTTATAAAAATAAAAAATACTACTTAAAGATGTATTTTTTCATGTTTCATGTTATACACATTTTCATGTCTATACTCAATTTGTGCTGTGACGGTTATCAGGTTAAAGTGTTACTTGTGATTTGAAATAAATGTGGTCACTGAACTTGCACCTGGGATGCATTTGTGTTGAATGCTCTTGGGATTATTTATTCATGATTGGTCATGGTTATATTAAATTAAAGTGTATGTTTATATCTGTGAACTATACAGATCCTAATAAAATAAATCCTCAGATGTTTTAAAGACTAACCATGCATGAAAATGTGTGTTCTATAACCAACACTTAGAGGTTTACCAGTTCTGCTCCCTTTTAAAAGATGAAAAACATCCGCATTAGCAGCTGCAATGTTTAAATAACGTTTTCTAGATGGGTTTTTTTAAGAGTTTCTGGAATTTGTCACAACTTTATGTGGTTTTGTGGGTGACCCTGATCACCCTGTCTGGGTTTATTTTTCACTAATGATGGGCCGACTGTACATTATCCTGCTTATTACACTGTTAAGTGTCACATAAATAAGTAATTGACCACAAAATATTGATTCGAGTTTAAATATTTTATTAGTTATTTTATTACGTCAAACATTTAGGTAGCATTGATGAAGGTTTCTGGATGAGCGCTTTGATCCGAGTATTGAGAAGTCTGCGGTTGCACTTGGAATTGCATCACATTTCGAAAGAAAGTTGGGCTTTGAAGATCACTTTTCCTTTCCTATCAAAACTTATTTAAAATTAAACTTTTAGACTTATACTGTGTGACATAAATACACAATTTTATCAGTCTTTTGATCGAGTCTTGTTATTGTTATTTCTCTCATTTTAAATAGATGTGAAATAAAGATTTTTTGTTAATATACATTATCACATCCAAGATGTGATATACTGACTACATATATTTTTGATTCTTCTTTAGATTTTTGACAATTCTTTCTGAACTACTTTCAATTCAGAAGTACATTGACTCTCGTGTAGATTCATTTTGTGTGAAGAAATCTTAAAAAGTAGGATAATACCGAAGGAGAACCAGTCATTAATAATGCAGAAAAATGACTTCATGTGTTGTCTGATCCCTCATTAAAATTGCAAAAGATCCGGCCAGTGTTGTGATATGGTTTTGAGTAGTAGGAGCTTTCAGACGGCCTTTCCCAAAAAAACGCCTGAGACGGCAGGCAAATATAGGCGACGGATCCATTCATTTTATATGAGTTTGTTTGTAAACGACTGTTTGTGGTTTGCATGTAGTTTGCATAACTTTGATATCGCAGTGGTGTAAAAAACACATTTAATTAACCAGTTCAAAAAGTTTTGCTCTAATTTATTTGATCTGGTCTAAAAAGTCTCATATAAAAAAAACGACTAAAATGAAAGTTTTGAGCTTGTCTGCTCAAAACGTTTTGTATGGGTTAATATATGGTTAATGTTTGTGTGATGTTTTGCACCCCATCTTAGCAAATATTAGATCATTTGGCATTACATTTCACTTTTCTAAGTAGAAAGTTAATATTAAACAAATCCTTGCTTTGCCTATAACAGTTTTTGTGATGCATAAAAGGGTTTTGGTATGTCAGCAAAGATGCATCTGAAAAGGTTTTAGGTATGTCTATGTAGTTTAAGAAAACTGTTTTAATCTGAGTTGTATACCTCACATTTTGCCCATTTCTGTACAGTTTAGATCAGCTCTGGTAACCGGGAGAAAGGAATTGGGCTATTTGAATGTCTCTATCATCTTTCTCTATTTCTTCGAATTCCTTTGAAGGCTTAGAAGAATAAAACCTAAATCACATCTGTGAAAATCATCCCATTCAGCGGTCCGGCGTCAAAGGAATCCGGTCGAAACCTTTGATCCATCAATCGCAGTATCACGGATGATGCCTTTCATTAATAGTGCTTTATACAGACCCACTGCGCAACTGATACTCTCAGGAACGAAATCACTATGTCTAACTTTCTTTAAGTGATTTGTCAATTAATGGCTTTAAAATGACAGCACGTTTCATTGATTTTGAGCTAATGGTCAGAACTGGGATTGGTCTTTCTGCAAGAGGCAAAACACTCTGTGTTTCATTAGCTCTTGCTGAATCAGTATGCCATTAAGAAACTGTAGCACCTAATTTGGCAAGACCACAGTCATAATAGTAACAGTAGTGCTGACATTGAATCTGTGGACACATTCATTAAATAAGTGTACATTTCAGTGTCAATGCCATCACTTCTAGCATCATGAGTTGCGATTAAACATCTGCCAGGTAATTTCAAGCAGCAAAAAACAATTCAAGACATTGCAAATGTAAACTGGAACAGTGCTAGGTTGTAAAGAATGCAGTAGAACATAAATTACCAGACATCATTTATTAGGACTGTACAGCATCAACAAAATTATGCTTGACTTCACTACAAATCTAGCCATATACCCAGTTATAAAGCTCTTAACTGTTGTGTAATAAATTATTGCTGCCATGATCACTAGAAAACATACAGAAATGTCTCTTTTTACATTAACTCTTTTTTTCTTGGTAATAGTAGAATGTTAATTGAGTCAGTCAAATAGTGCTGATGTGGTTGATACTGCATTTTCTATAATAAGATTCATTAGCATTGAAAGGAGACGTGTTTGGGATGAGAAGAATGCGTCTTACTCTCGGGATAGGACTAAATCTGTATAGCATCTGCTGTAACTGCTGATTATATGTGAATTAAATAACTGACAAAGTAACTGGGCTGTTTAGTCACCCCAGAATATAGTTTTCAGTTATTGTATTTTAGATAAAATACCTTTGGGTCCACTTTTTGTTATAGTTCCAAAAACAAAAATGGATTCACTGTCAACGAGGGCAGCTCATGGATTGGATTTGAGCATGGCTAAGTGGACCACAGTTAAAGAAAGTTCACCACTTTCAATTAATCAAACCAACAATTAGCATCTTCTCTTATATTCCTCTATTAAAAGAGTATTTTTTCTGCACTGACAAATGACACAATTTTAACTTTGTTTAAAAGTCATTTACTGTAATTGACACGGAAGCTATAAGCGTGAAGAAAATCATGCTAATTTTCTACTAGTAACTGCTCGTAGTGCCGTTCATATTGGCTTATGTCATAAATGCAATAATTCTAACATGACTTACTGTAATTGCTCCAAGCTTGCCGTTATATACGGTTGCCATTTATTGCTTATTTGTGATCTTTTTGGCTTAATTTCAAGCTTAAGTCTTAGAAAAGCATCAGATCACAGGGAAGTAGATGCAGAGGGGTATTAGCAAGTCAGTCACTAGACTCGACTTGTGCTCAGGTAACAATTTAGTGCCCTGTGGAGTGAAGAGTCGAATGGGGGAAGCTGTTATTAAGATGTCTCTCCCCCTGTTCTTCTCAGGCTGGGAACGCAGTGCCAACATATCAATGAGAGCTTTTCACACAGCGAGCCCTTTTGCCAATACATTATTCATCTTGCCTCCGTAGCTTTACTCTTCCATGAGCGCCAGTGGCGTACAAATTGTACAAGCAAAGAATTCTGTGCCACTTTGCTATATTATGAGACATTAAAACTCATTGATAGCCTGATAGAAATACAAAACTGGAAATACGAATGGGAATATAAATTTTTTGTCAGTCTTTCTGTCTCTAAAAGAGACGACAGAAGATCAATCTGTTGAATAGAGGACGGTAATGATGGACTAATGAGATGACTTAACCTTTGGCAAAACTGCTGCAGGAGTGCCGCCCTCGATCAATAGGGGCTTGTTTAAGGGCTTGCTCGACAGTTGTAAACTGAACGGCTGATTAGTGAATTAGATGCACAGTTGAGTTGCGTGGATACACAATGCAATTGACTTTCAGACAAGATGGAGGTCAGAGTGTTTGTGATTTTTAACCGCTATCCATTTGTGCCATGTAAACCTTCTGCTTTGCCTCATTAGATACATTTATACAGTACACTGCAAAAAATATTTATCTATTCCTATTTTTTAAGGCTGTTTGCTAACAGGCTAAAAAATAAAGTGAAGAAATAAAGGGATATCAAGTATATTTTTTAAGACTTTGGTTTAAGAATGTGTCAGTGCATTTAACAAATGAAAGCTACTACGTCTCATTTGTTTAATTTCTTTTTAATTTGAATTTGATGGGGACAAAAATGACATCATATTACATTCGTAACAAAATACAACATTCATAAAATATACATTTTTTCAGGCGAAAACAGGTTCAAATCATGCAAAGCATTTAAAATCCTCGTCTTGACTTATTTGGGATTTGCCCTGTTTTTGGTATTGCTTTCTTTTATTATTACTTTTATTTACTAATTTACGTACAGTAAATGACATTAAAATGGCACTATTGTATAAATTGCATAAATACTGTCGGACTGCTGTCAGTTTTTTAATATTTGCATTATACAGTTTCACAGTCAACAATAGCCTTGAAATATGTTCCTTTTCCACTTGCTATCAAATGTTGAAATACCATTTTATGCTGTTTAACGTAATGTTTTGTATGGTGTATCTGGTTTGCTGAAAAGTACTTAGCAATGCAGTCTTGCAATTCATTATCAATTATGTTTTGTTTTTTGTTGCTTGACTAGCTTAGTAAAAAATGTGTCGCACAAATTGCAGTTTGCTTCGCATTGCGAAGAGTAATTAGGGTTGAACGCGTGAGGTTATATTCTTCATCCATCCTGTGAATTGTCAATGTGTTAATCGTCCACTCGTAACTTCATTATGCAACATAGTTTGCTCATGATAAATCGCAGAGACAGCTTAATGACTCCATTCCACCTCCGGCCCCTGTGAATGCGAAACTACAAGCTGTGCATCGAAAACAAGCTAGCCGGCATGGGTTTAAGCAGGCGTAAAATCATTTTATTCAAACTTGCTTTATTGAAATAGCAAATGTATTCAGGAGTGCTGGCGAGCATACTGGAATACCTATGTCCTGGGGAAGTGCTTTAACTGCAGGTTTTACAATGCAGCCCAGGGTGATATCTGAGAAACACTGTTGGAAATGAACAACCACCAATCCTACATTAATACAAGAAGCTGAGGCACGCAGACAATCTTCAGACAGAATTCTTGACATGAGCAGTGCACCATGGGAGTTTTCCGAGTAGCCATTTGCCTTTTATCTCTTCATTTTATCACAGTTTCATTACTCTACTGCTCATGTTAGAAGCTAACAGTATTAAACTATATATGATTTCAATTTCATGGTCATTGTTAGGTCTATATAGATTTAAAGTTTAGGAATCATTGTAAAATATGAATTGCTTGTGGGATCCTACTACAGTTTTATATTCTAGCAGTAAGTGATTTGTTATAAAATGCTCTTTCTTTTGACAGATTTTGCCACTTAATGCCAAAAAGTGTTACATAGCAGTTGTCGTTAAAAACACATTGTAACCAATGACTTACCCATCTTAAAATGCTTAGTCAACACTCTGCCTTAGGTAAGCCAAGCCATTGAGCTCAGTTTGAGTCTTTTTTTACCTGAAATAATGTTGTTTCTGGTGAGTATTAATAGCGCTGTAGAGCAGTGGCACAGTCCAAAACAAATTACTTTTGAATAATTCAGAACCAGCTCAAATACTATATTTCTTTTTAGCATTCTATGCTACCTCACATGCTTACAATCCCAATAGAGCAAGCATATGCAGAGTTTAGCCTGTCGGGGTGTTGAATAAAATGTTAATGTCAATGTAACCTACATGATTGTTCGTGTTTTCAAATAGGAATGGTTTGAAAGCAGACACGCACTTTTGTTTCCCCCCTCACTAATGCGTTTGTGCATATTTTTTTCTGAAATTGTGGTATTAATAAAACATTAATCTCATTAGCACAGATATTGTATATACATACACGGCACAGATATTTATTGATAGTTCAGGGGACTTTGACTTTGAGATGTGTGTGAACAGTATGCAAAATGATTACATCTATGTTTATGAGAATATAATGTGAAATTTGCTTCTGTAAAAGTAAATTTGCTTTTGTAATGTGACTCTTTTTTTAATAAGTGAATGAGAATGCTAGACAAAATGTAAGATAGATTTAACCTGTTTGGTGTCACTGTTCCACAGGTGGAACACTTAGGTTATTTCAATATTCACTTTATTTTTTAATGGTTAATTTGTAATTTAATCATGACAAACAATATATTGTTGGAAAGGTATAAGACTTAAAAATAAATATTTAATAAATTTTTAAATTTTATTTAATTTCATTTAAAATAATAAAAATGTTATTTTAGTGTTATTTTTTTAAATAACCTAAAATTAAAAAAAAAATTATATATATATATATATATATATATATATATATATACACATACATATATATATATATATATACAGGGAGTGCAGAATTATTAGGCAAATGAGTATTTTGACCACATCATCCTCGTTATGCATGTTGTCTTACTCCAAGCTGTATAGGCTGGAAAGCCTACTACCAATTAAGCATATTAGGTGATGTGCATCTCTGTAATGAGAAGGGGTGTGGTCTAATGACATCAACACCCTATATCAGGTGTGCATAATTATTAGGCAACTTAACAAAAAACAAATTTATACCCATTTCAATTATTTATTTTTACCAGTGAAACCAATATAACATCTCAACATTCACAAATATACATTTCTGACAATCAAAAACCAAACAAAAACAAATCAGTGACCAATATAGCCACCTTTCTTTGCAAGGACACTCAAAAGCCTGCCATCCATGGATTCTGTCAGTGTTTTGATCTGTTCACCATCAACATTGCATGCAGCAGCAACCACAGCCTCCCAGACACTGTTCAGAGAGGTGTACTGTTTTCCCTCCTTGTAAATCGTGACATTTGATGATGGACCACAGGTTCTCAATGGGGTTCAGATCAGGTGAACAAGGAGGCCATATCATTAGATTTTCTTCTTTTATACCCTTTCTTGCCAGCCACGCTGTGGAGTACTTGGACGCGTGTGATGGAGCATTGTCCTGCATGAAAATCATGTTTTTCTTGAAGGATACAGACTTCTTCCTGTACCACTGCTTGAAGAAGGTGTCTTCCAGAAACTGGCAGTAGGACTGGGAGTTGAGCTTGACTCCATCCTCAACCCGAAAAGGCCCCACAAGCTCATCTTTGATGATACCAGCCCAAACCAAACCAGTACTCCACCTCCACCTTGCTGGCGTCTGAGTCGGACTGGAGCTCTCTGCCCTTTACCAATCCAGCCACGGGCCCATCCATCTGGCCCATCAAGACTCACTCTCATTTCATCAGTCCATAAAACCTTAGAAAAATCAGTCTTGAGATATTTCTTGGCCCAGTCTTGACGTTTCAGCTTGTGTGTCTTGTTCAGTGGTGGTCGACTTTCTGCCTTTCTTACCTTGGCCATGTCTCTGAGTATTGCACACCTTGTGCTTTTGGGCACTCCAGTGATGTTGCAGCTCTGAAATATGGCCAAACTGGTGGCAAGTGGCATCTTGGCAGCTGCACGCTTGACTTTTCTCAGTTCACGGGCAGTTATTTTGTATTTGGTTTTTCCACACGCTTCTTGCGACCCTGTTGACTATTTTGAATGAAACGCTTGATTGTTCGATGATCACGCTTCAGAAGCTTGGCTATTTTAAGACTGCTGCATCCCTCTGCAATATATCTCACTATTTTTGACTTTTCTGAGCCTGTCAAGTCCTTCTTTTGACCCATTTTGCCAAAGGAAAGGAAGTTGCCTAATAATTATGCACACCTGATATAGGGTGTTGATGTCATTAGACCACACCCCTTCTCATTACAGAGATGCACATCACCTAATATGCTTAATTGGTAGTAGGCTTTCCAGCCTATACAGCTTGGAGTAAGACAACATGCATAACGAGGATGATGTGGTCAAAATACTCATTTGCCTAATAATTCTGCACTCCCTGTATATATATACACATACATACATATATATATATATATATATATATATATATACATATACATATATATACATATATATACATATACATATATATACATATATATATATATACATATATATACATATATATATATATACATATATATATATATATATACATATATATACATATACATACATATATATACATATATATACATATACATATATATACATAAACATATATATATATATATATATATATATACATATATATATTATTTTATTATTTACTCACCCTCATGTCAAACCTGTATGACTTTCTTGCTTCAGAAGAAGATATGTTGCAAAACGCTGGTTACCGGCACCCATTCACTTTCATAGTATGGACACAAGGTACAATGGAAGTCAATGGGTGCCGGTAACCAGCGTTTTGCTAAATATCTTCTTATGCTATATGTTCCACAATAGAACGAGTCATATACAGGGTTTGAATGACATAAGGGTTTAAAAATTATGCCATAATTTAGATTTTTGGGTGAACTATCCCTTTAATTTGTGCAGTTATACAGTAGTTGTCAGGTTAAGTGTATTCATCATGAGTTGATTATGACGATATTTATGTCATCCAAAATACAAGTCGTTTCAGAGGATGAGCAAGTTATAAATTTTTAATAAATTACTAGAAACATCCATTAGGAGAGTAAATAGGATCTATCTTGATTTCTTGTCAAACATTCTTGATTTTTTTTTTTTACTATCAGTGTATTTTCACAGTTATAGATTGATGAAAGTGTAGATGTAGATGATTCATTTAAATATATAAACTGACCCTCTGTTCACACTAAGACTTCAACAGTCAATCACTTAAATTTATGGAGGCAATCCAACAGAAAACCGATCCCCCCATCCATTAGTAGAGCAGTTCTCACTTTTCTCTTAAAGTCCATTACTGGATAATGGATGGCCGAAGTGCCTCTTACTTGCCATGCTCTTGTCTCTAAACTTGCACTTCATCTAGTGTTGTGGACTCCTCACTTGGATTACGGCCAAAAAGACCTGTAAAAGAGGCTGTAAAACAGATTAGACTGTCAGACACTCTTGACAACAGATCTGTGAGCTTCTAATGGTGCTGATGTCAAGGTGCATGCTGGGAGACAGGAAGCAAAGGGGTGTTTCTAGATGATATTTATTGCTTTGCTGGCGTAATTGTAACACCTTATTAAAATTAGTAAAGTGCTGCAAAAGAACTATATGCCCTATTTACAGTACTTCCATGACTCTTTTCTTAGTAGTAAAATGCTTATTTAAAACCTGAAAGGTGAAAAAGTGTCATTTCTAGGTCATTACTGTCACAAACAGAATTACAAAATAAGCTCCTGAACACGCGTCCATCAGCTTCCTGGTCAGCGGTTGTTCAAGCAAATATATAGTCTTTTTTACCTTTGGTCAAGGAAACAGATCTTGCCTCAGACCCATTGATTGACCCAAATTAATCTACTATCGCTTATGTACAGTTGTCTGTGTTGGGATAGATGTATTTTTACAAAAAATTGCATTTTGTTGTTTTTTGCCATTTGCATGCTTCTGCGTTTCAACAATGTAAATTATATGTTTGTTATTTTCAGTTTTGTGTCTTGTCTTGTTGATATTTGCGAATGTTCAGTATTCATTTCTTCTGTTCACGTAGAGTATTTGACCTTTTCGGTTCTCCCAGAGTCCCTTAAGCTGTGTGGGTAGTGAGAGATTTTTGCGCCCTAACAAATGGAAATATGGCCAGCAGAATATTAATTCGAAACCTTAGGGGGTGGGTGAGCCATTTGAAAGACTGCTTGAGGTTTTACCTCACGAAAGCAAGATTAGGCAGCATATGCCCAGCTTATGTTCTGCGGAGACTTGTTTTGTTCTGAGAAGTCTGTCATTTAGTGAGAAAAGCCGTGTTTATCGACTCAGTCACGGTTTAAACGTGGATCACAAATGTCAATATCGACCCTAATTAAACTTCATTAAAGTACATTTCTGTTGCTATTGTGAAAAATGTTACGTTAGTGCACATCATTCGAAAACCGACATACAAATCACGTGAAGTTTTCTCTTTCACAAACAAATACGTCATATTACGAAAGTAAATTGGGCTGGAATGGCAAACAGATGCTGTTGTATTCGTGTTCCATATGTCTGAATGTTGGTAGTTGACAAATAAATATATGACTGTGTCATATGGTGTAACAGCAAAAATGTAGAAAAAAGTTACAAATAGCATGAGAGATTTATCTTCTTTGCTGGAGTTACAAATCGGATAAGAATTTATCTCACTGTAATTGTTAGGTTTTTTTTTCTAAATTTTTTGTAGGTCACACCATATGACATAGACTTTTGTCAACTACCAATATACAATATTGTATATATGGACTTGACAGTTTGATAACACATCCCTTGAGAAACCACAGAATGTGTTGAATAGATAGAAAATTTTACGTGTCCCCTAAACCCCTTCATTAAAATAGAATGTGGCTGTATAGTTTTCTCAAAGTTTTTGCTAGGATCGCAAGAAAAAGACAGTCAGTGTCACCAAATCTTTCTAGTCAAGCAGGGGTCAACAGTTAGACCTACAGCTGTCTCTTAGTTTGGTGTTGATGGGTTGACTGGGGGACAGGGTTTGTCAGATATGCTGATGGCCATTCCTTCATAGGTTCGGTTTATGATGTATGAGATTTGGAAGAAGCTGCTTGGCAGCTGTCAGAAGTTGTCCAATAACTGACAATTTTAAACTTTGGTTTCTGTAGAAATGTCCAACACATTGTGCATGGGGTCTGTTGAGCTTTTAAAATAACTAAAGCTGCGTGTACACCGACAGCTTGTCTCTCTCTGTGATGTCATAAAAACTGATTTCAAGTCGCTCTTCATTTGCCTAAAGTAACATTTCCCAACTTTGACACGCCCACATCCTGTCGCCAATGGTCAATGTCGCTTGTGTTGGAAGTAGCCTAAATGCTTTAGTTTTACCATTAAACTAGTCATGTAATAAAAAATAACCATTGCTAGAGGTATTTTCATCCATTTTGATGTTTACAGAAATGATCTTAAAGTGGATGGGGACACATTATAAACCTTCATAAATATAGATGACATAACATATGCCCTGTAGTACTAATTAATGGGATGAATAGTAGGTAAGTGGACACTTTCCATGCTAGCTTTATTACCACTGTTATCACTTAGCTAATTTGTGCATAGCGCATTTGTGCAAGTCTTCTTTATATCGTTGTATGGCAAGTTATAGCTTATTTTGCTCTTTGCAATGTGGCAAATCAAAGTTAAAATCTCATTACCTTTCAAAAATGTGTAGGCAGTGGTGAAATTGATTGCCCAGGAATCATAGTCATATGTGGCTTTGCAGCTTATCAATAGAAAACCAACCCTTTAGAGATGAATGGAAAGAAAATGATGCTTTATTCACCCCGCTTCAAGTCTTAAACCGATGCGTTTCACTAAAATTCTCATTTGGATAATCTGGCCCTCAATAGATAGTCATTGAAGAGCTCATCCTATAACGGTGAGCAGTAAAGCCAACTTGGATCCAAATTGATCCAGGTGCTAATCACTGTTTTGGACTCTACTGTCTTTTAACGCATCCCTTGAGAAACCACAGCATTTGTTTAGTGGATAGCGAGCAAAATGCACATTAATATTTTACCGGTGTCCTCTAAAATCCTCCAGTGACAGCAAAATCTCCTTGGATCCCTTCCGGGAGCTATTTTTCTGTCAGCAAATCAACAAGGCTCCCTTTTGTTTCTTCGACAATCCCACAGTTTTCTTTCTGTGTAAGCCTTCAATAAAAGCATTTTTTATCCGGTATCCAGTTTTATCAGTTTCACATTGTTTTCCTCTCAAAAGTAAGCCTTTTGTGTCATGGTGGGTGTCACAGTTACGTCACAGTTCTACCTCAGGGCATGAATGCTGCTATTTTTGTTGGTGACTCCTAATGTTGTTAAGTAGCTCCAACCTATCCCGGTTGTTCTCTGTTGTTTCTAAACCTTTCAATCTATGTTTTGTTCAATCTTTTTGTTTTCTAGTCCTTTGTTTTTTCTCACTGAAGAAACAATCGAGGAATAACAGTCATGTCTTTCCAAGCGCTGGTGTGATACGTGACACTTTCGATTTTTTCTGAAACAAATTCCATTGACTAATTACTGGTGTCATTGCCTTGTGTGCGCTGAAGATGAGAAACAAGAGTTATGAGGAAGGAAACGCTCTGTTAGTGGAGATGAAAGAAGACCGCAGTCTAGTCATTAGTCTGTCATGCCAGGTTACGCTGTTTGTGCCCTTTCGACTGACATGTTTGTTATTTGAGGGCTGAGTGACAGGGAAGGGGTTGGGAGAAGCTCTGGATTGCGAGTCTGAGAACCGGATGAACTGATGTAGGCAGTGATTTCTGCCACTCTCCTACTGTGCACTCCTTCGATCAGTTTAGCTGTTTGTTTCTGAACCACCCTACAACTGGGTTGCTGAACAAACGTATGTGCTAATCAGTCCATCATGTGTCCGTGTGCCTTACATGGAGACGTAACGGTTGGATTCACGTTTGATCTGCTGGTTATTTATCTTTTAGAGACATTTTTTGTGTGTTTTCAACTAACATTAACAACTAATGATGTGTAGTAAATCCATTAACTTATAAGTTTTGTTTATACTTAAAACAGGAACACAATATAAGGCATACAACCAACCAAAATGAAACATAAAATAAGTGCAATAACCAAATGACAATGTACATTATTGAATTATTGAACCTTCCTCAGGAACTTCTGTTATTAAACTATTCACTTTAATATTTTCTTTTCAAAGTAATATTTCACAATCGCAATTTCACAAACTGTATATTGATGAAAAGGTATTAGACGCAAGATTAAATATTTGACAAATTTACATAAGAGTTAGCATAAACAAAATTTTTTAAAGATTTAAAAATGTTTAAAAAAATCTAATATCTAAAAATGAACAAAAAGGATTTTCCATGGATTTTCATGTGAATACTCAATATGTGCAGTGAACGTGTTAAACATCTCATTAATAACATAGATCAGTTTTTTTAAGACATTTTGAGACATTTTGTGTGTGTTTTACTTAACGTTACTTGTCTTCACTACATTTTAACTTCATTGAGAACATAGTGAGCTACCCGGTCAGTTTTCTGGGAAAGCAACTGATCAAACGCCTCAGTTTCATTACAGGGTTCAAGTCACTCGTAATTGTACCTAGTCAGACAAAATTGAGCACAAAATGAAGTGCTCCACTGGGTAGGTGCGAATGATTGATGTGTAAAATTATTAACATCATCAAATATTAGGAGCAAAATGGAATAATTTTTTAGATTCTTTTTATTTTGCTGCTCAGCTGACAGGGTGAATTATATGTGAGGGGTAACAGTGAACCTGGTAAGATGAAAGATGCAGGATTATCATGATTAAGCGGTAAAATTACTGTATGACACACCACCTTGAAAAGCTTTTAGCTTTTTTTTAAACAGCGGTAACGGGTAACAAAAATACAACTGGTCAAAATTCCAGTTAATATTTTTTCAATAATATTTCTGGATAATTCTTTCCGTATTTTACAAGAAACATTTGAAACAAAGTTGATCCTTTAATAAAAATAACATAATTCCATTTAGTCTCCTTAAGCAATAAAAGAGAAACCTCTGGGCAATAAAAGTGCAAAAAACGGTGCTATACCAGAAAATCATATTTTATTAAAAACAAAACTAAAAATGTAATGTAGTGGTTTAGTATTTTGATCTTCTCTTGCATGATCCACTATCAAGGCCTACAACCTTAGATCATCTTGTCACCAAGCAGCCTTTGACATTCACCCCCATGTTCCTCCGCTTCCGTGCGGAGCTGCAGGAAGCTTTCCATTTTTTCCTTCGCTCCCACCTGAGGACCTGTGACTCAGACACCAGCTCTAAGGTCAGACCGCAGTTGCTGTAAATCTTAACAATAAATTCAGTCTGAAGGACGAGGATCTCAGGTCTTTGGTTTCCTAGAACATCACCAAAAAAAATCAATGAAAGTTTGCCTTTATACTTTATATAAGACTGAACATTTCTTGTTTCACTCTGAAGAATCAAATTGACATGTTCTGTTTTTTGACATATTTTTGTTTACCTGGCTTGTTGGTTTGCAGAAATAACAATACAGAGTTTCCGACGCCACGCCATGCCATGCATTGATGGTATAGGTGTCTCATTGTCTATGTCAGGAAACCAGATTAAAGTACATACATAACCTGGAACATACATAATAAAATGTTTCGATGAAACCTAAAAAACAGTACAACATGTCAAGCGTATGATGATTACTTCTTTAAAGTATACATAATAACAGTTAAATGATGTACATTATGTGCACATCATATCCTTAAATCAGAACACTAGAACTAGTAACTTGAAACTAAAGCATAGACAGATTAATTGAATTGCAGCCTGTTTACTATGAATTTTATAATGTCTGCCGTTATTATGTATTTACCGGTGAAACCTATTAAAAACATGAAAAAATAGTCATAATTTTCATAATCTTTTATCAAAATATAATAACCGACATCAGCTGTTGGTTAGTGTATAGCAGAACTTTACTTTCGACAACATATCTGGCTCTATTCTGGTATAAAATATCAGTCGTTCTAGTATAGTAGTGTTGTCTGTGTCTATAGTGCCACATTTAATGGACTGCAGTGTTTTTCAAGTGTTTTTTTGTGATTAAAAATGCATTCAAATAAATGTATTCGAAAACCTTTCATTGCAAAAAATATTATTTTGTGTAATGGTACACGTTTTGAAAAGTTGGTAAGTTATACTCATTTAAAATTAATATTATTTTTGTTCTGTCAAGAACAGCATGTCTACTCTGCCACATAATATAAACAATATGCACATTGTTTATTCATTTATCTTTTGTACTCTTTATATAAAAAATAATTACTCATGCTTTGCTGTTACATAATCTTGAAAACGGGAGGAGAAGCAGACATTTTGCTTTTCAGTGAATAGTGAAAGCTATATATATACTAACATTAAATGGTTAGTATTGTAGTATTATAAATTAATACTATAATAAAATTAACATAAAATAATGGTAACAAAGAATATCATACAGTAAAATATAGCTAAAGCATTAACTAACTGTAGTGAATAAAGCTTTATTATAACCAAATTATATTTATTGGTTTTTGTTTAAACATCAAAACAGGAACACAATACATAGATATGAAGACAAACACAGGGTCAGCAACAACAAAAAAACATAAAATAAGTGCAATAACTACATTAAAATGTACATTCTTATAAATTACAACTATCCAGTGTTGTTTACATCTTTATTGCTTTATTAAAGTAGAACTAAAATTTTTGCATTTACCATCGAATTTATAGTATATGAGTAGTTGACAAATAAATATGTGACTGTGTCCTATGGTGTAACAGCAAAAATGTAGAAAAAAATAAAAATATACAAATAGCATGAGAGATTTATCTTCTTTGCTGGAGTTTCAAATGGGATGAGAAGGATTTATCTTACTGTAATTGTTGGGGTTTTTTTTTTTTTTTTTAAATTTGTAGGTCACACCATATGACATAGACTTTTATCAACCACCCATATATATGTATATATATGTATATATGGAGTATACATAAATTGTATTGGTATTGTAAACTGTCACCTGATACGGTTTATGTAAAGCTGACAAAATGTGTTTTTGTTTAAAGGTTTGCACTAAAGTATAATGTACTGTAATATTGCTTTGCAAATGGCATTCCTTTTAGTGAGTGACACATAGCTTATTCCTTTTTGGTTTGCATTAATATTTGCCCCCCCCTAAAATGAATGCCCCGTCGCAGTTGCTGTTGTAATCACCCAATCACATTTCATTTGGTTACTTAAATATCTCACAAATGGGATTTTATGGTTCCGGCTGTGAGCTATTGGACAGGCCTCGGTGATCTGAAAGAGTGTATTTCAGTCTCTCTGGACTGATCCGCTTAATGTTTCATCCTGTGTTTTGCCACTCTTGTTGCTTCAGCACAATAAAAACAAAAAAGAGAAGACTAAACACAGCTTTCACAGAGACAAAACATAGCTTTGAAGTTGAGTGGGAACATGGCTTTTAAGTTCAAGAGGAACCCCTCTTTGAATCCAGCGCACGCGTTCGTTTCCTCAGGAGCCTGGTCGCTTATTTACTTTGTTTACGCTGTGTTCACACTACCATCGTTTGGCTTCTCTTTTAACTTTTAATGCTATAGACGGTAAGAGTTTCTGTCCTGGAGCGACGCAAAAAGGATATATCATTGAAATGGCTGGCATGTACGGACATACATTAATTTGTAATTAATTGGACGTTTCTCAATATGCGTTTTTATTTCGTGTACTTGTGTTCTCGCTCTAGTGCATCAAAAACCTCGGTCTCAATACTTAAAGGGATAGTTTTCCCAAAAATTATTTTATTATTTACTCACCCTCATGTAATTTAAACCTGTATGACTTTCTTGCTTCAGCAAAAGACAGAAGAATATATTTTGCAAAACGCTAGTTACCGGAACCCATTCACTTTCATAGTATGGACACAATGGAAGTCAATGGGTGCCGTTAACCAGCATTTTGCAAAATATCTTCTAAATAACAAATAATCTTAAGGCATTTGCAACATTATACATATTTTTTTTTTGTGCATTTATCCATTTAAAACAAAACTCAACATACACCTGCCTGTAACGTTCATGTAATCCTGAAGACTTTCATTATAGTTTTTTCTAGTGTGTTTGATCAGGATTGTAGCTAAACTCTGCAGCAAAGTGGACCTCAAGGGCGAGAGTTGAGAACTTTTGATACAAAGTAATTATTTATGTAATTACTATTTACATATTCTGTGCGTGATGTTTACTTGTGAGATCTCCAGAAGTGTAACTTTTGATTGTTTTTCACAGACTCGAGAAGCAAGAACACAAAACAATTGAAATTGCAATGCAATTCAAAATAATAACTTCTTGCAGTGACATGCCTGCTATTCACATCAGCAAGCTTTTGAATTACGCAAACCAGGAGAGAATGTGCAGTACTACTGTGTTATCATTGTTATTTACTAGAAACAAAATTAGTTCATGTTTTTGTCAACCACAAAATGCAATTTCGTTGGAGTCTACTGTCTGCTCTGACTGGTTCTGAGTTTAACGGCTTGGATATCATTTGGTGCTTGTCACATTTCTCAAATCAAATGTAGAAAATGTCATTGATCCTGGAAGTAGAAATGATATACCAAGCTTTCTCACCAGCATCCATCCATTTACCGACTACATAAGAACAGGCTAAATCAAGTTATTGTGTGCAAATTGGACATTTCTTCTTCCTCTTCTTTTCAGTGGTCTCTCAGAAGTGCTAACCCTTCCAAGTAGCACAAAGAAACTTTTGAGTATCACTAGTAAAAAGGATTCAGGGGAGGTCAATAAAAATGTGTGGCATCGCTTTATGCAGTGAAATTATGGTGCAAATCCAGTAATGGTTTAAAATTTGCTTTTATCCAGTGTCCATACATTGATAGTTTGTTTGCAGTGCTAGGCTTTTCAGTTTGTAGCAGATCACCATGATTGTACATATGCATAAACAGCAACACTGCATCCAGACTGCCCCTTTAAAATGCAAGTACTGTATTTAATTAAATGTATTTAATTAAATAAAATAATGAACAATGTAAACAATGACTTTTTCTTCTGTGGAACACAGAATATTTTGAGAAACGTCAAACAGTGGTTTTGTGTCCATATAATAAAAGTAAATGAGTGCAAGTGATGTTTAGTCTATGAATGTTCTGCAAAATTAAACAGCTAGTTTACCCTAAAAGGTCTGTCATAATAACCTCACCCTATGTTGTGTCATACCCATAATGACTCTTTATCTTTTGTGGCCACAAAACACAATAATAAAAGTATCGTGTAGTCCATATGACTTATACCACACAATCAAAATATTAAAGCCTAAAATATGTATGCAACTTTCATGATGTAAAATCACTAAACTTCTTCCACTGGAAAAAAATAGTCCCTCACTGACTGTGATAGATGCTAACGTTGCTAAGGATGTAGCGTAGTGATACACAGATTAATCGGATGAAGCGGTCAGGGCTGTACTTTATCATGAATAAACCACAGTTATTGACCCATCAGAATCAGGGACACAAACTGGTTGTTTTATAAATTTCGGTATGTTCTTCACACAAATGTATCATTTTACTTCAGAAGACTTGGTGTATGGCTCATGAGTCCGAGTCCCTTTTCAGTTTTCCCTGTATGGCATAATCTTTTTGTAACAGTTCCCGTTTTATTTACTTAGACGAAAGAGAATCATATGAATTTGGAATGACATTAGGGTGAGTAAATGATGACAAAGTTTACTGTCTTGGATGAAGTATCTTCTTTATTTTACTGTCTTCTCTTCTTATATGCACACTCTCACTGTTCTGGGTTGTTGAAAAACAAACCTATTTAAGTTGATACAAAATGGCTGCAAAGATCGATTAGTCTGATGATCATGCCTGACACTGGTACAGTTCGCAAATATATGTACTTTGCAAAGTCTACAGGCTCTGCCATAACAAATTGCCTTTGTTAAGGTACAGTTTGCTCGGTTTGAGCACAGAACTGTTTTCTAGGTCAGCTTTATGAATGGACTGTTTTGTTTCCCAGGCCTACACAGTGAATTACAATATTTCAGACAAAGAAAGTCCAAGAGATGCTCCACTCAGTGCATCAACAACATTTTGTGAGAAGAATCGAAGAGAATAATGTGCGTCTATAGTGATGAAGATACTGAAGGTGAAGAGGGTGATAAAATATATTAGTTTCTTCGCCCGCAGCCTCGCAATGATTTTCCTTTGTTACATATTCAATAGAGATTAATTGCAGGCCCATGCAAACAACTTTCCCCCTAAGCCACAAATCAACATAAGATGCTATGCAAGGCCATCCCAGACGACACTGATATCTTGATTGGTTACGCCACCGTACCAATACACAAATGAGACGCTGTTGGGACTTATTGGATTCTTGCTGGCTGGTATTGAGCTTTTAAGTCCACATGATGGAGAGCGTCTTGCCTCGTTGAGTGGCATGTAGATTTGCCCTGCAATTTTAATTACAACCTTGAAGTTGTGAGTTACCTGCTGTAGTCGGATCATTCAAGCGAGGGCTTTGCTGGGATCTCAAGGCTGACCTTGTAAGTTTTCATAGTCTGTGTGTAATTTTTAGATTTAGTGGCCTTGGAATTAAGTCATATTTCAGACCATTGCCCTGGCTGGGGAATAGACATGAATTAACCTAAAAATGATTACCTAGATCAATATTTTGTCATTCATAACGCTGATAGATTTTCACAGTTCATCCTTGGACCGCTGGCAGCGGGGCAGCAGGCCAAGATTGGTAATAACTAGACTTTGTATGTGATTTGTGTCCAATATCCTGAAACTGAGTAAGAGTCATGCCCACATGCTCTGTTAGCTGTAGCCCTTCAGTGGACCGTCATTGAGATCTTTATTTATGGAGAGTGGCCTTACTGCATTGACTTTTTCAGATAAAAATCACAATGGTCATAAATCTCATATTCTTTATAGAATTAGACGGAGAGCCCTATAAGTGTATAAAATTTAAATGGAAAGGGACTTTTGTGGTGTCTTCTTAAAGGGATAGTTCACCCCCAAAAACTCACCCTCATGTCGTGTGAAACCTGTATGACTTTCTGGCTTCAGCAGAACACAGAAGAAGATATTTTTCAAAATGCTTCAAAATTCACTTTCATAGTATGGACACAAGGCACAATGGAAGTCAATGGGTGCCAGTAACCAGCGTTTTGCAAAATATCTTCTTTTGTGCTCCACAAAAGAAAGAATTATATACAGAGTTTAAATGACATAAGGATAAAAAAATAATGACATAATTTTATTTTGGGGTCAACTATCCCTTTAATGGTGTGCACACAATCCATTGTCAATGTTGTGACATCGACAACCTGTTAACTATCACCATTCCACAGGTGGAACACTTAGATTATTTCACTAATTACTTTATTATTTCATAGTTGAATTCTAATCTTATCCTGACAAACTATATATTGATGGAAAAGTCTAAAGGCCGGCATACACTGTGCGATTTCAGCAAAGTTCTTTTCAACACGCATTGTACGATTAAATTGCATGCGAAGTAAAAATAAAAGTCATGATTTATGTGTTCTCACTGTGCGATCCGATTGTCGATCTGTGACTTGCTGCTCACACTGTAAGTGTTGAACCCAGTGGTGTGTGGCTGTTTCGAAACATGCTTTCCCAGGAGAAACACACTGCCTTGATAAGTTCTGTGTGCTGAAACATGCGCAGACTTATACACAGGTGGTTTGGAAGATGTGGCCAATATGTTTTTTTTTTCTATTTTGTAATGCAGAATACTTCTGTTTTGTTCTATTTTTCTAATTTTCGTGTAGGCGAAGTGAGAGAAAACACAACACATTTATGGCAAGTGGTTCGTAGCTCTGCTTTAACTGTGCGATACCCTCACAAGATGCCACCAAAATACAACCTTCCGATTGTTAATCACGTCTGGTTTCCTCCTATACAGTGCACGACAAATGACAAAGGATTATTACGGTCCGACTGTAAAAAGAGTCGTCCGAATACGCAAAAATTAATTTAAAAAATCTATCTTAAATTTAGGCAAAATGCCTAAATGCTAATTGTCATGTCTTTAATTGCTAATGAGAGTGGTACAGCACATAATCAGGGTGGAATGTTTTTGAGTAAAGAAAGTTTAATTGGATCAAGGCACAAAACAACAACCAACAGACTAAAATAACAAAAATGTCAATGGCGACTGGACAACACTGATAAAATCAGTGGGAAATGTTTTTTTTAAGGGATTAGTGCGAGATCGATGTGTATAAGTGAAATCCAGTCAGCTCATTCGCCAGCCTCATTCATGCAACAGATTAACTCAAATTTTTGGGTTTAATCTTCTCAATTCCCTTTTATCATGCAAAAATGCTAACTCTGTTAGTAGTCCATCTCCCTCTGTATAATACTTAATAGGCTGAATTATATTACTTGCCTCCTAGATTTATTGCATCAAGCATCTATCACTTATACAAATGAAAAAGCTTGTTTGGGTTTGTGTCAACCAGTAAAATGCATATAATTATTGTTTTTATTAACCTGATAACTGTCACTGCACATATTGAGCATACGCATGAAAATCCTATCAACTACAATTTTTAGATATTTAATTTTTTTGTTAATTTTTAAAATATTTTTTTACTTTTAGGTATTTTTAAAAGTAACATTAACATGTATTATTGATATTTTTTTGTTTGTTCATTGTCAAATATTTCTTTTTTAATCTTCGACCTTTCCATCAATATGCTGTATAGTTTGTCATGATAAGATGAGAATTTAACTATGAAATTTTTAAAGTGAATAGTGAAATAACGTCAGTGTTCAAACTATGAACAAGATATTGCAAAGTGCAGTAAAAAAAGAATGTAGTTTGGTACTGTTTTTTGTGTCACCATGTGATGTCCAACTTAATCTGTGGTCCTGAAGCAAACGTTACGTGCAGCCATGTGTCACCGCACCAACTGAGATACTAAAGAAATCTCTGTGATTTTTATTTCTTATGTGGGGAGACACATTTGACATTTTCTCAGGAGGAACATCTCATTGCTGTCTTGTGAACACAGCTGCGATATTCAAGAAGATATTTCTCTTTCCTATGGGTTTGCTATCTGCCATACCAATGTCCGTCCTCCATAAAATCCAGTATTCACATTATGCACAACCAAATCTAAATCCACACACTTCTGAGCTTTTGATTGCATGTTTGTAGTATGAGTTTCTTTCTCATTTTCATGTTTAAACAGACTTCTCCACACTCATGTAGCATAAATTACCCCGTAATGACAAGAAGTGTCTTGAATCTCAAACATTTATTTCACTGAGTGTCTCTGATGACTGTTGAAGCACCATGATGAAAAGACGAGACATCAACAGTCTCCAAAGAGCCAATTACCAGATGCTGTTCATCAAAATGATATTCTGTTCACCTTCCTAAACCGACGATGCATAAGATTTAATACTGTAGCAATAACAGAAAATCTGTTTATGTAAAAACACTTTTGTAACGTTTATGCTTACTTAAACAAAAAGGCAGAGTCATAACAAAATAATTTGACTCTTTTATTTACAATGTTTAGGATTATTTGGAAACTGCAATTTTTAAATGCTTTTTAACATTATTTTCTCCTTTGTCTTATTTTAAGTTTTAATGGCTATTTTTTTTATTAATTTTATATAACAAATTGAAATACACATTTATGGTCATTATGTCCGCAAGAAATATTTCTGGAGTATTTTTCCCTGGAGTTTATGTCATGTCCTAATCTAAAACCTTCTCAGGGTGATGGTTGGATCAAATACTGTCTTCCTTGTAGAGAAAGTCATTACATCTTACAGTTTGCCCTGGATAACGGTTGTCATCTTGGACAGTAAAAGATTTGATCCAGGTCAAGCCAATAAAGTCTCTTGGAGACATCTTCAGAACCTACAGGTGACATCCGGCTTTAAGCATTTGAGTAACAGTACAGACTCTGAGAAATGTCAGTTCCTCTTGATGAACCTTGAGTTACTTTATTGGATATTTTCACTTTTATCTGCTTGAGCTTTGACAGCAGCTCCTAAATATAAGGAAAGCTTTAATGTATAAAAATGAATATGGGACAGATATTTTTCGTAATAAACCTTTTCAGTAGATTTGCAGATATTTTATATTCATGTATAATTTTATTGACGTGCTCACATGCTTTGGATATGACTCATGCAGATTATAAAGGCACACATATCGGTTTTAAAAGTAGATTTTATATTTAGTTTTATATCACAAAAGACTGACATTTTTTCCCTAAAATCAGCAAAGTACGAAAAAGATTATTTGATATTATAAAACATACTGTAGACTATCACTAACTACAGTATAGTTTATATGTGGACATTGTAACTACATTATAGTTGTTTTATGCACAAATAAGGGGTTTAATGGACATTGCAGAGAACTGCCCACATGTTTCTTTTTTAGCTAAAATTAGTAATAGGGATATGCCGAGGTTTTATTCGCACAAAATACCTTGAATCATAAGAATGTCTTTGTACAACTCGCCAAAGAAACAATGGTTGGATTACATTTGAATAATTTCATGGTATGCTGTATACAGGGGAAAAATCAAGGCCAAATGTGCCTTGGTGATTCATGCTCCATATTTTGTCAGCATGCATTGTGTATCTTCCACGGTATGTAGCTATGAGTCCCATAGCTCAGAGGGATTTAATTATAATTGGTGTCTGCAGGGCCTGTCCGTGTCAATTTAGCACGAGTCTTGCCACTTGGTGACATTCTTCTGGAAGACTGTAATTGGTCAGTTAACATTAGTTGACAGATCAATTAACTTACATTAACTCAACTTGAAAGACCGGAAAGGTTCAGATTTTGGGCTGCTTTTTATGGTATCAGTGTAATCTGATGGTGCAGTACAGCAGGAAATAACATATCCATCATTGTGCGTTGCAGTTTCGGTCATGTCAGCATATAAAATTGCTGTAATCTCTTTTTTATGATCTAACTGTCTGCAGTGATGTGTAATACATTTCTATACATTTCATATTAGACTTATTTTCTGCATTGCATTTGTTAGATATCTTTTTGCTTTAAAGTTATTACATAATAACTCACTTCTTTGTGTTTGCCTTGCTATTTTTTCTTCAGCTACACCGCACCAGAGTGATATCCATTTCATGATTCTTTTCCATGATTCAGACAAACTGATTTGTTAAACATTTGAGTGCAAGGGAAATTTATAGGGATACACCGATACCATTTTTTAAAGACCGAGTACGAGTACCGATATTTTTTTCCTGGTACTCACCGATACCTGTTTTTTGGATCTGCCAGTTTTCCAAATAATGACACAGTGAGACTAATAATTTTAGGACAGCTTATCTGTAATTATAAGCAACTGTAACTCAAACCATTTTTTTTGTGCTTGTCACAAGGTTATCAATGTACAAATAATTTTCACAGTATGAAATAATTTCCATAACCAAACCAAGGGCATAATAAAATATTATTTATTATGCCCTTGGTTTGTTAAAATATTTGGTTTGTTAACATTATTAAAATATTATTTATTAATACATTCTGTCGCTGCTGCCGAAGTCTCTGTGCACTGAAAGTTCTGTCGATGATGTCACAGGTTATCGGCCTTTAGTATCGGAGTGTTTTTTACGAGTACGAGTACATGAGCCCAGTATCGGGCCCGATACCGATACTGGTGCATCTCTAGAAATTTACTTCAAATTATTTATCTTTTGACAGTTCTGCAGCTTTACCAGCAAATACATCTTTGTAGAGACAGTAGAGACATAAGTAAAAACAGTAAGTTGTACAATATACAGTAAATACAGTATGTACATATACTCTCTCTCATCTTTGTAGAGACAGTAGAGACATAAGTAAAAACAGTAAGTTGTACAATATACAGTAAATACATAAGTGGCAAAATGTACATATGTGAAAGTGTTTTAATTTAATTAATTTTGGCACATCTATGGCTCTGAATAGTCATATTAGAGAAACTGTTAAACTATTTCTCTGTATGTTTAAGTAATGCTTAAAGAGCATTTTTAAAGTATTAAAACAGGTTTATTGGACTGCTATCACTTCAAGACTAATAGCACAGATCTAATATACTGTTCCACATGTTATTTCTTCACCGCTTACGTTCACTCAACGTTTACACAACGTTATCACCAATACTGGCCTTTTGACATAAATTTGTGTAAATATGTCTATTCACGCTTTTAAGATTTTATTCCGAATATTACACTATATAGGTCAGAATCATTTAGATATTCATCAATCTTGCAATGCCATAACAGTGTAGGCTGTCATAAACACACCAGATAATGGGAAAGATTCACAGAGTTAAGTGGGATGAATGAATAAGCACAGGGCAGCGTGGATGGGGAATCATTGAGACAAGACGTGAAGTGATGCCAAGATCAATGATCGCCTTTCCAGAAAAGCCAGCAACTTGTACAAACTGTGAAGGGTTTACTTCACTCGCCTGTCCCTTTTTATCACATTTCCGATGTTCTGATTCCACACTCGTAAAAGCTCCACTCCAGGGAAGCAGGCATGGGCTCAGATATTGATGTTGGCCAAACAATAAATCGCCCTGGGGATCTGGAGTCATCATTAACCTGCAAAATATAAATAGCTGAAGCTGTAATTCACTTTTGCTGGCAACTCTGCTAGAATATGGTGAATCTGTTTTTTAACAATGAGTAAACAATGCACAACTTCTAGTGTATCAGATCAGTGATTCACAACTGTAACATAAAAAAAATCTTTAAAGACATACAAGCATCTACATACATAATTGCATTTTTTTCTGTGGATATCTGGAAATTTGTTGTCTAAAAAGTTGATATTTGAACAAATATATTACCTTTACGATCATGAAATATCATTGAAATATCACATTTTTGGGTGTATGAGATTTCCAACAATATAATAAAAACTAAAATATGTAAAAGTGCACACATACAATTTTGCTTTTGCTTTATCAAACTAATAAAACAGATGACTATGACTTTACTATGACTTTAAAATAACAATATTCTGAGCTGAGATGTGTACTGTTATAAGAGCATGATACAAATACAGTATAAATGCGTAGGTCATTTTTATTGTCACAAAAGGAAAAGATACAGTATAGGTAAAGAAGAAATAGTAAACATTTACAGGGGAAATATCAAGTCTTTATTAAAGAAATTATTTTTTGTATAATGTGTAAAATGATTTGAATGGAAAGACATAATAAAGTCTAAAAAATAGCAATTTTAGAGAATCATTTTCTGAGAAAGCCACTTGGTGTGTTTGTTTTATATCTACAGTATCGACTGTTTTCAGTGTAAATCAATGCAGTAATGGCCATACTAATAACACAATTAATGATGCTAAATAAAAGCTAGTAAAATGCATTGAACACATTCTGCTTCCTCAATTCTAGTAACGACAAGCAGCTGATATTGAACGTTCATATTTCCAGCAAAGAGATTTTTGGGGAAAATTGATGTGTGCCAGTGAGTGACATATTCCATTACCGTCTGATTCACACCTGCCGAACTGTTGGTGGATTTCAAGATTTCTTAACGCCTTTTCTATAGCAGCACTGCCCGAGGCATTTCCTGCATGATATTCATCTAAATTTTCAGACTTCTTCAAGTTATGCTCATCTCAACACTATCTACTTTGTTTGTTTTTAGGTGGAATCTGCATTGCTCAGTCCCTGAAGATCCCGCATGACCACAAGCAGGCCGATTTTGACAAGATCATCAGGCAGCTGCTCGAGACGTATCACGCCCGGGCGGTCATTATTTTCGCTAACGACGAGGACATTCGGTAAGCTGTTCACTGCCTGTCCAGTCACTTGGAAATGTTAGAATTAACGGCAATAAAGTTGATTTAAAACCAATTAATTGCTCACCAAAAATAATAACATAAAAGTTCTTGATGACAACTAATCGATACTCTACTGGCCAGGGTGTATATTACTTAACTAAAACTCAAGGGTGCACTTTAGGGGTTTATATCTCGTTTGCTGTGCAAGCTCAGCCGCAAGGGGTATTGATTAATGACATGAGCATGCCATCAATCTGCGAACGGACTCAAAATTGCTATTTTATATTTCATACCTTGATACTGTAACTACTAGGCAACATCTCTTGAACAGTAACAGAGGGCTTTAGTGTCATGATAATGATTCCATGTGTGGGAATGTTCACAGGGGGATCCTTAATGCCAGCAAAAGAGCAGATCAAGTGGGTCATTTCCTGTGGATTGGGTCGGATAGCTGGGGAGCCAAAAACAGCCCCATTCAAGGCCTGGAAGATGCCGCTGTTGGTGCCGTCACCATCCTGCCAAAAAGAGCGAGTGTTATTGGTGAGAATATAGTGTGATTGATTGGTATTTTTTATGGGAAAACAATTATGCTAATGATTTCTGGAGAAGACCACATTCCCACATTGACTTAGTGTGGAGTTGTAGACAAATGAAGTAAACTACAAGAGTATAAGCATTGTGCTTTAAGGCAGACTTAACCAAAGCTATAGTACCAATCAAAAGTTGTTGTTGTTTAGATTTTTTTCACATTTTAAAATAGTAGTAAACTCATCAAAACCTTGAAATAACACAATTGTAACCATCCAAAATAAATGAACACACTGTTATATTTAAGCATCTTTCACGAGTTCGCCTTTACAGATAATAAGCGAGCGTAATAGTTATGCGTATTTGGCGTGCTGTCTGGGGAAGGGCCCCGAGCTTGGCAGTTCTTCCCGAACCCGGAGCGCTCCCCCCCCTGTCCGGGGAGGGCTCCGAGCTCGGCGCTTGCCCGAACCCAGAGCGCTGCCCCCCCTAAGGAAGGTAACGTTGAGGCGTAGGGGTGGAGGAGGGATGCCGAAACGCTAGAGAGAACGAAGGTAAGGCTGCTTGATTGTTTTATAGAGGTTCTCTCTTGCGCTGATAGGGCAGACGGTGCGATTACTAATGATGAATTGGCCGGTTCAATTATCCGTGCGTGCTCCTCCCGAAATTAGTTTATCAAACTTCACTTAAAAGTATTCACTCTTTGTCTAGAATTTGTAAAATCGTTTACTCTTGACATTTTATCATCCAGTTTCTTGAGATTTGAGATTTTTAAACAGCACTGAAGGAATTTTTATCTATTCTGGACTCTTATTTGCTGCCTTTTAGTCATTATGTGCTCCAAGTAATTATTTTCAATTTTAATCAATTAAAGAAATATGTTGGCACAATTCAAACATTGAAATATACACCTTTAGATTAGAATTAGATTTAGGATACTTTTGTTCTAAACTTTTGACTGGTACTGTTTACTGTATAAGCTTGCGTGCCGCAGTTTTACATTTTATATGCATGAGCTCTTTAAATTTAAAGTGGAATTTGATTGGCTGACAAAGTTTATTTGTGTTCCCAATGATATTGTTCTTTTGTATCGTTACAATATGCTATACTTTATAGCTCTTTTTTAGTTATCATTCTTGGTGTGAACGGACCTATGTTGATTATTAAAGCATTATTCATTTCAATTTTAAAAAAGTATTGTTGCTCAAAGTGACGTCAGACACTCAGCTGGCTAAAGGAACGAAAAGAACATTGCTCTAAAAATAGAAAATAATGTCCCTAGTGTCTACAAAACTGTGTCACGTTTTATAGAGATGGCACCTGGTGTGTGTGGAGTCACAACTGTGCACATCAGTGTCCAAAAAGCTGATTCATTTTTCCACCGGAGAATATGAACTCAGCCGGAGGCCTGGACTCGGCCTGACCCTGCTGGCAAGACTTTTCATCCGGTCCTTCAATGAATAAGACCATGCCATGAGGTTGGTCTCAGTGCCAGATTTATAAAGAAAGGACCCTATGGTATCATATTTTGTGGTGAACACAGGCTAATGATACAAAGAGCTCTGTGAATAGAAGTCTGCAAAAGAGAAAATGCTTCGAGGTGTTGGATTCTCTATCATAATAAACCCAAATTCCAAAAGGGTTATCACAATACTTGAATTATGTTTTCTGATATTAGCTAAAATATTATGGTACCAAGCAGAGGTAATTCTAGGATTTAGGTGTTGTTTGGTCCCAAGTGCAAGAGTTTGAGTCATGCTCGACTGACAGCTGTTCATGCACAAATAAAAAGCGTATCTTAGATGTGTAGATGTGTGACTGTATAGTAGATACACAACATTGTAGACTGTGACCCCTTCCATCACAGGTTTAGAGGGGAATAAAACACTTAGTACAAGTAGTTTTTATTAATTTTTATCAGATTTTTATGGGGTTGAAATAAATCCCAAAGGGGAAACCCCTTGAAAATTAGGGTTGATGATGTGTGTGGTACCAGACAGTATGCATGATGCATTTGTCACACATTAACACTTTTATTAAAGGCGACATAAGTTGCATTTAAGATGTACATTTTATGTGTATGTGTCTTTCCTGGACTTCGAACCCATGACCTTTCACTGCTAATGCCATGCTCTACAGCAGGGGTCTGCAACAAAATTGCTTGAGATCCAGTAAATGAACTCTCCTCACCAGCCGAGGTTCGGACAATTATGTACTGCACGTAAAAACATAAATTGACGGCTTTCGCCAGACTAAAGAAATTAGTGTAAATATTTGTTTTATTGAACAAAATATAATGTTATCATGTATATTGAATAATGTCTCTTCATATGTATAAGCATAAATAATCCTTCACAAATCGATCTCATTTTAATGCTGTTCTGTTACTGTATGTCCTCTCAGTTGCTTTGGTACAATTTATCTCAATTCTCAATTTATCCAGTAACAATGTCTGACAGAAATATGAAGGGAACAGTGCAAAATGCATCTCTAAATCTGCACAACATGCATTCATTTCAACATTAACAACTTAAAAGGAAAATCTAAACTGAGATTAACAATCACAATCAATGAATGCAAACCTCTCCAGTTCAATTCAATCAGATCTCATATCACATTTTATCTTCATTCTCATGTATTGTCTGTACTTTACTAAATGTAATGTTGAACACTCTCTTCAGCGTCAACTTTCCTAATTTTTGAGAATGCCATTGTTGTTCAGTCATCGAAAGTTGTATCTGTGTGCGCTGTGACTGTTCAAATAATATTAAAGCTCTGCTCTCTTCACTGCACGTCTGTCATGTGACTGTTCAAGCGCTGCACTAGAAACCTGTGTCGTGTGTAATGTAGGACCCAAATAGTGCTACTGAGCTGACTTTATGTGCCTGATATAAATTGGATTTTATAATAACGTTAAATAGCGTTTGCCATTTATTTATTTAATTGTGTCAAAATGCTTTGCGGTCCGGATTCGGACCGGGGTCCGCCAGTTGGTGACCCCTACTCTACAGGAACACCAGATAATAGATATTTACATGTTAACTGTCACCATTCCACATGTGGAACACTATCTAATCAGGACAACCTATACTGTATATTGATGAAAAAGTTCATGTTAATGGTATTTAATTTTTAAATGCATAACAATAAAAAATAAAATATCTAAAATGTAAAAAAATTTGAAAACCAGGCTAAATTTTCATAGTCAAATTATGAGATGACAAGCATCAAGGTTTGATTTCACCTAATATTGCCATGATTTCAATCTTTGACATGCAATTTCTCAGTCAATATTAAAGATATCAAGGTTATATTCTTACAGAATGTTCTTTACATTATGTGGAATGATTTTATGTAGAAACAGTAAAAAACAAAAAATAACTTCAGCTGGGTTTTCACAAACGTAGTTTGAATACTCAATTTTCATGTGTGTAATAATTGTGTATAATATGTGCTCAATATGTCCAGGGACAGTTATCAGGTTAATAGATAATGTATAATAATAATAGATATTATAGACAGTATACTATAGATATTAATATTCTTTATTCATCATAAAAACAGGAGGTAGATATTAGATTAGTAATTTAGAAATATATAAAAAATTATAATTATTCAGAAGTGTATGCATAATAAACAAAGGTTTAAATAGTGTCACAGGGTTCTGGAGAGATCTGCATAAATTTGTAAGCACTCAGACTTCTGTGATGTTTTGTAAAATCTGTGAAACCAAAGTCAGATCACTGATCTATTAGGGTAAAAGTAGTCCATCTTTTTAAAACCTGACCTCATACTTATGTTTTATTCTACTGCATATCAAGTGTGACCCACCTTAGTACCTCCCAAATTTCTTACTAACTTACTATCCATGAATGTTTTGTGCCACACATACATTACAGTGGCCCATTTTTGGCAGAAATTTTAGTTATTTGTACCTAAAAAATAAATTTTGCACTGGAGGCTTTCCAGCGCAAATAACATTATAGCAAGTGGTGCGTTTGGGCAAGTTTTTAACAGTTGCCTTAACCAGTTGTTTAATATTTGCTTGAAAATTAATTCACACACATTTTCCTCTTATCTCATTTTTCAACCAGTGGTTTTGTGCTCCGGAAAAATGCTTTCCTTGATAATTTCATATTTACATCTTTACCTGCCAGTTAATCTGACTTTTATGAATGCAATGCAGTTCTGCAAATCGAAGTCATGTCACATAGCAAAATGCATTTTCCAGGTATCCACGTAGTGTGATAGCATCTTCCTGCCTGCGGTTGCGTGTGCTGTTTGCCATTTGCTGATAAGTGTGTTGAGCAGTGCTTTGCCGGGTCGAGCAATTGCCCCTGCATTTCACAGCGCTGATGGAACAATTTGAAAGGCACTCGACAAGGAAAGCATCACACTTAAAGCTTTTCAGACCTGTGAAAACAATCGAATGTTGTATTGCCAGAGAGGGAATTTGCCCTACCGCAGGCACCCGCTGCAACCGCAGACGTTTACAAGAAATTCACAATTCCATCTTATTAGTTTGGCTTTGTTTTAGCGATGTTGTCTTTGTGGATAGACGCAAGGCTGCAAGCAATGCAGATGGTTTCTTTGATCTAATGGCACAGAGCGTATGTGAGTGTTGGCGCATAGCTGCAGAAGCCGGAGTTTTAGGACCCCATGCTGCTATCCCACCCGGAAAACATTGGAAGTGACTCCCAGACTATGTAATCCATGGTTTAACCCCATGCTACTACCTGTTCACTGTTCTTTGTATGAAAGAAAAAAAATGAACTCCATTTGCTTTTGACCTAATTAAACAGCAACAGACATGCTCTATAAACCTTTGACCTTCTGTTTAATTTTAAAATAGTCTTGCTCTATAAAACAGAGGTTTTTTATCCAGAATTGTCATGCTGTTTGTAGTCAATTTAATTTGAAAAGAAAACGTGAGTTACTTGTCTGTGCAAAACTTCTTCTTTCCCGCAAAGGTAAGGTATTGTGGATTGTTGCCAAGACATGGAAATGTGGTTGTTGTATGGTTGCTTGCTGGCCCAAGTCTATAATGCCCAGCCTGAAAGTATTACCTACATGGTTTTTATTATTTATATAATATTAGGGCTGCCCCCAAATAGTCGACTAAACGTTAGTCGATGAGAAAAGGCTTGGTCGAATACATTTTCATTGCTCTGTTAGTCGCGAAAATACATAAAAAATGTGTGTGATGCCACGCAGTCAGTATGCGCATTAAAACTTTATGGCGCTGCGCAGCTTGGTCAGTGTATGACATATGGCCGACTTATTAATGCTCCTAGGGCCAGTTTTTAACCTGATAACTGTCATAGCAGAACTTGAGTATACACATGCAAATGCAAACTATTATTTTTAGATAGTAGACATTTTTTTCAAACATTTTTAAGTCTTTTAAATTTTCTTTAAGTATTTTTATAAATTACAGAAACTTTAAAATTTTTTATTTTTTGTTTATGTTTATTGTTTTAAAAAATTGTCAATATTTCATCTTAAGTCTTATACCTTTCCATAATTTTTTAGTTTGTCACGATTAGATTAAAATTCAACGATTAAATATAAAAGTAAATAGGGAAATAACATAGGTGTTCCTCCTCAGGAACGGTGACAGTTAACAGGTTAAATCATAGCTTACATGTGGGCCACACATCAGGCTTGTATTACACTGTGAGCTTGTGTTATTTTAAATGTAGATGCGCGGCAAGAACGCTGAAACAGACAGGAACGTGCATGTGAGCGTGGCTAACTGTTGTTTAGCAATGGCAGACGCAACAAGAGTGCTTTAGGTAGTTGGAGAGAACAGTGCGATTGCCTTCGAGAATAGACACCTCTGTATGCTTTCAAATCACTCACAGTTTTGATATCTTACGCCAATCGAACTGTGCAGCTGTTAACTATATGTTCTTCATGATTTTATTTCAAGACGTCTCATTCATATACAAGCCTTCTCTTACAGTGCATCACTCCGCTCAGGGATTCCCCAGGGTCCTAAAGCACACTTTGCACGCGTGCCGCAAACTAAAAATGCTCTAAACTATTTTATCTATGGCTGAAACAGTATTTACAGGCTGTATAATGGGGAGGAAAAAAACACACATGCTCTTTAATGTGCATTAATTAAATTAGACTTTTGGTTGCAGACTTGGCAAATCTAAGCTCAGTTTGAAATCATGTTAAGGACCATTCTGAAGCTCTTTCTCTAATGGAAGATTTTTATTTTTATTGGCTGTTGCATTCATACGACTGACTGACTTTCTAACCGCAAACATTAGTCTTTACTTTTCATTTTTTGCTGTGAAACCATCACAGTCTAATAAAAACACAGGTATGCAGTACAAAAGGTACTCGTTCCCCAGTCAGGTAAGTCGTGCTGAAATCTATCTGACAGCCTGTCGGCAAAGATCTCCCTTTTGGAATGATCCAAGTGCGCCACTGTGACAAGCACTTAGGTAATGGCTAATGTAATCACTTCCCAGCAAACACAAAATGTTTTTACAACATTTCACAGCATTGCATTTTGGTTGCGTAGCAGTAAAACACAATCAAATTTGCATTGCATGTGTGAAAGTTATATACATTTTTCGAAACGTTGTGAAAATGTAAGAAAAACATGTATGTAAATATAACAGAACTAAAACAAAGCCAGAGCAAACCACAGTGTTTGTAAATTACTTAATATAGATGTTAATTCAACATAATAAGTACAGTTTAAAAGTGCTGTGAATATATAAAGTTTACACTTTTTTTTAAGTTTTGCAATTCACTTTGCAATCCAAAAGAAAAACTTTCTATTCCTCACTAGGTGTGGGAGAAAAAATAGATGCATCGATGCATCGGGATTCTTTCTCTAACGATTCTGAATCGATTCTCAAAGATTCAGAATCGATTCTATGTCAGAACTTGTTCATCCTGAATATAACTTTGTTAAAATAAAAGCAATAAAAATAAACTTCAAGATGGGAATACTGTCAAAGAGATTCTAACTATAAACAAAAAGCATAAAAACTCTTTATTTATTTAAAATGCAAATTTATCATATTTGCAAAAATTATATGAAGAATCGTTTTGGAATCGGATCGTGAGTCCCAGAATCGGAATCGGATCGCGTAGTACCTAAAGATTCCCACCCCTATTCCTCACAAAGCCAGTCACTGTACCAAATAATTTTGATCATTGTTTTACTTTGAACAATTTTTCTGTACATTGCGTTTCGGAGGTAAGAGCATGTTGCGCACTTGGCTCATGTTGCCATCTATCAAGTGCGGCTAGCTTTACCAAGTGACACATGAATCTGCATTTACAACAAAGTGCAGTGTTTATTGTCAGCAAAAGATATGAGTGTTCTCCTCCCTGTTTCAGATAAGCCATTTATCCTAACTGCACAATTTTACAGTATTAGTATTGTTTTTCATCTACTAAACATCATCTCTTACTTTCAAGCCATCAAAGTGTCATCACCTGCGGTTGTCTGGGCATTAGCTTATAAGATGACAGAAATCTGACGTTCCTGTCCTGGTCTGTAATTGGATCAAACAGCGCACAAAGCGATTTCTCGCTGCCTTATCATGTGGCATTTCTGTCTCCAGGTTTAGTTTTAATTTGGCCATTAGGCTCACAGTTGGGGCTCAGGCCTCTGTGCTGACCTCCGACTGAGTTTGTTTGTTTGGGTGCTTATTGTGTTTTGTAGTAGATATCTCTCCAACAGCAGGGGACCTGGAATTGTCACTCCGGGATTTCCGATTATGACCCTAAACTCGTGGTGATAACTCAAAGCGCAATCATCAATGCCATTAAGGGAGACTGAATGAAGGGTTTCGATTGTTGCCATACATGGTTGGATCAAAAAACAAATTTGTTTGGTAGCAAAAACTTGTTTTTCTTAAATTATATTGATCTTGAAATGGAATTTTTTTGCTTCCTTTCTTGTGTTGATGTGTTTGCTATTGACACGGGTAGTTGGGGCTGATTCACTTTGATTTAGGAAGGCAGTATTTTATTGGACACAGATGTAAACACGCCCATGAGGTCATGCAGAGTCATCAGAATTGTTTTCCGTTTTCCCAGTGTTAATCTGTTAAACAATAAAATTCATTACTTTTATGGGTGTATTAGCATTTAGATGACCTCGTGGTAACCCAAACATGGATGAAAAGACACAACCACAATGCAGATTTCATGGAGTTTGAACCAAGAGGTCAACAATGATTACGCTAATACAGTATGATTTAAGTATAAACATTATACTGATATTTTCTGAATGAAGTTAAAACGCTATCTACTGCAGGGTAGAACGCGATCCACTTTTTAGTGGAGATGTCTAAGCGATATATATATTTACAGCTGAAAATTAATAATTAATTGCTGGAGATGTCAATAATTCATGCTGTTTTGCTTTTAATTGAATGAGCAAATGAGGGATAAACAAGTAATAGATACGGGCATAAATAGATGAATAAACAAAACACACAGACCGTATGCAGCAATATTACGTAATAGACGTTGCCAGTGTCATAAAAATAAGAACAAAGTATAGTGGCAGAAGGCAAAAGGTAGAAACAAACCAATTGCAATTCAGTTTGCATAGAGATGTAATATAGAACACACAATTCATCATGAAAATATTAAAATAGATAATAAGATAAATAAGATAAGATAAGGTTTCAATGCAAATCCCGTAACCAGAATGTTTGAAAAATATCGATTTAATTTGAAAAATATGCATGTTACTGCCATATTACATTACTTGCAAGGCAGCGCTGTAATAAACAAGTGATAAAAACAAAGTAGCTATCTACTGTAGATTTCATTATTTGAGCAGTTGGTTAAATTGCCTTTTATACAACAAAATACTAGAAGCATTTCACCAACAATTGGTTGAATCCACGCTGAGCGGAACAGTGTATACACACATCAAACAGTTGGGAAATGTGCTTACAATATTTGAGCTTTGACCACAAGACATGTAAACAGTTTGAAAGTGGCCATTAGTTTTAGGAAGATACAGTACATTTCAAGTTGTTCTAAGAAAATAAAGCAATAATTGGTATGCTTTTAGCAAAGGTAAAGATTGTTGTAATATCCGACACAAAGTTGAGAAGCTTTTATAAAATGGCATCGAAAGCAATATGATGTCAGATAAACAGTAAAAAAATATTGTAAATAACAATAATTTGCAGATATAGAACACACAATTCTTTTACCAAGTCTACTAGTATATTAGCCTAACTGTACGCATATTATTATGAACATTAATGTAGAATGCTGAAAATCGTATCATATGAACCCTTTAATGTGTATCATTTAGATACAGATGCTGAGGTACCAATATGTACCTATAGAGCTACTAATATTTTAAAATTTTTAAGTTACAAAGTTGTACTTTTTGAAAGGGTACCATCCCAGTTACAGTTTTTGTTAAAAAAAAAAAGTATGAGTACATTTTTTGACACAAAATATGAATTTCTTATGTTTTTCTTATCTTATTTGAATACAAACGAATCAATTCAAACCTTCTGCAAGGCGAAAGTTTCCTATCGGCTTTAGACATGACTGTCACCCCAGTACACGACGTTCAATAGAAACATGCAATTTGGTTTAATCATCATCCCATAATGAATAACATAAATTTAAATGTTGCAACTGGCCAATCAGAATCAAGTATTCCAGAGTGCCGGGTAATAAGCAGAAATATTATGCATATAAAGTTTCCTTAACCCCCACCACCACACCCCCAATTACTTGCTGTAGTAGAACTGATCTGAAGCATCTATATTGTATAACACTTTAATGGTTTAGACAAATTGCAAGCGCATTAGTCAGTTGCACTTGACAACAACATTATAGCAGAGACACTCGAAGACACTTGAAGCCGAGTGACAGTTTGGAGTCTGATCCTTGTTGATTCGGAGATCACTTTGGTTTGCCTTTTGTCCCTACAGGCTCCAAGCAACGTTTAACCCCGGATCGTACATTAAATCACAGGAAGGAGGCTAAGATCTAGCCTGGCACTAGAGGCTCAGACACTTTATTTGAAGTGTCGTCAGAGCTAGCGTTTGTCACCTGAGGTTTCTCACATGGCTTGATAGCTCGAATGCGTCCGGCAGCTAGATTTCTGGCGTAGCTCTTAGTATGCCCGAACTGCAAGTGCTTGGGGGTTGTTTTATCTGGAAACTTAGAAGAAAAGAGTTTTAAAGTAGCTTAATGATTTATAAATTGGTTTTAGGTGAGTAAGGCAGTCGTGGGAGATGGTTCCCATGACAATGCATTGGACGTGGGTTGCCAAATCAGAGGCAACGGCGTAGGCCTCCACATGAATTAATCTTCCTTGGCAATGGCTGTTGAAATGCTGAAACGACACATGTAGCTGCCCACATGCATCTTTCTGATTTTAATTTGTGCGATAGGGAAATTTATGCGTGTGCGTATTTTGCTACAATATGTATGGTAATGTATAGTCAACCGATCAATATTTAAGCAATAAGATACGAGAGGCGGTGCTTTAATGTGAATAAACAGTCAGCATGGAGAACCGGACATATCTGGACATATTCATAATGCAAATTATGATCTCAGCTCTGTTGAATGTTTCAGGGTGGTTGACCACAATACAGTTCCATTTCATTGCATATGAATTTATTTTTAAATAGCCTTTATTATAATATACTATAGCATATATAATATTGTATAGCGAAAGATATTAGCCAAGTGAAATGCATAAAATGACATTTTACTTTTAGAATATCCTGTTAAAAATAAAAATACAATAAAAATAAAAAAATACATGCAATGTAACATCCACTAAGCCACTGAATTATTAAAAAATGAATCCACATGCATTGGCTTCCTTTCAAACCTCTACATTTATTTTTTTTAGTAATTCGTTGGTTTAAAATAAATACTATATGTTGATATGAATTCAACACTTTGTTGTGTTTTTTATTATTTAAATTATTTTATTAGTTTACTGGAAGAGATCATGGAGATACAGAACATGTATTACTGTGAGCTATAGTATGTAGGACACAGGTTTCCTGGAGTGTTCCCATAGGCAACAGCCATTACTGAGACATACTGTATATGACTGCTGAATGCTGACCAATCAGCATCAAGTATTTCTGAGAGCTGTGTAATATATATATACATGTACAAAGGAGGCTGGGGCTTGTTGTAACACAGAGAATATGGCGCAAGACCTCCGTAACTACAGTGAGGTCTAGTCCACTAATGTATAATTTCTCCAGCTGTAATTTTGTTGGCCAAAATGCCAGTTCGCTTTTTTATGTCATCTTTTTAATATTTTTGTTGTTTTATCAAAAATGAGAAAAGTCTTGATGGCATGCTCCATTGTGACAACTTAACCTCATTTAGGTGAGCACGACACCTCACAAAAGGTTTACATATTTTTCCTGGCCATCAACAAAATGTTCATTTGCTTTATGGTCAACACTTTAAGAAATGTCCACAGTTAATTGCCTTTAAAAATAAATCTCCCCCTAAAAAAATATGGGACAACAAGCCTAGGTCCTCCCTACATATAATTACAATTCTCTGTAATACTTGAATCTCAATGGACAATCAGAACATGCTGTGGTCATATATTACATATAATGACTGTTTCTCTAAGGCACTTATTTTCAGTCTCTTTCTTCTAACATAATAAAATAATTACAGCTTAAAGCAATATTTCGCTCACTGGCGTTAATTTGGAATAAAACAACTGGCCCTGTAATGTAAACTGCAGGTGGCTGACACATAAGAAGCATGCACGCTGACAGGTTGATATAAGTCACGTTCAATCACAGCAAAGTGTGATTTGCCACATAATTTTTCCTCTAGAATCGCTATTGTAGAGTGTTTATTTCAAGAACAGTGAGCATGATGTACTGGATAAAGTATCTGTTGCCATTACCAATGGCAGACTAGAAGTTTGAAACCTTAAAAACTATTTTACACCTTTTTTTTCTTTACAGTGCTGTGCATATGATGTACCGTAGCATGTACCTAATTGAATGTGAATGCATTAATAAAATGGGTGCCTTATTTTATTTTATTTTATTTTATTTTATTTTATTTTATTTTATTTTATTTTATTTTATTTTATTTTATTTTATTTTATTTTATTTTATTTTATTTTATTTTATTTTATTTTATTTTATTTTATTTTATTTTATTTTGATAATCAGACATGAGTCAACATGCATATGATGTACAGTAGCATGTACCTAAATGAATGTGAATGCATTAATAAAATGGGTGCCTTAATATATATTTTTATTTTATTTTATTTTATTTTATTTTATTTTATTTTATTTTATTTTATTTTATTTTATTTTATTTTATTTTATTTTATTTTATTTTATTTTATTTTATTTTATTTTATTTTATTTTATTTTATTTTATTTTATTTTATTTTGATAATCAGACATGAGTCAACCTGTCACTGTTAAAATGTAAATTGTGAGAATTTCAAGAATTTTATTGCTAATAGTAACATACCAAAACATTTACCCAGTCAAACCTGAACCCATGACTGTGGAAATGTGATACAGTTACAAACATGGAAAATAACGTGTTACACCTTTCCTATTGTAGTAGATACAGTACATGGATGACAATTGCTCATCATTAAAGAAGAAGAATTGCTCTTTCACAGGTCAAATCGTCTTTTAGACTGCTCACTGTCATTTGCTTCTTCTCATTTAGCCTCTTCAATCAAGAGTCATTTCTGTTGCAACTTAAAGGCAAAGAGAGTCTGACCATTTAAATACATTAGGTAGATCAATTATGAATGTGACGCCACTGTAATGGATCGTTTCAAGCTGTCTTTCCATTATTTTTTCCATGCCTATTGAACATAGCTTCATGTCTAATGTAAAGTGGTGTCAGATGTCTTATTTTAGATACATTGTTAATATTTATAAACAAGTGACATTATTGCCGAGCGAGGACAGAGGAGGTTCACAGACTGCCTGCTAATGATCTGGCAACAGTGCAGCTGTTAAACACTAAACAAAAGGTGAGGGTGTGAGCTTTGTCCTCCAGACATGAAGAAAATGACACAGACGTGCCTTTGGGACTTTCTTGTTTGCAGGGCTTGTGTACAAATAAGCTGCAATTAGCAGAATTTATGAGGGCGTATGCAGACCTGCTGAGGAGACGTTTTAGAGTCAAGAACGCCTGTAGAATAATGGGTATGATACGCAGGCACATCTGACGAAGAAGCAGCAAACATGCATTGATCAACCTGGAAAACAATTTAATTTGCTGTTAAAACCTTAAAATTGAGAGTAAGTAGTCTGCTGTATTAAAATTTCATTTATTTGTATATTTGTTTATAAAGCCATTGTGACATGCTGAATGATTTTAAGATTCATACAAACATTTGTTTTGCCTAAAAACAGATTTTTAAGGATTTGTCAAGATGAGCCAGAAGCCATTCACAAATCTTGAAATTAGTTCAGCTCATGTTTTATGAATAATGCTCACAGAATTATTGCACATGGACCAATTTTAAGCTGTGGCGCTCAAATGGTCAACAAGAGTTTGAATCTTGTGCAATGTCACTGCAAATATTAAACATAAACATTAAAATGAACTACCTTTTTTATATTTTTATAATTATTATTTTAATTAATATTTGTTACATTAATTTTTATTTTATTTCAATCTTTCATTTTTTTTTTAATAAACATATTTATGTTTATTGTTATGAAAATTCAGAAAATGACTGTTCTTGTTCCATAAACCATGGCTTAGCATTTATGGCACATCATTTTCGTAATGAGTCGTGGTGCTACTGCAATAATCCAAACAGTATTCAATCACTTTCTTCCTATTTTTTTTTGTCTTGTTTCTACTCTTGTTTCAATAAAATATCAAAAACTCCCTCCCTGTGGACTTTGATTGGCAGAGCCAATTACA
The DNA here is from genome assembly GCA_019155185.1 of Beaufortia kweichowensis. Taxonomy (NCBI): domain Eukaryota; kingdom Metazoa; phylum Chordata; class Actinopteri; order Cypriniformes; family Gastromyzontidae; genus Beaufortia; species Beaufortia kweichowensis. Next base: position 8,483,452 of record CM032818.1, on the reverse strand, counting down.
GAAAAAGTGAGAGTGACTTAACCACCACACCACAGCCCTTAACATCCAACTTAGGGCATCTTGGGAACCGCAGATAGGCTGGATACTTGTCCTATTCAAACATATAAAATGCCCAGGAGTCCATTAAAGCCGCATATGGAGACTGGCTTAGGGCAGCTTTGCTGCAGCAGCCACACGATAAACCTTATCTCTTTCTTACCACTTATTTTCCTACTAGAGGCAAGAGATTCAAACCGTCTTTCTTTGCAGTTTGCGAAGAGGAAGCAAACAAAGTTTAAATGAGCTACGACTATGTAAAGTTAGAGGACGCCTTTGGCGAAATTAAATGTTCGGCTGACCTTTGTCCTTGTAGCTGCACTGCTGATGAAGGCTTGGATGTGAAAGGCTCATTACGCCACAAATCTATTCGGGCGAGGCACCGTTTAGTTTAAGCCTTAATGCCGGGGAACGGGGACAAACCCGAAGGCATCTTATCACATATCAAGTCAGATAAATGTTTGTTTTTGTCGGCTCATTAGATGCTCTGCTGCTTGATGGGGTGCATGTGGAAAGTTAGTGATGTTGCAGGGGATGCGGAACGCAAAAGTAAAAATTGCATCACAAAAGTTACTTTAAAGGTTTTTATACAACAAAAAGATACAGGCGTCATGCTTTTTTCAAGACGGACAGACCAATACACTTAATTTAAATATATACATTTATTTTATGTTCTTTGGGAACTGAACCTATGACATTTCTATTAGCTACATAGTATCTAGACTTTCTGCTAAAAAGTAATAATAAAGTCCAGCCTCTAAATCCACTCGCATTTTGTATCCTGTGATGATTTAGTGTTGATTTAATGCTGGTCTCACTGGTATGCTATTCACAACTATAATTCCTCTGTTGAAGACGGTCTTATAGTCTTTCTAGTAATGACAGTTGACCTGCTGGTTAATCTACTTCAGCTGTATTTACCACACAACATATCCCTGAAATCACCAGTGCTGTTTTTTGTTCAACAGAGGTTTAACGTTCTTCACTAGAAAAATGATGCTATGTTAATATATGTATCTGTTACAATAAAGTCAAATGCATATGACTTACAGATAACCCGATGTTATCATTGACGTTGCTGTGTTGTCATTTTCAGGATTCGATGGCTACTTTACATCACGCACGCTTGAGAACAACAGAAGGAATGTATGGTTCGCTGAATACTGGGAGGAGAACTTTAACTGCAAGCTCATGAGCTCTTCCAAGAAAGAAGACACCAGCAGGAAGTGCACAGGTAAATGCTAATCACTGATATCTGTCTGCTCAATCTGGTCTTTTTATATGATTTTTAAGGGATTTTTAGACTTTTTATGGTTGTTGACCAGCCTAAGAACAGTCTAGCTGCACTGTAAAAATGAAAAGATCCTGGAGGAACCATTTGAGGTTCTTCACACTGCCACACCGGTAGAACCGTCAGGAGGACCTTTTTTTTAGGAACCATTTACAGTCTTGACAGTTCTTGCAAAAACTTATGGGTACTTTTAAGCACATCAGGAAACCTCCTGATGGTTCCACCAGTGTAGCAATGTGAAGAACCCCAAATGGTTCCTCCAGGATCTTTTCATTTTTACAGTGCAGTTAGACCAGCAAATAATCTTCTCTGCTAAAATTCTTCCTAGCTTACCTGCTTATGTGGACTTCAGGTGGTCTCTCAATTGTAAATAAAACTTGCAGAACAGACCAGCCTGACAGCTTGGCAAGGCCAGTAAACCAGTTTACCGTCTTCGGTTGGCTTTGTCAGCCAAGATGCTGCAATGTACAGTTTTTCTTTCTGCAGTTTTCTTCATTGTTCCTCAGCTGACTCACTAACAAACCTGACAGCTCACATTGAAACGCTTGGAAGTCAAGAATTATGAAAGTTACCACTGCTTCCCTGGATTCTTTGCAGAACCCTGTCAGGCTCATTGACTCCAGCTTATTAGCGTGCCATATCTGAATACAAAGCACATTCTTCTTTGTAACAGAGCTCTCAATTACACAAGCTTCCCTCAGCTCATCATGGCTAGTTCAGGCTGACTGGTTTCCAATACCCAGAGAGCTGCAAGATAGACTAGACAGGCATCAAGATTGTCAACTGAACTCTGGCAATATTCATAACAGGGTGACAGAAGCGTGCATGCGAGGTTTTACTTTTCTTTCTGTAAGAAATATTTCAGGTTTTAGGAAATTCAGACATTTCGTTTAACCAATTATGCACTTAATTACTGAAGCTGTGCCATTTGTAGACTGCAAATTCAGTTGTAAATAGTCTTGTGTCCTGTAACCTGTGGTTAAGTCGATGTCAACACAAGGGGTAAACAATCTGAAGTATCTTGCGTAATTAACATACAAATCAATAGTATTGACCTGCTGCAAACTAAATGAAAAGCATACGAAAGAAATTGTTTCCCACGTATATTTTGTCTTTTAAGGTCCATCTTTTCAGATCTTTGTCTGTCTTTGTCTGTCTACGGATATTAAAATTGTGACCAATCTCTTAATTGACCAATGACCTGCACGTCTTCTATTTTAGAAATTTGCACTTGTTTTTCACTATTTGCACAAACACCTGCCTTCTAAGGAAGAAATTAAACATCATATGAGTTTTGGAAAACATAGGCATCAACTCTGTGTCACATAAAATTGTGTTAGAATTTCTCACACTTAATCTTCTTTTGGATGCATGTTTGCTTAGTTTGTCCTAGTGCATTATGGGATTGCATTCTACATAAAGGATGCATAAAAATCAGCTTTTAACCAAAAAGTTGTACATTCACATACACAAATGTTTAAAGTGTAATGAAGCACTACATTGCAATTTCAGAGATTTTAACAAGGATTTTCATTCCACATCACAGAAGACGATCTTGTCATGTGTTAGTCTAAAATGCAGGTGAAACTGATTAATTGAAAATTAATTGAAATTTTGTCAATGTCACGGGTTGTGACGTGTCAGGTTTCATTAAATGAGAAGCCGTTACTCTTAATAATTACTTTGACAACTGCAAGATCTCACAGAAGTTTAGGAAGGCTGCAGACAGCGATGCTGTCAGGGTCCTCTAGGCACCCAGAAAGGACGTAAACTATAATTAAATAATACTAAAAAACTTATTGTGAATAAGAGTTTGTCGGCTTTCCCTTATTACATTAGGCTGTTCGACTTACTGCAGTGCTGTCTAGCTAAATTACATGGGACCAGGCAGGAATAAAATCAGCATGAGATTCATTTCAGATAACAGTAAAAGTTGACGAGTCTATAGTATTTCTAAATGAGTGGGTTTTGTTTTCGCTCAATTTCCACCCACTGTGGGAGCACCAATCTTGGGAAAAACCAACGCAATCTCATGGGAATTTGTGCATATTTTACGAGTTTGTACAATCTCATTCGTACGTTTTAGTACGACTTGTCTTCTCCCCAGTGATGTTAGGGTTTATCGTTGCTTTTTCCCTACTAATCGTATATTTTTGTATGAGTTACATCGTACGAATTGGCCAACTCATAGAAAAATCATAGAAAAAGAAATGAGAAAAAGCTGACAAACCTCATCTAAAACAACAGAAGAATGAACTTTTCAAGTAGTTAGATCATGAAATTTGAATGTAACGTCCATTTAAGTTAAAAGTTGACCTGATAGGAAAGAGGTTTTTGTTGCCCTTTAAAGTCAAATAAGTCAATAAGTTTTTTGCTTCTATGTAATAGAATTAGGTTTCTCCATGATAGAAAGTCATTGATGTATCGACTATATAAAAACAAAACAAACTGTGATTAGTTAACTCTCTCTAAAATTACCTTCCAAGTATGCGATTTATGGCCAAAATAAACTTTATTTTAGGTCTGCCTATGCGATACTAGCTTTAATATAAATATCTTCTACAATTTTTTTTTTATGTTTTCACATCGCATGTGAAATCTTGTTTATAAAGTGTTCTGTCTGCTACGGGGGCTTGTGGACAAGGAGGTGAGATTTTTTTTAAGAACTGTATGTGGCAACGATTTCAGTCAGCGACAGCTGGCAACGACAGCAGCGTCTCGGCTGTGCTGATCAGTCTCCATCGCCCGGAGACGGCATCGGTGTGAGGGCCAATTTACAGACATCAAGGGCCCGACTATGTGATGAGAGTGAAAGCACATGCTGCCGTCCCCGGAATAACTGTGTGTGCTGGAGGCCAAAGGCGAGTCGGGTCTGATGGATGACAGAGACGGTGAGAGAGAGAGGGGTTGGCTGTGGTCCAGGATAGCGATGGTAACGGAGAGGAGACAATTACAGGGGGCTAGATTGGAAAGTCACTGTGAATTTGAAATTCCTTTTTTGTTTGTTTCTTCGAAGTGCTCCTGCGTACAAGTCATTACGTGCTTGTTGCGGTTGCCAGGTTTTCTGTTAATGAGATGTGATGAGGCTGTATTGAGACACACATCTGTTTGTTGTTGGTGTCTTCTGTTTGCACCCCCAATAATCGGGGGAGACATTTTTCAGTTTAAAAATGTAAGATTTTCGCAACTGATTTTTTATCCAAAAAATCCTTCAATAACCCTATTCGGACGGTAGTTGTTTCATTGATAATTAAGTTATTATGGCTCCTCAGTGATTAAAACTCAAGCGTTTGGATGAAGATATATTTACGTGGATGTGTTTCTAATCCCACGCACCTGGAAATGCGTCTTGGCATCCGTCTGGTGGCTTTCAAGGGTCAAATTTGTATTTTAAGCGATTTACAAATGACTTTCGGACTGATCACCTGTTATAAACCCAGAGGATTCAGACAGAAATTAAATTCGGACAGAAATTAAATGACCACACGACCTTGTTTGTAAAATGTGATAATTCGGTCAGGATTTGGGTGGTGGGGAAAAAACAGCAACATTCTGGATTCGGATGACAATAAAATCACGACTTACCCCTGCAAATAATAAAAATATTGAAATAAATGGTAAAAATAGCTATCGGATGAAGATATATTTACAATAGATGTGTGTCTAATCTCAAGCACCTGGAAATGCGTCTTGGTGGAATTGCATCTTAGCATCCGTCTGGTGACTTTTAAGGGTTTAAGAGATTTACAAATGACTTTAGGATTGATCACCTGTTATACACCCAGAGTTTTGGATGCGGACAGAAATTAAATTAAATTATCACACGACATTGTTTGACAAAAAAAAGTAGGTAATTTGGTCAGGATTTTTACATGGGTGGTGGGGAAAGAACACTAACATAATGGATTCGAACGACAATAATGACAATAATCACGACTTTATGGTAAAAATATAACGTCCCTTTGAGAAACAATTACCGTCCGAATAGGGCTATTGTGTGGTGTCATTGCTATTATTTTACTGCTACCATTAGAATCAGAGCCTCTGTATTTCCAAATTGTTAACTTTAACATTTGATAGTTTGTTTTTCTTTTGAAGTTACATTTGATCATGAAAGTTTCTGTAAGATTTTGTGTCATTGTGATATCAGTCTCGGGATCTGGCTAAATCATGTAGTGTGTGCGGTTGTAGGATTATAATGTTAAAAATCGCTAATTAAAGTGTCTTTATGTCTGTGGTCTTTAAAATTGGTTATGATTTGAATTCATCTTGTGTGTCTAAGACCTAAAGCTGAAGTATATCTAGCATCACCGAACAGAATTAACAAATAGTCCTGCCTCCAACCCACACCACTGGTCAAGCCAATGTTTCTTTATCTGAGTGATCTTACTTTTTTTTTAAATAACCTAAGAATTGCATACATACTATATAACTGTCTCTGCGTATTAAGGTGGTATTGTTACATTGAAAAAGTTACATCAGCTTTAACTTACATTTTTAGCAGCAGTAAAATATTAAATATTTGTTGCGGTTGCCAGGTTTTCTGTTAATGAGATGTGATGAGGCTGTATTGAGACACACATCTGTTTGTTGTTGGTGTCTTCTGTTTGCACCCCCAATAATCGGGGGAGACATTTTTCAGTTTAAAAATGTAAGATTTTCGCAACTGATTTTTTATCCAAAAAATCCTTCAATAACCCTATTCGGATGGTAGTTGTTTCATTGATAATTAAGTTATTATGGCTCCTCAGTGATTAAAACTCAAGCGTTTGGATGAAGATATATTTACGTGGATGTGTTTCTAATCCCACGCACCTGGAAATGCGTCTTGGCATCCGTCTGGTGGCTTTCAAGGGTCAAATTTGTATTTTAAGCGATTTACAAATGACTTTCGGACTGATCACCTGTTATAAACCCAGAGGATTCAGACAGAAATTAAATTCGGACAGAAATTAAATGACCACACGACCTTGTTTGTAAAATGTGGTAATTCAGTCAGGATTTTTACGTGGGTGGTGGAGAAAAAACAGCAACATTCTGGATTCGGATGACAATAAAATCACGACTTACCCCTGCAAATGATAAAAATATTGAAATAAATGGTAAAAATAGTGATCGGATGAAGATATATTTACAATAGATGTGTGTCTAATCTCAAGCACCTGGAAATGCGTCTTGGTGGAATTGCATCTTAGCATCCGTCTGGTGACTTTTAAGGGTTTAAGAGATTTACAAATGACTTTAGGATTGATCACCTGTTATACACCCAGAGTTTTGGATTCGGACAGAAATTAAATTAAATTATCACACGACATTGTTTGACAAAAAAAAGTAGGTAATTTGGTCAGGATTTTTACATGGGTGGTGGGGAAAGAACACCAACGTTCTGGATTCGAACGACAATAATGACAATAATCACGACTTTATGGTAAAAATATAACGTCCCTTTGAGAAACAATTACCGTCCGAATAGGGCTATTGTGTGGTGTCATTGCTATTATTTTACTGCTACCATTAGAATCAGAGCCTCTGTATTTCCAAATTGTTAACTTTAAACATTTGATAGTTTGTTTTTCTTTTGAAGTTACATTTGATCATGAAAGTTTCTGTAAGATTTTGTGTCATTGTGATATCAGTCTCGGGATCTGGCTAAATCATGTAGTGTGTGCGGTTGTAGGATTATAATGTTAAAAATCGCTAATTAAAGTGTCTTTATGTCTGTGGTCTTTGAAATTGGTTATGATTTGAATTCATCTTGTGTGTCTAAGACCTAAAGCTGAAGTATATCTAGCATCACCGAACAGAATTAACAAATAGTCCTGCCTCCAACCCACACCACTGGTCAAGCCAATGTTTCTTTATCTGAGTGATCTTACTTTTTTTTTAAATAACCTAAGAATTGCATACATACTATATAACTGTCTCTGCGTATTAAGGTGGTATTGTTACATTGAAAAAGTTACATCAGCTTTAACTTACATTTTTAGCAGCAGTAAAATATTAAATATTTGTTTTTCAATGTCTTTCCCCTCTTCCCTCTTTCAGAACGACTTCAAAATGCTTTTTAAAGCCGCTTTTGAGATTCAAGTGGCAGAGTTTAGCTCTTTTCTGAGCAGTGAAGTGTTTGAATTGAGACACACTACTCCATGAAAATGACAGCTTCTCAGGCCACTTACAAAAGAAAACATAAATGGGAAATAGGCGAACCTTGTCCTTGCTATTATCATTGTTTTCAATGAAAATAATGTTCAGACAGAATAAGAGCCTAAGAGCTGGTTTTGCGGCCTTTTACTTACAACATTTTAAGCTCTGAAAAGCTTTGAAGGGTTCATATCCTATACTTTTATTTTTTTCACTTCATTCATAATTTCATGATTTCTTTCACCAAATATTATACTTTAGGTATTCCATGGCCTCGGTTGTGATTGGCTATTGTCTTTACATGTAAAACAAATCTTTCATTATATATTTTACAAATCTTTCCATTATATAACATATTTAGTGATATTTCTTTACAATAAGGACTTGCAACAAAAGGATTATTTTCCATGTGTGAGTTTTAAAATATAGTGAAAGAGCAATCATATAGAGTCATAAGAGTCAGGTGCTTTACCCATGAGACTAAAGGCCATGGCCACTTTACTAAAGCATCTCTTGAGAGAGAGTAAGATATGTACATATTGCACAGCTTTTACACACTACCTGACCTCCGTTACACTCACCTCACTCACATCCGGGTCACAGCAATGGCTGTAACCGGTCTTCGATCGGGCTGGCTTGGATGTAGAGTGATGTAACAAGAAGGCAAAAGGCCACAGTCTCTAGAGTCTATTGCTAGAGCTCCTCATGGGATTGGTGAGGTTTAGGCACTGCACAGCTTTTACACACTAACTGGCCTATATCTTTTCAGATATTTTTAGTAAATGTTGTGATACTTAATTGTTAACTCTGAAATATGCTGGGCTATATTAACCCCGTTGGGTCAGAAATGGGCAAAGCCAACAGTTGGGTTGTAAATTAAACTATACTGGGTTTTTAACTCAAAATGCTGGTTTGTTTTAACCCATGGTTGGGTCAGATATATATTTTTTGGGGTTAATTTAACCCAAAAGTTGGGTTTGTCCATTTTTGACTCAATGCTGGGTTCAAATAACCCAGCATTTTTTAGAGTGTAAGTTGTATTGTGTGCTGGTATATTGCCGGTATGTAGGATAGTGTAGAGTATTAATATAGTAAAGTAAAATCGGCTATAAGACTTATTAGGATGTATAGTAAACTGACATTGTAACAATTTCAAACCATTACAGTTGATTTAGTGTTGGATGTGAAGTTTAGCTGTAATGACAGGTAAGCAACCAGGTGCATGATGGGAGATGTCTCTCTGGTTTTATCCAAACACTTCAGCACGCTATGCCTACAGGCAAACAGGCTTTCACGTTTCCTCACAGAGAGTTTATGTTACTGTGTGTTCATGGCATTTTTATCACACAATTCTATGTTATTCTCTATACTGATTTCACATTAAGTTATCAGGTGTAAACAATGCTGGACAAAATAAAAACATGGTTAATATTTAATGTGACACACTTCAATATGGAGAATAAAAAATGTGATTTTTAGAGCTGTAGTTGACGTGAGTAAATAATTTGAAAAAATCCTGTCTGCTTAGCACAAAAGGTTTGTTAGTGCTCAAGTTTTTGATCCTATTTTGGTTCTATTTTTGGAAAGTTCTTTAATAATATTAGGTAAATACAATTTTTGAGTGACTATTCATTTAACACAGTGGTCAATACAGTTAATATTAAGGTTACGTTGTCATATTTACTAAATGATGTTAATAATAGCAGCTGTGTGTCAAGTCAACGTTCCGCCAATGTTCAGCATCAAACAGTTCCTGTGAGGGATATTGTGTTCTGAGAAAACGGGGACAGACCGATTCGTTCCTTTCCATTTTTTGACCTCTTTCAGCGGGCGCCGATCAGCCCACAGACATCTATTCACTATAATTACATGCTGTGTTTATCTGTACAGCACATGTTCCATTTCAGTGTAGGGGTTTATAGAATTATAGCTTGATAATAATGAGAGTGACAGGCATTTCCTTGTGTACCGGAGGCAAGTAAACGACCCGACAACCATCCATTCATTCATCTTTCCATTTGCGCTGTAAAGCTCTGTTTCCCTAATGTGAAAAGATCAAAGCTCAAGATTGGGTTTGACTTATGGTTCTCAGATGATTCAGACCAAGAACCACCAGAACTTCGAGGTACAAGCTTTAAAACAAAGCAAACACGCCTACAACACAACATTGTTAAGAATATTGCACGTGTCGGATAAATGTTGAAGTGAAGGCCAAAACTAATCGCAAAGGGGTTCAAGCCGTAATATGGTTGCCAGACCCTCCCAAATCCCCCATTTTTGTGGCGGTAACTCACACGTAACTAGAAATATTTGTTGAAATACCATCAGTCAGGTTTACTGACACATTGGTGTTTTCTGTTTTTAGGGACAGGAACAGATTTGTTTCCATTTTTATATTTCTCACCTCGCAGATCTATGGTGTCTAATTAACTCTAAAGTCCCTAATGAGATCAAACAAAATTGTTTGTGAGTAGTTGTAAATCTGTTTGCGCTCTTCAGAACTTGGTACTCATAAATAACAGCATTGGTAGGTTTGTTTTAAAATGAAGGAATATGTAATGTTACTTCAGGCTGGTTTGTCTATTACATAGTAAACGTAAATTTGCTGAACAGAACGCATTGCACTGACAAAAAGGATGCATAGATACGTAAAATACAAATTTGGTGTCCTGATATATTTACATATTTATATAATACATCTACCAGAAATTACTTCAGGCCTCTTTCATCAATATTTTTAAATGTTGAGATACAACCCAAGGGGTGAGCTCCAACAATCAGCCTTTTTGAAAACTAACCGTATTAAATATAAATACCTAATATTTAATACCTAATATGTTAAACACAGCCAAATTACGCAATAATTGCAATAATCGTATTAAGGGTTATATCTTCAGAGATCTGTCTTCCTAGCATATTACATACAGTAGCTTTTCTATGGTAGTATGTGGACTGTTTTTACCTAAAAACAATAATAAATGGCAGAGCTAACAGCATATGGCTGATACAGATTAGATGAAGCCCACACAACGTGGAAACAGACATTCCAATTAGCTTAAACATCTGGCTTGAATTTTCCAACTGCATTGGAGGTTGTTCTTACCACTAAGACAAGTGAGCGTCATAAGAATTGAAATATATCTTTTGTGAATGTCAAAACATTGGGGTGGAATCAAACTTGGATTTGGTGCTTTATGGAACCTTACCTGTCGAAATAAATCAATCAGATTGACGATTGCCAGATCTGTTTTGCTAAATCAAACTGTGGGTGTGTCTACTTCAACAATTGAAAAACAATTTGTGACGCTCTAAACATCACTGTGTTTTTGTGATTGGTTTTGAGTCCCGACAGCTAGGTGTAATTAGTTTGTTGAAGAAGATTGAAAAAGATTGTGGTCACTTTAAAACCAAGCTGTTATTTTCTAATGGTTATTGTGACCTTCAGAGTGTCTGTACCTCTGGCAAAATAGGGCTTTTTGTCACCGCATAGGGTCATTGATCTCTATTGATCTGAAACCCTCAAGGTCTTCTGTTGACCCTGACAGGAAGACTGTCATAACCTTTAATCTGCTGCCGTCAGGATGCTGAAAAGTGTCAAAACTCTTTCGGTGTGTCTTTACACCATCCATTTTTGTTTTAAATTCGTACATTATTTTTGTTGAAGAGAGGGAAATTATTTATTTACCCAATATTTATACAGCACCATTCACAATCTTCCAGTGATCTCCAGCTAATGTTCTACAGGTGTTTCTACACATTTTCCCCAAGCAGTTTATGTCGCAATTATAACATTAATCAATCTCAATATCTTACTATAATGGCCATGTCCTATAAGCTGGAGCTTTCTCCTTTAGGGATAAGGAGAATTTTCCTTCTTAAAGACATCAATCAATCATCCGGCAAATATCATCTAAAGAATAAGATCCATTCAATATTACAGATGAAATCCAAGATGGCATATTTGAAGCTTACTGAAAAGGTTTAATAGGCTGATATTTGTCTAAGCTAGTTTTCCTGTTCTGTGAGGCATCATTAGTGTCACCCATTGCTTCCTCAAAAAAACTTTCGATTAAGCTTGCTGTAGTATGTTTAATGAAAATCATTATTGTGGGAAGATAGCTTATAAGAGCTTCCCTGAGGAACCAGGGCAGAATGTCAGCTAAGGGAGAATGTCAGATCAGAAAGACAGCAGAGCTAATTGGAGAGAAATTGCAAAGAGTATTGCATGAACTCCATTCATGTCCTGTGAGAATTTCCATGCATGTATCAGGAAGTATCGAGTCTTAATAGGACTGTCATACCTTTTTAGCAGTTTAAGGTGTGAAAGTGCATGACCGTCATTATTGAGACATTTCACTGTAAGTACAGTTATGTGCTTGACTCAGGGTCAGATCCTAAGAAGGTCTTGAAAACATTATACCCATGTGGGTTAGTAATTTTCATGGATGTCTGATGCATTATCTTAATAAGGGTGAAATTCCTTAAGAGAATGGAAATTTAGTAGTCCACCCCATGGAAAGAGAAGATATATCCAAGAGATATCCAGTTTTCTCCTAAACTGCAATGAGAGGGAAAGCAAAAACTGCAAAAAACTGAGAAAAAATATGTGTACCCCCAAAATTATTAAAGACTTTTGACAATTTTTTAGTATCTTCTGACAAACAGACAACTCTTATAATGCTTTAATCTGATTCTGTGATGTGACTCATATTAATTTAAATGTATTCATTTATACTAAAAAATGGCTGAAATTTAAACTTTAAGCTGTAAATGCTGAAAATCCCATTAAATTGATGTAAAACAAATTATGTCGATAAACCCCCCCTCCCTCTTTTCGGCCCTATGTGTAATATATATAATATTTTACTTGTGCTGTTTGAAACATCATTCATGTTCTTAAATGCTTTCTCCAGGGCAAGAGCGAATAGGAGCAGACTCAAAATACGAGCAAGAGGGGAAAGTGCAGTTTGTGATTGATGCCGTGTATGCTATGGCCCACGCTCTCCACAACATGCAGAAGGACCTGTGTCCCAACCAGTCAGGTGTGTGTCCTGAGATGGTGGGTGGCAAGAAGCTCCTGAAGTACATCCGCTCTGTCAGCTTTAACGGTAAGTCAGCTAAAGCCTCAGAAAAACAACACTGATGTCCATAAAACACCGCTTTAGGCTAGCTTACCACTCACTTACAGGTTATACAAATATCACCCATTACGTTTCTCATTAAGGTTGAGAGTTTTTAGATAACCCCTAACTTATATAGCCCCTCATTTCTAATCTTATAAGCCTAACTTGCACTATTTGTGCTACAGATGCTGTACATTAAAAACGTGATTGCTGTCTGAAAAAGTATCGGTGGTTGCCTGTGGGAAATTTACAGAGTTTATCTTTCCATTAGACACCATCCACAGTAATCATGTGTGTGTGAAGATATACAGTAGATTTGATCAAATTCTTTCAAGACCATGTGGTTTAAGCTGTAATATACACATTATTGTATAGCTCAATGTTATTACTGTATGTTAACAAATGCCCCATTTGTGTGTACTTTTATTCCTCCTAAATATTTTGTAGGGAATCATCTTGGCAAGTTGATATGTAAAATACAGTATTAGTCTCCTGAAATATATATAAAAAAACAGTTTTATGCAGACTAATAAAACTGTTAACGTTATAAAAAAGTTTAATAAGTTTTATAAATTTCATAAAACAAACTTTCCCTTTACAAGTTTCAACTTTTCAGCATTTGCTATGTTTTTTAATTTGTTTGTTTTAAGTAATGTATTTTCCTTGAACCGTCTACATGTTTGGCCCAGGTAAAAAGAGCACTCCCAGTCTTATTTGATATTCTGAACCCTAGGCAAAGCTGTGATCCCTTTGTGCTCACTTTATCTTTTGCTATGAGAAAATTGTCCAATTTGATTTAAGGTATCATTCACATCTGTAACTCAAACAGCGCGAGACAGGTTACGAACCAAAGTTGTGGGCGGAAAATATGATAAGTATGAGTAATAACAATAGCTTTTTAAGCACCCACAGTTTTGAGCTACATAGGGTCCACCATAACCCCCTTAAATTTGTTTATTATACCGCAGCTGCTCATGGGAGAGAAAAGAATATCGTAATTTGATTAAATCTGATTTAAATATGATGTATTTTTGGGACCTGTCCGATCTCCTTGCATAGAAACTATAAGGTTTACAAATATAAAATTATTTCAAACTGATACTCAACTACAGTTGAGTACTGTATATATATATATATATATATATATATATATATATATATATATATATATATTTAGAGAGAGAGAGAGAGAGAGAGAGAGAGAGAGAGCAGATAAGAGCAGATTTTCCTCTATGAACCAAAATGATTGTCTCATTGAATCAAAATGAACCATAGAACATACTAACATTACAATGATAATATAATCTAAATGAAATATAATAGTTGAAAGAGTAAAAAGTGTCTTTATTTTACATCAATTGTAAAAATATACAGATATATACAGAATATTCTGTAAATAGACAGAATTTACCATTGCTGGGGTTTGCGGCATCTATTGGATTTTGTTTGTATAAATGAGTCAAATAAGTCATTTTGGACCGAAATACAGTGATACATTAATACATTTTAAAACTGCATTGCAGGCCGGATGAAATTACCCGGCGGGCTGCAGTTTGCTCACTCTTGCCATAAACCCACCCTATAAAATATCCATCATAAACAGGTGTGTGACAATTGCCCCACTCATTTATATTAATTTTATTACCGCTATGTGCCGGTACACTTTTCCTGTAGTTAAGTTCATGCTTTTATACTTTTCTCTTTGATGCGACCTCTTTTGCTTCTTCTTACGTGGGATTCTTTCTGGGTACTTTATACATCACATACCCAGAAGCTGCTTTTGTGTTAGTCTTTTGAAAGAGGAAACTTACAAGAAGAAAGGAAATATCGTATTTATGCAGCCTAATGAATTGAAACTTTTTGTAGTCCTGCACTAGTGCACTGTTAGATGAAAGGGCAGCAATACCTTTGATGTCTGTGTGATGATGAGCAAATACTATTTGGGGTAAAAATGTGATCTAACTTGCAACACCTGGTGAAAGGTACACCAATCAGACTCCTGAAAAAACAACGTTTAATAACCAAATCGAATACCAGGAGACTTGTTAGTGTTTGTAGGCATCTAAGTCTGTAAAATATTGTAGTAAATCAGTGAGCAAAACACATTAACATTGGTGTGTTTCACTTATATTTTATACCTGATGAGCTTTACTGAAAAGCAGTAAAGCAGCTCCTGACCAAAAATTTTGGAGGGGCAGTTTCTGGGTCGTAAGCTATCCATGAATGCACAGGGACAGACTCATATACACTTTGCTGACGCGGATTAATAATATTGTCCGGAACTACTTTCAAGTGGGGCGGTCTCAAATCTGCCCCACTTATTTACTTTGAGAAAATGTGTGGCACTTTATGACTTATAACAGTCAAAAATGTTTTCAGAATAAGGATGAACATTTTTGAGTTAACAGTTAATTAGGACTGGTCCAGTTTATGTAGAGTTCTATGTTTTCAAGTGGCTGAGTATTTTGGTGGGGCCCTGCCCCACCTGCCCAGACGAGCCGCGCCTGCTGAAAAGTTTTCATGACTCAATTTTCATTCTCAGACAGCAGCGGTTGCACACCGAATGCATATTACATTTAATCGCTTGAAGACAAGAAAAAACAGGAAATTGTCTTGGAAAGCATTGTCGTTAATTTATGCATTTTGTAGAATGCATACGAGGTGAGAAGTCAAGAGTTTTTTCTTACTCCAGCTTGTGAAAAATTCTGTAAGCAAAGTCTGTTTTTTTTGCCTTGAACTATGAAAAATATTTTTTGTTTGAGAAATACATAAAACATAATCAGCCAATTCTCAGATGTCTTCATTTACAGTTCATCCAAATACAAATATTCTATTAGATGAAAACAATAAATAAAATAAAACTTGATTGCTTTGCGGGCAGTAGCATTTCTAATATTGTTTACTTTACTGAGGCACAACAGTACCTTTATGAAGTTTATAATGTATTTGTATTACCTGCAAAGTAAGAAAAACACCCTTCAGGCATGTTTACAAATCATTAAAATGTAAATTCATGCAGGAAGTCCTTCATGGTAAAATACAATGTTCAACATAACAGTAAGAGTATTTGCATATTCAAATGAAGAATAAAGGCAGAAGTTTTATAAGACAGATGAAGATGAGATGGGTTAAAGATTAAAGTGTGTTCCAAAATGTAGGATAAACAGTGTATGATACTGATAATGAAACAGTCGAGATATGACCAACATTGATTTAATATTAATTAAGTGTATATTTTAAAATAAGTATTGCACTAAAAATATATATATATTATGCAAACCCATATCCCAATGGATAAAATGCATTTACATCTATATCTTTTGCATCTGCAATTAAAAATTACTTTATATAGATTGAGATCAAATGATGTGAAACTAATAATTCCTGACACAATAGGTTAAATTATAAATTATATTATAAGCTTACTGTTGTGTATCAGATAAAGGTTAGAAGATTGATAACAATAAGATAAGATTTATTTTTATTTTTTAGTTGTAGCTTTTGGTAAATATTTAACACATCTAATTAAACATAAACTAAACTACAACTATAACTTTTTAATTTCTCATCAGTTTAACGAAACATTGAGTTTCATTACAAACATTGAACTTATTTGTTATTAAAATGTTAGAAAATAACCTGGACAATGTCTTTCACTTATATTTCATACCAGATTTATAGGTTTGTATGTTTTTGAAGTTGCTTTGAAAGGAGTCTGTCCAAACCCAAATCTATACAAAAACGAATCGCATAACAAAACATAATATGTCACACATTATGATTAAATGATTAAACAATGTGAAAATATGAATATTATCATAACTTTGAAACAGCCTTAGATGAATGAAAAAACTGGATTTGTAATTCAAAGCATCTAAAACTTTACCTGCTTGTATTGATGAATGTCTGCAGTTCTATTTCTCTCCGCTGGTTATTTATGCATGTAAACTCTTGTGATGAAAGCACTTGTCCTGTAGACATGGAACGATGGGATTTTGCAAAGAGGAACATGCTGCTTGAAGTTGGGGAACTGACATTTTTTGCCATTTTTCAAAGGGTTTTTCAAACTGTTTCCTCCAGCAAGAGCATAAAAAATAATTCAAAGGCTTCTTGCATACTAATAATTAATATGCTTAAGAAGGTTCTTTCAAAATCTAATATTTACAGTGTAATTACTGTGTGATTTTGAGAGACTGCTTTGAGTAGCTTATATATTAACTGTATATCTGTGAATATATTAAAGTAGAAAGATTAAAGAAGTTTTTCACATAAAGCAAAAACACATTAACCGTTGCATGTCAGACTCATGTTAATTTAATGTTAAGTACATACTTTTTACTTGTGCTATTTGGTGGGTTTCCAGCCAATCACCTTCTATTTAAGTATCGCTATCATGCTGTCGGTTTCTTTCTCGCAACAGCTTTTCTTTAGTATTCAGTGTCTACATTCTCCCCAGAGTCTATTAGTAGGACAAGGCACTCTGTATGTACAGTATCCTTTTGTTCCTTCTTACCCTGATGCATCTTCCCAAAAACATCAACAGACTTGAAAATGCAGCAGGTGATGCCAAAGTCACTGAATAATAATAAAGGGCTTTAAAATGCAGCGCAGCAGTTTTTGTCACCTGATGTGCAACCATCATAATCTTTTCAGATTTCTGCTGAATCACTGAATTACTTCTGGGTCTCTTAATAGTTGATAAATTCATGAAGAAAAAAGTTCTTATTGCTGCAAAGTCATTTTTTTGGTTAGGTTTTAGATTGCACAGTGACTTTTTCAGAGTATTGATCAAGGGCGCAGAAAGATGAACTATCTAGTGTTTGGGTTTGATTAAGCTGGATGGAATTCTTCAGGCACCTCACGTAAGACTGGGGCAGTATGATGATATATGTCGTGCAATGGTATAAATGTGACAAATGCTAGAAGAATCTGTGATACTGTTAATACAATACCAAGAGTGTCATAGCTTAGATGATTATGCCACGAAACCTGATGCATTAATAAAGAAATAAATCGATGTGAATCTTTGATTTAAACATGACTCATCCTTGAATGAAATGCATTACTGTTTATTTTTATGTTTCTTTAGAAAAGTGATGATAATTGTTTAGCAGTTGTATTTGTTATAAATATTGGTAACACTTTACAATAGGGTTGCTTTTGTTAACATTAGTAATGCATTAGCTAACATGAAATAACAATACTTATTCATCAAAACCATGAACAACTGCATTGGGTAATAGTAACAATGAAATGCTGTAAAAAAATGCTAAAAAAAACTATATATCTAATTGTTAGTTCATATTAAATACCTAAATATTCTTTGTCTTTTAAAATGAATGTGACAAAGTATACATTATTTCATTCATAATTACTAAAAATAAGCATTATCCAACTAGCATTATCTATAAAAAGTGTGTTTCACCTGCAAAAATAACTCAGTTGCTGTATATAACACTTTCATTTCCATTTAGGGAGTGATGATGTGTTTAGAAAATGATTCTAGGGGTGCAAATCTTTTAAAAACTGGCTCTGTGCAGCTTCCGATTTCTGTGAGAAAAAGTTGAAAATGTTTGCTCTCTCTCTGACCCACCGAAAGAAATTAAAGTAAAAGTGGGTGTAATAACCCAGTATCTGCACCTGCGTTTGTTTGCTGTGGAAGCCTTGGAGAGCTTCATCTTGACAAAGACAAGTTAACTTGAGAAAAAACCCTACGGGAAATGTGATGGAGAACATTGATTTACTTGATAATTCTGTGATTGGATTGCTTTCTTGCTATTAATTAACTTTCTCAAAGCAGAATCCCATTTCCACCCGACAGACATTTCAAACTCTGATGTTAAACAGACTTGAGTCCACATCAAAAGCTGTAGTGTGAAAGCACCCTTGAAGTTATTATTTTTGCCACTGGTGTGCAACAGGATGGACTAAAGCAGTGAACTTACCCTCAAAGAAAGTTTTCTTGATATCACAGCTTCTTGCTCAACCTATAACTCCTAGTGCCCTTCGACATAATAAGTGTGATGGGAATCTGTCAACAGCCCACAGCATGAGCCAGATACAGGAGGTGAAGAAAGGCAGTGGATGTTTCATCTGTGGTTGAGTGTGCCACACTGGTGATTGTAGTTTGCAGATTTGAGATCCTTAGTGTCAAACATGCCCTACAGTTAAAGCTTTTTCCAACAATCAGATGGGAATGAGAGTCAGGCCCTAAAAGTGTTTAATGTTGGCCTGAGAAGACCCTTGCTTTTTGTACTATTGTCATTTTCAAACTTTGTCCTATGCAAAAAAGAAATGCAAAGAATTGATTTTAGTTGTCTACTTTTCAGGGTTTTTTTTAAATCAACAAGGTTGAAAAGTAATACTTTAATCTAATATTTCCCCACAGCTTTTGTCCTGGGGATACATATGTACTCCTTTATCAATTCCAAAAGCTACAAGAAATTCAGTCATTTATTGTCTTTGTATGGTGATGTTTATTCTCAGCAAAGATATTCAAGTTTTTCAAGCGAAACACTTTTCTTTTGTACAAGTAAAGTGAAGGATTTCTGCAATATTAGCATAACCAAACAGAACTGTAGAAGTATTAACTATTCTATTCTAGACCGCAAAAGCATTCATAAGCATCACGGATATATTTGTAGCAGTAGCCAACAATGGGTCAAAATTTCCTTTTTTTTATGCCAGAAATCATTAGGATATTATGTAAAGATATTGTTTCATGAAGATATTTTGTAAATTTCCTACTTTAAATATATCTAAACCTTTATTTTTGTAAGTGAATGCGGTGCTCAGGACTTCATTTGGACAACTTTAAAGACGATTTTCTCAAAATCTAGATTTTTCAGATTCCAGATTTTCAAATAGTTGTATCTCGGCCAAATATTGTCCTAACAAACCATACATCAATGGAAAGCTTATTTAATTAGAATTAAAAAAGATAATAGATAATAGATTAAAAAAAGATTATAGTAATGATAAAAAGATAATAGTAAAGATATATTAAAAAATGAACCTGAAAAATTACTGGTTTTGTGGTCCAGGGTCACATTTGTTGCTTTAAATAACTTTAAATAGCGGCTTGGGATATTTGGTAAACAAGTAAAACATAAATAAATAAATAACGCCATTTTTTGTGACTTATGTTTTTTTACATAAAATCAACGTTCTATGAAAACATAATCTTGATATCTTTAAAATTTACGTAAAGCCAAGATCACAGACATTAAAAATCGCACCAGTAAATTACTATCATAATGTGTATATGTACTGTTTATATGGCTGTTACTTTTTGTATGAATCCTCTTGTCCTGTGTGTCATGTTTCAAATTGTTTTTCTTAATTTGTACTGCAGCCCTAAGTTTGAAAGCATTATATAAAAAAGCTTAACATATTTATAAAAACCAAAATCTTTCCGATTCACTGTCTTAGTCACAGACTAATTTTAGAGACTTACTGTTTCATCAAATTTTTAATGTCAACTACTTAATAAAAATATAAAAAAATCTTTTCTTTTTTACAGGGAGCGCTGGAACGTCAGTCACCTTTAATCGGAATGGTGATGCACCAGGACGATACGATCTTTTTCAGTACCAGATGAATATTAACAATACGCCAGGATACAAAGTTATTGGACAGTGGACTGAAAGTCTCCAACTTAACGTAAGTGTAAAGCAATCAATCCTTCATCCTTCATGGATTTCACCAATAAACTATTCACTGTAGCTTATAATCCATATCTGTGAATTTTATAATCATCACTCAATGCGCTTACTGGTCTTTGGTTTCTGTTTTCTGGTTATTTTGAGTCTGTTAGTTCAGGAAGCTCTGTCTACACATAGCAGTTGGGCGCAGTCAGGCATAGCAGTCAAATGTAATATAATTTAGTTCTTGATAATTGCTGAGGCCATTTAAAAGATGCATCTTAATAGACTGAACATCATAAGACTATAACCTCGGATTGAACCTTAGATTGTATGTTCATATGAGAATCTCTCACCCTGGGGAGTACCGATTATTATATTTACGTTAATAATATTATCAACCAATTGTGCTTGTTAAAAAACTATGCTTCCTGGTGCAACTGACCATGTATATTTTATTGAGGAACACAACTGTCACTGCACATATTGAGCATACACATGAAAATGCACTGTCCAAACTATATATAGACATTGGATATTTTGTTTAAACATTTTTTTTGTTGTATTTTTATAAATAACAATAACATTAACATTTTTATTGATTTTTGTTTATGTTCATTGTTATGAAGATTTGTTACATATATATTTTTGAGTCTCTTTCCATCAATATATAGTTTTTTTATGATTAGATTCAAATTTAACTTGTGTTCCTCTTGTTCCTCCAATTCAAGTGTTCCTCTTGTGGAACGGGGACAGTTAACAGGTTAAAAGGATACTTCACCCAAAAATAAAAATTATGTCATCATTTTATGTCACCCTCATGTCATTCAAACCCTGTGTATGACTCTTTCTTTTGTGGAACACGAAAAAATATATTTTGCAAAACGCTGGTTACCGGCACCCATTGACTTCCATTGTACCTTGTGTCCATACTATGAAAGTGAATGGGTGCCGGTAACCAGCGTTTTGCAAAATATCTTCTTCTGTGTTCTGCTAAAGCAAGAAAGTCATACAGGTTTGACATGACATGAGGGTGAGGTAAATAGAAGAAATTGCCAGCGAAAGATGATTTCCTTTCAGCTGTGTCATCAGTGTGGCAAGTGTGGTGGTCGATGTTGCAAAATGAAAACTACTAGTGGAATTTAATGCAAGAAAAAATAAAATTTGAAGCGTTTCTGGTCGTAGCAATTCAGAAAAGTGTGCAGTTAGGTTTCAGATATTAGTTAAAAGAAATAATGCATATTCTTATTTTGGACTAGCCCATCACACAGGTGATCTCTGAATTCTAGGTCTATGAATACTGTATTAATTAAATCAACCCAGTATAGCAATTTGTTTGATTTGATGGCCCAGGAAAACTCAAGCAGCATAACCTGCCATAAATAACATTTGTGAGCTAAGCTGTGATTAAATCATGATGTCACAGCCACATCAAAACATGTTCTGGCACCACTGTCGGAAAGACGCATGATGTAAGCTACGTAGATGATGTCAACAAAATTCAAATTTCAAGATGCTTAATATTGTCTTGTCAGCTCTCGCCGCCTGCAGCTAAATTTATTACCATTAATTCTGAATGACAATGGCGTGTTGGACAGAAATTGTATTACTCAGTTTAATTTCTTGACATCTGGTTGTAATTCATCGGAATGTTTGATCTTTTTTTTTTTGAGTTCCACGAAAGCAGAAATAATCATATTTGTAGCTTGAAGTCTCGTCTCGTGTACTTAATATTTGTCAGGCTGTGTTTTCTCTTGGCCTCAATAACACTGTAAATGGATTTGTGTTGCATTGTGGGAATCTTTTTTAAGCTCGGCCTGTGAAAAGTAATATTATTAGAGGAGAAAGTGAGGGTGAGAATGCTGTCCATATGTGATTCACATCTTCCGGCCTCCATTGAGTCACAGATGAGGAGTCCGGCTGAGTCGTCTCCAAGGATCGCCTACGGTTCCCACAGCAAATGTCATTTGCACCTCATCCCCCATCTTCGGCCCTCCTCACGGCTGGCGTTGAGGAGGTGGCGAGAGAGCCTTATAAGCAGTCCTACTGTATAAGTCTGGGGCTGCAGGGATTTGGTGTCTTTCTCAGTGTCTTCCTATAAAAAAGTGATATTTATAGTTTCTTTGACATCCGAAATGTCGCACGAGTAGAAATTAAAATATATATACTTTAGTATGTACTTAGTATGTTACATTTATCTATTTATTTATTCAATGAAAAATACATTTATGTATTTATTTTCATACTGTATAAGCTTGTGATTTACTTTTACCTTCATTTCATTTTTATTAGTAGATGGGTTTGCAATTTAAGATGCATTCAACACTAGTGCTTTGCATTATTTTGACATATGTTCGATAGCATAACAGATGTTGTTTTGGTATCTTGAATCATGACAACCTTGCATTATGTCCCCAAATTATGAAATGAATCCACTCAAAGGTCAGGTTTTTTAAATGTTGCGTCGTAATGTTTAGAAAATGTTTATTAAATGCGTGTGACCACAGGGGGAGCAATAAGATAAACCACTTAAGTTTAGTTACGATAATATAGCAATTTTGAAGAGTCATTTGCTGAGCAAGTTGTTAAGCTGTTGACATGTTTATAGTGAGCTGCCTTACTTTTTAAGTTTATTTGTGTAGCACTTTTTTACAAATTTCATTGATGCAAAGCAGCTGTACAGGAACATATTGATAACAGGCACTACATAAAATATATAAGAGAAAAGAAAAAAGTGTGAAAATCAAAGTTAAATACACTTCCATTCACACACACCACACATGCACACACATTATTATCGTCCATTTGAGTTCTGGGGTTCGTTACCACCCCAGCAACTCCATTGATTCACCAATGAAACGTCTGACTGTTGTTTCCAACGATCGCCTACGGCTCCCACAGCAAATGTCATTTACGCCCCAGTCCCGCAAACTCTCCAACAAGGCTGGAACTACAGGGATTTGCCGTCTGTCCTCCGCGTCCGCTTACAGCGAACGAGTCCCTGCTTCTGATGTATACTCCGAAAGCGTCAAGTGATGTTTTCCCTCTCCCTCTCTGGTCGCAGACGGCCATGAAAGGTCATGTTGCAATGAGCTGTACTGGGAACGCTGATTCTCAATGCACACCTACTGACTCTTATCGGAATGCTGGCAGGAGACAACAGCGGGTTGTTAGGTTTATCCTTCTTCCTTAGTGGGCTCGCGATGAAAGCATGAGTTGAATGCATTCCCAGAAAAAGGCACTGAATTATGGCGCAGTTGGTTGTTATTGGATTCATCGGGATGCATTGTGCGTCAGCTGTGGAGAAAAACTCTAATGTGTTTTTTGTGCTTGCTGCAGAGGTATTAATATTTAAAGTGATTACGCAATCTTGATATGCCTAGGATTTGCATTTTTGTGAAAAGCTCTGAATTTTAAAACTAGAAGCAATGCTTGAGCGGTCAACGCTGTTTTTACGTCAGTGTTGTTAAAGTTTTAACAAGTTTGGCAGTTGAAAATGCAAATGAATGGACTTTTGTGTTAAAGTAAAGGCTTAATAACACCACTTTAGTTCCTGATCTTAAGTCCCAAATGAAATCAGTTACAAATTTGCATACTTTTTAGCTTTTAACAAAGTGTGAGGTTTCCAGTCTCTAGCAACAAGTAATTTCTCAACACAAGCAAAACCGAAGTGTGGGCGGGGCTTCTGAAAGGGACGTGCAAAAAAACACACCAAGAGATCAACAAACTGTTCAGTTACTTATTGTTGGTTGTGGCTTAATTTCTGCTTGTTGCATTAACATGTTGTGAAGAAGCTCAATATAGTGTGCATAACAAAGTGTTGATCTTACGCAGTGCAGCATTCATTACTTTCCCCTTAATGAATCAGATGAAAGGACTCGTGAAAAGTCAGAGGGACGTTGACCTTTGAGAATTGGTCACATAACCTTTCTATAGATTTTATCATTATTTCACAGTCATTTCCACATTCTTGTGCATGAAGAAGCAATCTTGGTAACACTTTCTATGAAGCCTGTATTTATAGTGCATTATAAGAGCATTTGTATTGCATTATAATGCAGGCATAATGCCTTAATATTATATGCCTGGAATATTAATTACAGGTCTGTAATGTGACAGACAAGACAGACCTGGAATATTCGTTCAATTTCAGCGCTATAGATGTGACATTTTTTGTCAAAATGTGAAATATACACTGCTGCTCAAAAGTTTGGGATCAGTAAGACTTGTAATGTTTTTTAAAGAAGTTAAAGAGTCTTACGCTCATCAAGGCTGCATTTATTTGATCAAAAATACAGAAAAAAACAATAATATTGCAAAATGTTATTACAATACAAATTAATGGTTTTTATATTATTGCACTTCAAAATATAATTTATTCCTGTGATGCAAAGCTGAATTTTCATCAGCTGTCACTCCAGTCTTCAGAAATCATTCTAATATGCTGATTTATTCTTAGTATTATTAATGTTGGAAACAGGTGTGCTGCCAAATATCTTTTTGAACCTGTGATTATTTTTTTCAGGATTTTTTGATGAATTACAGTATTTATTTAAAATATAAATATTTTCTAACAATATAAATGCTATCACTTTTTATTAATTTAACACATTCTTGATGAATAAAAGTATTAAAAATTTTTCGAAAAAAGAATCGAATAAAAGTAACTGATCCCAAACTTTTGAAAAGTAGTGTATATTGTTAGAAAATCTTTTTATTTTAAATAAATGCTGACATTTTTAACCTTTTATTGATCAAAGAATCGTGCAAAAAGTATCACAGGTTCCAAAAAAACATTAAGCAGCACAACTGTTTCCAGCACTGATAATAAATCAGAATATTAGAATGACCATGTGAATGACCAAGGATCAAGTGACACTGAAGACTGGAGTATGATTCTGAAAATTTTACTTTAATTACAGATATAAATTAAATTTTGATGTATATTAATATAGGAAAACATTATTTTACAGTGTACAAACTTTCAAAAGCATACAGATAAATATTTCAGCTAATGTATATGATGTGGACATGTGCTGAATAGTACATTAGCTGGATTGACTCAATAAGCACCGCAGATTCTGAAATCGAAAATGGCTGTTATGACTTTGGATTGAGCTTCTTGTAATAAAGGTTGGCTTTCCAGGATAGAAACACAATACCACGGTAGACCTCATTCAGGTCACACAAAATTAATGGAAGGTGTTTACACAAATTGAACATGGAGCGTGACATATAAAGGACCATTGTTTCAAAACAAAACCATTCATCCATTCTTCATTTTTAATTAGCTTATCATTGCATACTTTCCTTAATACCAGCAGGGTATAATTATGCGCTCCCTCTGAGTTTCAAACTTTGATTCGCCTGTGAGAACAGAGACTACAACCAATGAGCTTATTATGTCTGTATTATGGACAGAGCCATACAGCTTGTGTCACTTGAAGGATTATTAATGCACTTTATAGGCCTGTGAGTTAATCAGAAAATATTTTAGTTCACAATCCTTAGTTTTATAGCTGTTTTAAAAGTAAAAGTTCACGTAAAAATTTTATTCTGCCGTTATGTATCATTCTGCCTGAACATAATTTTTTTTGTCTGTGGAACACTAAAGAAGATATTTTTAGAAATGGAAGTCAATGGGGGAAAATGTAGTTTGGTTTCCAACGCTCCTCAAGACATTTCCTTTTCTTTTCTGTTCTGCAGAAGAATAAAATAAACCATGACACTGTAGGGTATATGTCGAGCATCACATGACCAAACTGGAAAACTGGTCTTATTACATCCACTGTCATAGAAACTGTCAGTGATATTTATGATTTTTAAGGATATTAGCTATATACAACTAGGTTTTTTTTGTGTTTTATTCTATTTTATTATTTTACTGTCACTGAGAAACAGAAAAAAATTAAGAACTTTTATATAATATATATCATTATATATTTTTTTTATTTTTTTGCGTTTTATTCTATTTTATTATTTTACTCTCACTGAAAAACAGAAAAAAATAAAGAACTTTTATATATCATATATCATTATATATTTTTTTTATTTTTTGCGTTTTATTCTATTTTATTATTTTACTCTCACTGAAAAACAGAAAAAAATAAAGAACTTTTATATATCATATATAATTTATATATCTGCACATATAATGGACAATGATTATGCTTATCTTTTGTAGCGCTTTTAAAGGCATTTTGAGAAAAACAGCTTTATATTTAAAGGAGCCTATACTAAAGACCCGGACGCCTGTTTTCTTGTTTCTGCATGGGACGTTCCGCATATACCCTATGATTAAGACCTTTGTGAAACCCTAAATTTTACAACATTATTGCATATTTACCTAAAAATATGGTTTTGAAACAGGTTTGAGTTCAAAATATATTATTTACACAGAGAGCCATTAAATAATAAAAAGAAGCAGAGCAGAATAATGTTCTAGGGCAACTTTTTGCTATATAAAAGTCCTTTTTGTCCTTCTGTTTTACCTGAATCTGTCCATAAGCAACTGCAGTCTCCAGGCTAGTGCTTATGATCTTATCTGTCATAAATAACCCATCCACATAATTTAGGGACTGAACAAAATGGTTTTCCACTTTAGACATGCCTCAAGCATTAAAGTCAAAAACAGCAGAGAATGAAGAAAAATTTAATCTTTTAAATCTTTTAAACAGAAGAACATAAATTCCTCCAAAGTTAAATTCGCCTCTCCGATCACACTGTCGCTAATGTACACAGCGTGTTTATTCAGCGGTACCCATTTGTCGAGAGATCAGCTGAAAGAGGGCTTTTTTCCCTCCACAATTGTTAATTATCGCAGCAAACACTTACACGAGGGAACTCTGGGGCGCACGCGGCGTGTCAGATCAAATATGCGATGCGAACTGATAAAACAGTTGTGTTGAGAAAGCGCCGCGTTACAGTCATCGCATAGGACTGTTCTGTGGCTTCCCATTAGTTTTCGCATTGATAATGACACCGTTTATACAAAATGTGGGTGGAAAAACAAACTTCGCCGCGCCTCTCATTAGCACAAACGAGCTAACGTAATTAGCATTGCTGCAACTTCGGCACTAGAGATCGAGTTGCGAAGAAATGAAACCTTGAACTAATCTGCATCCATTCTGAATGTGTTGAGGAGGAGGTGAGCTAAATTGATGAAATATTGAAGAAACCATATTGAGGGCTAAGCAGCCGGTATCCATAGCAACAGGGCTGTTAATCGCATTAGGATTTCCACGCTGTGCTTAATTACGAGCAATAGGACAGAGTACGGTGGCCCCCAAAGTTCAAATTATGAGCTGCGCTTGAAAGGCTGGGCGTAAAATTGCTTTGGGTAGAGGAGCAGATATTAAACTAATTAACGCTTCCGCTTCCCTGCAGATGTGCTGGAAAAAAGTGAACATGCCTAATGTCGTGATGACTGCTCGCAGTAAATGTAACGCACATATGCAGTGAGATCAACGACTTTAAGGTTGTCAAAATCTCGCAAAGTCAAAGTTGAAAACCTTGACCACAAATATGCCGCAGTGGACGCATTTATGCATGCAGTATATGAGTGTGGGCCAAGAGAAAGAAAGAAAGCTAGAGAGAGCTTTAATTCTTGGTTTCTAAGCAACTAGAGAGACTGCTTGGCACCTTGCAGAAGACTCTAAAACCTTTATTGTGTAGACTTACTGCACACAGTTAGTGTGTAGATGGTTTGTTTGGAGCTATAATAGTTTGTGGGCTTTGATTTTCTAGACGGTGATTTTTTTTGAAAGCTTATTTTTGTCTGTTAAAGTGAATTTGGTGAAATAAATAATATTAATAGATACTGTGGGATAATGTGCAGTAAAGCTCTGTTAAGATGGGATTAGCTTTATGTATATAAAGTAATGTGAAAAAAGACCTGCGTGTGAATTTACATATAGTAAACACCCAGTGATTCTGTCACATATCTAAACTGGCCGCTCGTTACCTGTAAGTTTTTGCATGAAAAGTATTGGACGTTCGTCTGTGATAAGACACCAGAAAATGATTTCCCACTTCATCTTTGTCATTTTTTGCTCTTTGTTAAAAAGATGTATCGAGTAAAAATGATTCCAGTATAAATTATCAGAGAATTTATTTATTAACAACATATATATTTTAGTGAAATGTTGATAAAGTCCAAACATAAAAAAATCAGTCTATGCAAAAGTTATTTATTTAAAAAAATTGAAATATATACGTGCGTCATGGATGTGACAAAAAAGAACACGCACAATGCAACATATTTTTTTCATACACTCTAAAAACAGATGTGTTAAAATAACACAAGATGTATCTAGTTAGGGACAACACACAGATGTGTTGTCCCTAACTAGACACATCTTTGTGTTAATTTAAAAACAACACATTTTGTGTTACTTTTAACTCAACTTGTGTTACTTTAAACTCAACATGTGTTGTCCCTTTTATGTATTTAACACAAAATGACACATTATGTGTTAAACAGCATAACACAAAAAATTTGTTAAAAAATAACATCCTTTTTTAGAGTGTAGGATTTCTGTGAATTAAAATGCACAAACCAAAAGCTATAATACCCAAACAAATGGAGAAGAGATGACTCTTTAAAAAACAAAGTAGTTTTAATTTTAATTTTCATGTGCCCATTTATGAGGAATAAGGACTGTGGCTATACTTTTTTTTTTTGCTTTAAATTGCTTTAAAGAATGTTCTTATAAACATTCTGGTTTCAGTTTTGAGTTATCCCTCGACGAAGGTTACATCCATTTTATCCCTCCTGCATTTCATACACTGTCTTATTGTCATTCAGATATTTATTCGGTATTATTTACCTCTCTGTTTCATGGTTCCTCGTGGGATGTTCTTCATTGTGCACACACCAGGTTCTCCTGTTACCCTCAGGCTAATATTATTTAAGTTGTCACCTTACCTACAGTATGACGCCAGCCTGGCCGTCACCGTGATTTATTGACAACTGTGCTTGACACACAATTTAAATGCAGGGAGGGAAGCAAAGGCCTGGCTGGGCCCGATAAGAGAGGGAAGCTCGAGGAATAATGAGGGGCCATGGATGTTCACCCCCCTCTGCTTCTCTAAATGCACTTTATGCCTGTTCTCCATTCTGGCCCGGCACTCCCAGCACACAGGGGCATGAACCGAACACATCCAGTGAAGCATAGAAAAGCAAAGTTGCTGAAGAGTGCAGCGGTCATAGGAACAAACAGTGATGTTCTTAAGGTCATTCGCAGGCTGTTGTTTAGTCCTTCAGTTTGAAAGTAGATGCGTTTGGAAAGTGTGTTTATAAACCTGAATTTTTGTGATATTGTTTTAATGTTTTTTTTTTTCTTTTTTGTGGAGATTTGTAGTTAAAATTATTAAGATATTGCTTTGAGATATTATAACACTATCAAGATTTTTAAACATTTGTGACCCTGTCTGTAAAAATCAGGCTAAAGTCTGAAAATCTAATTCTGAGATAACAAGCATCAACGTTTGATTTCACCTATTAATTGTACTATGATTTTAATCTTTGACATGACCTTACTCAGACAATATTAAAGATATCGATGTTAAATTCACACAGAATATTCTTTTCATTATGTAGAATGATTTTATGTAGAAAACAGAAAAATTACAAAAAATGACTTGCTGGGTTTTAACAGACTGGGTCACATTTCAACTCATCATTTTTCTTTTAACCATTTTTAACTTTTTTTTACCTGATAACTGTCACTGCACATATTGAGTATACACATAAAAGTGCATATTTTGGATATTTTCATTTTACATTTCTTAATCTTTTTTTAAATTTGAGATGATTTTAAAAACAACATTGACATTTTTTAGTTATTATTTATTTAACCTTTCCATCAATATATAGTTTGTCATGATTAGATTAGAATTTAACTATGAAATATTAAAGTGAAAAGTAAAGTGTTCCTTTTGTGGAATGGTGACAGTCGTGAGGTTAACTGTCACCGTTCCACAGGTGGAACACTGTTATTTCACAATTGACTATAATAAAAATAAACTACAAAAAATTGTATTAATAAATGTTACCTTAAATTAAAAAAAGATAAAAAATAAAGTACATGTTTTACATTTTTGATGTTTATAATGTTTATTTTTAATATAGGGCATTTCCATGTGTAAGCTCTATATGTGCAGTGACAGTTATCAGGTTAAAAATAAAATAACATTTTTGTGTGAATTACACAAAATAAAAGAGAAGTAGATTTGAGCACTAGTGCTGTTATCTATCTTACACAATCTATAAATACAGTATATTCAACTGCAAATGAAATAGTTCAGACTGTAAATTGTTATTAGATGATCCGCATTTGCAGACAATGTAGCATGCTGATGAGCACACACCTCTAACCTCACATACTGCTGCCAGTACTGTATGTAGGTTGCCTGGCAACCATGAAAGTATAGTTTATTAAATTATTAAATGACTATGTAGTGCACAGAAAGCATGTCTTTTATCAATTTGTGTTCCCTGAAAATAAAATGTATGATCTTAGTGATGCCAGTGTCACGCACTAGCCACAACATCATTTATTCATCCTCATGTTGTTCAAAACCAGTATGGAACTTTTTGCTTTTGTGGATGAAAGAATATTTGTTTTAATGCGAGCTTTCTCTTCAAACCATTTAAAATGATTAAGATGAAGGTGCTTATTAAATGAATTATAAATTAGTGTCTTGAATTACAATTAAAAGGATTAAAAACAAACAAGAATTAAATTTAGGTTAATATTATGTAATGTGTATAGTGCTAAATACATTTATGCTGTAGTGTTGAATAATAAAGTATGCATGGATTATATACTATATTAAAAGTGCATCTCTGTCACTTTTGCCAGTCATTTGTGATTCGGAGATGTAATCTTACCATTCAGTGCCCGTCGAATTGACTCCTTGCATCACTTAAAAAAGACAGATTTTCTCATCAGCCTGTGTGCTTTCTAACCGTTCATACTTAAAATGTCTACCCGAGACAGCTAATCTGTAAAATCTGGGAACTCCGTGGCATCAGTGCTTAGAAAAAACCGAAGCAATCTATCGCCGAGGGACAAGTAATTGACTTCTGTTGTACCAGTGTCAGCACTGCTGTAGTTAGTTTGAGTTGCTCAATCTCTTGGTCTGCAATTTCCCAATGACCCTAAATAACCTTCCTCATGTCTGCTTACCGGCCACCAACCCCCCAGTGTTCGCTCGGCTGAAAGCAATGATAGCGCGTGATAGCGGATCCGATTCGCCTGGAGGTAAATATTGCCCTTTAAATAGAACTGTAGCTGGGCAAATCAAGTGTGGAGATTCTGCTTGTTCGCTTTAAACTTTGTTTTCGACCTTTTCTTGAGCGAGAAACGAGGCTCAGATAGCAGAAAAGTAAATTACTAGTTGTCAGAGGAAGTCGGGGTCTAAAGTATGAAAAGAGCTACGAACTCCGGTTAAGGCTTGTAATGTATTCGTCGCTCTTTTTTGAATCGCCGAAGGTTCTTGCACTGGAAAACAGCTTTAATGATAATGCGAAGCCCTTCGGCATCAAAAAACAACTTCTCCCCGCTTGTCTGCTTGCTCGACGGATCCAAGTTGTGCAGTACTGTGAGGTGTGTGGCATTGTAATGTAGACGACAGGGTTTAGGGAGTAATGCTGAGGTCCTGTCCTCGGCTGTGACATCATCTGAGCGAAAGGGCTTTCAATAATTCAAGGCAGCGCTGCTTTCTGTCGTCTATCAGAGAGATATTTGGTGTTCTGGGTAAATAATTGATTCAACTCTGACTGTTGCTCCTGGCAAGACAGTCTCATAAGGGTGTGGGCGCGCACATTTTCAGCTTTGCATGTGTCGTGCGTTAGCTCGACAATATGTTGTTAGCGCTGTTGATAGCATGCTAGCTTGTTTAATGGAGCTGAAGGGAAATTCACAATGCACAAGCCTGGCACATTTCTGTTGAGGAGTTACGACGTTTGCGAGCAATCTGGTTTACATTTCATGCTGTTTTCGAATGCGTTCACAAAGTTTTCTCAACTCTAGACATTATGGGAAATTATGGGCACTTTTATGTCCCAAGGGGTTGAATTTTTAATAAAACTCAATGGCTTGAGCTTTTTTGCAATATGATGTGTTATATTAAAACCACAATAAAAGTATTGTTTTTGTTGAATACATTTTTATGTATACATTTTAATGTTTATTCTTGTTTACCTTGACATTTTTTATTTAATGTGTAATACACTACTGTATTAAAAATAAAGATGTTACAAAGCAGGATCACAGCGATGCCACGGAGTAGCCATTTTTGGTTCCCCAAAGTTCCTTTCGTGGATAAAAGGTCCTTAAAAAAACATTTCTTTCTTACCTTTTTATAGTCTGAAGAACCTTTTTAATAAGACAAAGAATTGTTTTAATGCGATTAAAAGTTATTTTATTGAACCATACAGCTGGACAAAGAACGTTTTAGGTTTGTATTTTATCATGAAAAATACATTTCAATTTAACTTTAATATCTTGTCAAAGATTAAATTAAACAAATCATTTCCAAAGTTATGATGTCAAGATGTTTTTTTCGGCTCATATTTGCATTGTACCTCAGTTGTGGCACCGTTTCAAATGCATTGATTTAAATAACGCTTTTTGGAGTGACAAAAAATACCAAATTCCCCTGTGATGCTTGTGTATTCACAACTGAACATCGTAAATGTACTTCTGAGAGTGTGAACGTTCCAACGAGGTTTATAGTGCATAGTGTTTTCACCTGACCAAAAGTTGAAGACAAGAGTAAGACGGAGACGTGAGTGCAGGGAATTTAAAAGAAGGTTTTAAGAACATAAACAAGAAAAAAACCCTTTTTTCATTCTTTCATCTGCTTTTCACCTCTTCTCCCAGATGGGATTCTGTCACTAAATTAACTGCGCTGTCTCTCTGCTTTTGTTCGGGTGCCGGGATGCTCGGCCGTGTCCAATCAGCCGGCCTGTGGAGTGCTGCATCTGGATTGATGTGGCTTTTCATTATGGCATCTCCAGGTGTCACTTCGGCATTCACACAATTGCCACGGAAATAGCCAGATTGATCCGCGGTCCTGAAAGCAAACATGACTCAATAATAGCCAGGTGTAATAGAATGTTTCTCCACCGCTAATTGCCTTTGGCGAAGCTTTCGGTACCCGGATTTAGGGTGTGAGCTTTAGCTTTATCAAATTGTTCCTGATTTTCAGCAGTTACCTTTCACAGAGACTAAATGTGTCAGAGCGGATTATCATTCAACGGTTCTATTGTTGCAGTTATTAAAAGTTAAACTCTGTCATGTTCACAATACATATTGTTTTAAAGCAGCTTTACAGATGTTTATGCTTCAATGAGCCCAACATGTGCGTGCTGTTAACAAATTTTTGAAAAAATAATGTAATAATATTCAAATAATATGTAAGGCAATTACAAACAAATGTCAACATTACCATGAACATTACTATACTGATAGCTCAGATGTCAATATCTGGTACTTTATATACTCCTGTGAAGTCTCTCTGAAAGTTTTTAATGCATTTCTTTACGTTTAAAGCATATTGTTTTAGGTAAAACACGGTTTTTAGAATTGACACCTGAAAATAAAAGTAAAATAACAGAGCCATCCCTTCTTTATTTGTTAGGTATTATTGCTTCAGGTTTGTGCATTTAATTCAAATAATTCAATAATACTCAAATAATAATTTAAATGTATTTTCAATTTTTTTGACTGAAAATGTCATGCCTATGTATTTTTTAGACCAAAGGATGCCGTTCTCCAATGCATTATTAAGGCATTGATAATGTAATGCGTCTATTTAACAAAAACCTCTTCTTCTGCGTCTCTATTTACTAGCTGTTCCAAATCGGCATAACTTTCCTGTTTCGGTAAAACAATAATGAAATTAATGTTAAAGAATATTAACATTAAAACGGCTAATGTCAAAATTACTAAAAAGCACCTTAAAAGTATATATTTAAAGGTGTCTATATTGTGCTCTCTGAATCTATACAAGAGGGTTGTGCTAGTACCAATTCAAAATGTTAGTATTTTTATTTACTTAAATTTATTCATATATCAGTCTTGAACTTGAGCTCTTAAATCTAATTCTCCATCACGTTACATAGTTTCAGCAGACAACAAATGGTGTTTTACGTCGAACTTTGTGTTATTAAATAAGTACAGATGATTCCATGGGATAAAAATGTAAGTATAGTCACTTTAACATATGGCTTTAGACAAATTACAGTGAAGTGTCATTTGGACTTTTGTTTCCTCTTGTGAAGTCGACAACCCTCTTTGTTAAATATTCTTTAAAATCCTTTTTTGTTCTATGGAAAAAAAAAACAACATACGGCTTTGAAACAACATGAGGGTAAACAGTGACAGATTTTTTCATTCTTGGGTGAAAAGAAAAACAAATCCATGCAAATTCAGCTATCAGTGACGGCGTTTTCTGCTTATTGTAATTTCGTGTATTCACGCTGGCCTCTTGTTGCAAGCGCATGCTGATTCATTTCTCTGCTGAACCAAAACCTGTAATCATTGCGAAATTATAATATATTAAAGACTCAGGGCTCTTTAGTGCTATTTTATTATGATATGTGATTCAAATTCATATTCATGCCTTCAAAAAGTGGCATTTGCTTTCACCACCCTCTTATTGCACGTTTTCATTAAAACGTGCCCCGTCTCCATGGTGATTGTTGCCATGAAGGGCTAAAAGAAATCATTGGTAATCACGCCGCAATCAGCAATGTTTGAATGAAAGGCATACAATTCAAAGTGCATATTAAAGGAGGTGTGAAGGAGTAGGCAGAAAGCAATAAGCAGGCTACAAAATCTTCTTTTCCCTATCATCATGTTTAAGTGTTTACACTTATTATGCATATACTTGATCAACTTGTTAACAAAACAGAATTTGGGTGTTTTGCACTTGTTTTAGATGCTGGTGTGCTGGTATTCCCACCAGACCTCTTAAAGGGATAGTTCATTCAAAAATTACACTTCTTCCATCATTTACTCATTCCATTTACTCATTCAATCATTCCTATCATGTATGATTTGAAACTTAAAAAATAGCTTAAAAAACAGCATTTGTAAGAATGTTGGTAACCAAACAAATTTGGCCTCCATTGACTTCCATTATATGGACAAAAAAACACTGAGACATTTCTCAGAATATCTTCTTTTGTGTAACGCAGAATAAAAACTTCATTAACATCAGGGTGAATAAATTATGCCAGATTTGTTTTATATTTGGGCAAGCTATCCCTTTAACTACCTTAACCAGCGAGGTGTTTCTTGTTATTCTGAAACACCAGCTTGACACCAGCACAGAGAAACCAGTTTTAATGGTTGTATTTTTAAGCTACCTTTAATAAGTAAACGGCATTAAGAATACTTTTTGTACTGTGTTACGTTAACATTTTTAATGGCCATTGTAAAAATCTGTAAAATTAGAGAAGTTTGCATGTGTGTTGACCTCGTAAGGGCTGCTTATTTTTAACTGCATGTAAGTTTTAAAGATCATACGAAAAATAAATTCACAAATGAAGTCCAAATGTAGTGTATACCCTAAAAGTTGTAATATACTTATGTATGCCTTTGTTTCCAGATCAAGGACATGCAGTGGCCCAATGGTACGATGAAGGTCCCCAGCTCGGTCTGCAGCTTGCCCTGCAAGACGGGTCAACGCAAGAAAGTGGTCAAAGGCATGCCCTGCTGCTGGCACTGCGAACCCTGTGACGGCTACCAGTACCAGTATGACGAGACTACCTGCAAGCTGTGCGCCTACAACATGAGGCCGAATCCCAACCGGACAGCTTGCCAACCCATTCCCATCGTCAAACTGGAGTGGCATTCCCCCTGGGCAGTGATTCCGGTTTTCTTGGCTATGCTCGGAATCATCGCCACCATCTTTGTCATGGCAACGTTCATACGTTACAACGACACCCCGATTGTCCGAGCATCCGGCAGGGAGCTTAGCTACGTCCTACTAACTGGGATATTCCTTTGTTACATCATCACCTTCGTAATGATTGCCACACCCGATGTGGCGGTATGCTCCTTCAGACGGATCTTCCTGGGTTTGGGAATGTGCATTAGCTATGCCGCGCTGCTAACCAAGACCAATCGTATTTACAGGATCTTCGAAGAAGGAAAAAAGTCAGTCACTCCACCTAAACTGATTAGCCCAACGTCTCAGTTAGCGATCACTTCAAGTCTCATCTCCGTCCAGCTCTTAGGGGTCCTCATATGGTTCGTGGTGGATCCTCCGAACACCATAATCGATTACGACGAGCAGAAGACCATAAACCCCGACAGGGCCCAAGGGGTTCTCAAGTGTGACATTACGGACCTACAAATCATTTGCTCTCTAGGGTACAGCATCTTGCTGATGGTAACATGTACGGTATACGCTATCAAAACACGAGGAGTTCCGGAAAACTTCAACGAAGCTAAACCCATCGGCTTCACGATGTACACAACGTGTATCGTGTGGCTTGCCTTCATCCCAATTTTCTTTGGAACAGCACAGTCTGCAGAAAAGGTAACACATTTTTACAATATACATCAATTCAACAGACATAATGAATCAGATTTGCTGATGTTAGCTGGTTTAAATCTTTATGACATGCCTAGTTAAGTTAAGGCAAAGAAAAATCTCACATACAGTAGATTCTCCACCTGAAGTCATTTTTTTAGTAAATTGCCTGATTTGTCGGTTTTAGTAGTGGCAATTGATAGCCTATTGGTCTAAGTGTCACCACTTTATTCATTTACTTTTGGCCTTTTTTGGGGCGTGAATATTTTACTCTATAATTCCCTTCAAGGCAGCTCAAAGTCTAACCCAGCGCACACATGGTTTTCCACTCAATTTCAAATCCATTTGCAGGCTGATGTTGCTGTAATGGCTCTATTCTGTAATACCTGTTTGCAAGCTGCAGGCAATCTAAACTCCGGCTTTTGTACCCAAGATCATTCATTTTTTATCCCTTCCTGAAGAAATGAAAAATTATATTTCAACGTGGGGAGATGGTTGCCTTCTCGGGGACCGGTAGGGCAAATACGTATTAATAGCACAGTTAGGATCAGAATCAATGTCCCACAACAATCTTTTAAAAGACATTTCATTAGCATAAGGACATTTGCTCATTATCTGCACACGAGACGAATAGCTTGG
The DNA here is from genome assembly GCA_019155185.1 of Beaufortia kweichowensis. Taxonomy (NCBI): domain Eukaryota; kingdom Metazoa; phylum Chordata; class Actinopteri; order Cypriniformes; family Gastromyzontidae; genus Beaufortia; species Beaufortia kweichowensis. Next base: position 8,446,025 of record CM032818.1, on the reverse strand, counting down.
CTTTTCTCTTCAGTGCGATACTGAAGGCAATTACCTAAATAATAGAGCAAGCTGGTTTGTGCATGTACCAGCTTCAGATATGATGACGGGCTGTGACTCCCATTGGTTGGAACCATTTAATTATGTTTCGAGGAATTGAGTTTCAGGGAGTTACACCTTGACATACAGTTACTTTGACAAGAAGTCACGATAACGTACTGTTTAAACCTTGTAAGACAGACCTACCATGAGCTTTGTGGTTTTTATTCAATGCTTAAAGATTCTGCAGAATCTACAAGACAGTGTGATTGCAACTTGGTTTTAATGTCCTTAAAATACTACATTACTGATATTGCCCACACCCATGAAGCATTGCAAATAAAGTAATATTTATTTCAAAATATTACAATAAACATGAAATAGTTTTTTCTTTAATAGTCAATCATTAAAAAGTCATGTAGACAGAAAGTACTAGTTAGATTTTGTATTGTTGTTTTTTATTTCAGTACGTATTTTGTAAATGCCTCATAGGATAAGTAGTTTATTCCCTTATCACTGATTTTAAGTGCATACACTTATACTTTTAAAAAATTCATACGCTTCTTAAATTTTTCAATATAAACATAAATATACAAAAACAAAATGTATTAGTCAAACACTAAAAAGTCATATGTATAAAAAATATAATTTCATTTTGTACTGTTCCAAATATAATTCTAAATAATGCGATATGCGATACAATATTTATTTTTCTAAAGCCCATTTAAATGATATTAAAGTATATATTTTTAAAACGTTTCATATTTCACAGAAAAGAAAGCATCAGCTGGCTATGAAAGCTTTGAGGCTTGTTGACTGTCTTGCATCAGAGCATGCACACGGCACACTATTATGCACACGCACGCATATCCCAACTATCATCCGTATGCCATACTGTATTATCCGATTCGACCTAAAACTTTGACCATACGTTACTTTTTAAGTATTAAAATTAGGTCACTTATTTATTGCAAACCATTGCGATTTGCACTTTTGCGATATTTCGATAATTTCAATATATTGTGCAGCCCTAATTTTAAGTGCATAGTTCTGTACTTTTTGTTTGAAGTCAAACTGTGTGTGATGTGGTTTATAACAAAGCGGGTTGGTTGGGTTCATGGCTTGAAAGTCTTTTTTCGCTCTACGGAGAAAACAGGCATGTGAAAAACAGCAGAAAAAGTGGATGTCACTGTTGCTGTGTAGCTTTATCGATTTCACGCCAGCGTCTAAGACAACTAAGGAGATATTTAATAGCTGGAGAAAGCTAGCCATTTACATTTCTATTCAGGCACTAGAAATACCCTAAGCTGAGATTTCAATGGCAACGGCAAAAAAAGAAATGGCACAGGCTAACCAGCCTTTGACTTAGTCATAACGATAAACCATTGACTGTTGTTTTTTATATGATTATCTTTACATTTACATTTATTCATTTAGCTTTCTTTTATTTACAAGTCCTAGTATGCTTAACGCCGCACGAAGATGCAGCTTTTCAAATGCAAATGAAAACCATGTAAAAAAGAGAAATAGCTGTGGATTCCATGACTATTACTTGAACTCAGCCGAGGGGGGAGGGAGGCTGGAGATGATGTACAACCCTGAGAGGCGAACAGCAGGCTCATTAGAGGGGAGCAGCCTCATCTGCGGCAGAGCCTACGGCCGCGTGAAAGACTGACGTCAGCCACGCGTCCCAGCTGAGGGGAACTGTGACATGCTGGCTTTTGTTGCTTGTCATTACTTACCTGGCTAGAGTCATGCGGAATACAAATGAAGTTCCTCCACGCCGCTGCTGTAAAGTGTGTGTGTGGGGAGTAAGAGACGCAAGTACAAAGCAGAGTAAGTTTTTGTGTCGCAAGACTAGCCGGATCTCGCCCAAATGAAAATAATTGCTTTGTTTTATCACACTCACGGACAGCCAATTCTTTCGCTGCTGTTTAGTACTAAAAAAACATAGCATTTTGGGTTGTTCAAGGCTGCCGTCATCTTAAATGACAGAACAGATCTGTATTCGACAAAGAGCCAATTTTGCAAAGTCGTTTTAGATTCATAGTGACTGCAGAAAAGCTGTCTCCATCACCATTAGGTTTATTTTTTGTTGCTTGCCACCACGTTAAACAGTAAAGAAATCACCCAAAATTTACTTTTTTTTATTTGATATTAAAAATGTCTCACCGCCAGGCTGTTCCAAAGCAGTGTGAGTTTCATTCTTTTAGGAAACTGTCGAAAATGTCGAAGCTTCTTTTTGAAACAAGAAATTGCAGCCTGCTGGGGCCCGTCATTGCTACGTTACGCCACTTTTTACCACATTATAAATGGTCATGTGACAGGTGAAAACCAATGACATTTGGTGTTGCCAAATCCAGAGCAGTGCATCTCAAAGGCACCATTTTCAATTGTTTTATACAAACAAGCAAAATGTTTTATTTTTGTTGTGTAAGAACCAACAAAGCTTTCCTGTGGCTTAGTGGTTAGAGCGTGGTTCTAACAATGCAGGGTCATGTGTTCGATCCCGGGAATTGTACATACTCAATATAGTTTATTGGAATGTAAGTTGCTTTGGATAAAAGCATCTGCCAAATGCATATATATAAATGTAACTATTCCTTTTTGGTTGTGAATTGAATTCATATTTCGATCTCAATTACCGTTGACGGATCCGCTGACAGATCCTACATCAGTCCAGATGGAGCCTCACATACCACAACACAACTCTCTCTGAAGTGTCATCAGCATGGTTTTTCCTGCCTGTGATTGACACACAGATTTTCACACACACTGCAAAGAAGTAGTTGTAGCTTAAAGCCTTTTCTTTCACATATGATAAATTTGGACTACAGGAATATTTTCAAAAACACCTAGTTTGAACTTTATGTAAATTAGTAGATTGCAGCTTGAATTGCTTACAGTACATAAAATCTATTGTAAATTACGATTCAGTGGTATAGCAAGTTTTAGGTGTTTTATGCTATTGGTCTGTTGTAATTTCGTCTATACAGTATACCCCAATATCGTTAACAACTACAATAAACAAATCTAAAATTAGATTGTTGTTTGACCAATAACGCCATCATGTTAGCTGACTAAATATCTCAGATTTTATACCTTGTATTTCTGATACCTGTCCATTTCCTGAAATTATTTAAATGTAATGTAATTGTTCAGTCATCTTTCTTAATAGAAACTGCTAACAATCTTACAGACATTTATTTTTACAGATAATATTACTACTATACATCCATTGTGAAATTGATACACATAGCGCTTACTAGCACTATAAACTGAACAGTCCAATTACAAATTTAGACAATTTCAGTTTTGTCAATGTACATCGTATTAGAAAATTGCAATAATAGTATGCATGCTGATACGATGTGTTTTACGTTTACTATATTATTTAGTATATGCATGAAAAGCAGCTTGGCAACAATGCAAAATATATATATAAAATTTTATGAACATTAAATTACAAAACAGCTAATTATTCTGTTTAGCACTCATTACTCAAACCTGATGTATTAAAGACAATGAAAGTTATCTGTGCATTCATAATGGTTTAATTATAAGCGTCTATAGCTAACCTGATATGAAATTACTGAAACAATGACTTTACTAAAGCTGTATAGCAAAAAAATTGCACAATAACAATCTTTCCGGTGGGATTCAGTCACATGGACTGTTGCAAATTTTCAACCTCAAGCGCTGAGCAAGTGTTATTAGTCACTGTACCCCATTACAGCATTTGAGGGATAAATAATCCTCAGAATGTATTTCTTCCAGGCCATCTTCAAACCAACCGAACTCTGTCTTTTTCCATTGAAAATGTTCCCTATAAGTTACACAAGCTTTTGCCGTTGGATGCTGGAAAGCTCTTTACTGGAGTCTGATTTTATGCTGACATCTGTAGTGCTGGAGGCCTTTTCTAGTTGGGTGTGAGGTCTAGGAAGTGATAGCCGACAGAAGCTTGTGACTTTACGGGTTTCACAATCTAAGAGCAAATTTCAGGCATCATTTCCTTTTAGATCAGTCATTTGAATATTTAAGGCTGTTTTCAAGAGATTGAAACATTTATTGTTGTAGATTTTTGTTTATTTTTATTACAAGTCAAGACCCTTGATGTATCCATTAGCTTTCCTAATATTATTCGTTTTCCTCCATTTGGGTCTGTAGAAGCCCACAGAACCATACATAAGTTATAACTTTTGCACATTAGAGAGTCTGATGACCTAGCCAAATTGCCACAAACCCTTTATCGACCCTTTTACTAATGTTTGTTCAGAACTTTTGAACAAAAGGTTCTAGAAAATAAAAGCTCATGTGCTTATGAATCAAATAAATAGAGAGTTATTAGGCCTCATATATAAAACACTTTATGTGTACACATTTCTACATCAGGCATATTGATCTATTGACATCCTGACCACATTGTCTCAGTTTGGCCATGGCGCCACCTATTGATTAGAATTCATACACAATTTTATAGCTATTTTTATAAGCGCATTTCATTATTTTTTAATTACAGTATTTTACCGTATTTACTTTATAAATTACTCGATTGAAGACACCTTTTGTTGAGGTTCCCTAGTATGCCCCAGCTCCCAACTTGAGATATTGTTTTAGGTTTGGGCAGTAGTCCTGCTACTGCAGAGCCAATGTACTGCAAAGTTTAGCTCCATCTCTGATTCAACACACCTGAACTAGAAAATAACATGCAGGTATGGAGGTAAACTATGCAGGTTAGTGGCCCTACATTAACATATATTAATTTAATTTAGATATATGTATCTAATTCAGGTGAATATAGAAAGCAAAAACTAATTCTGCATCACTATTTTATAAACAAGACTTGATCCAGAAACAGAAGAACATACTGACTATCATGGGACATTTTGTAAGTAAGTGCATGAAAAATAAAATTAATATATTGCTTTAATATAAAATAGTAAATTCAAATACACTATCAATGTTCTATATATCACTAAGGGCTTAATTGAAACCACAATTAGCATATAAACCCAACTAGTCTCCAAAGCTATAAGCAGGAATACTGACGTTTGGTTTATTTGCAGTGAACTCGAGTACCATGCCAATGAATATTCAATGGTGCACAAGAAGCGTCTATATGAATATTCAATGAAGTTGCTTTTTGGGCCATTGAAAGATCTGTGGCCATCACTAAAGTCTGATTGGAGCTGACAGTGGGCGTGCCCCTTATGATTTGCTGCAATATGCAAAGCGAGGTGTCAAGGTCTGTGAGGGCAGATCGAAACCCAACCTTGAATTATAAATAACCAACATGTCCACCAAATCTTTCCTTTCCAACACAACTTAGAAGCAAATGAGAGATGTTTGCAATGCTAATAGCTATAAATGTAAGGTGTGCAGAGTCATTTTCAATAGTATCCATGGCATTTCATAAATAGGGAATGCCCGGAATGCCAAAAAGTAGTGTTTATTTACTTGGATGGTAAAAGAGGTGCTTATCCTGCAACTAATCTATTTAGGCTTGCGTATGAACATGCAGAAATTTAATGCGTTAAAAACTAACTACTCTACATTCTAGGCTAATTTTATGTTAATTGTCCATCTACAATTTATTTGTTTTTACAAATATAGATCTTTGGAGGACAAAGTGTACCATGTTTGTGTTAAGGGCCAAATTTATTCAAAAGAAGTTATCCTCCCTCTCACAAACTAGAAGAAGGCAATAAAAGAATTTTATAGATCTGCCCAACCTGATATTTCACCCACCGGAGTCTTCCGGTAGCTCTTGAACTTCTGAATCAGAAGCGCACATAAATTGAAACTGCACACCGCTGTAACATTAAAACACATATTACAGGTGTGTTTTTCCTGATGTAGCATCATTGTTTATTAACCCCCAACCCTCCCGCTCCATCTTCAGTATTGTCCATGACACCTTCTGCCCAGATGCTTTTTTTAAATGAGACTAATAGGCTGGCTAAATTTGACCATGCCATTAATCATAGCAGCGGCCGGGGATTCTGTCAATGGATCCCAGGCTCTAAATGGTAAATTATCTTATCTCTCGGCAGGCTAACCAAACAGACGGGATATTTATAGGCGGTCTGTTGGGCAGGTATGATGTTTTACATAACCCAATAAAAGCAGCGTGGCTGTCTGTGATATACAGATATTAAAAAGTAAATATATAAATATAAAAGCTCTGAGTTCTGTGACGTACATCTGTTAGATGGGGAGTACACTTGAATATAACAACACATCATGTCAAACGCTGATTAATATTCTGCAGGCGCTGGGGCTTTATGCATATGTATGCAGACATAAATACGCGTGTACTACACACATATTGTCCTTAATTTATGTGTGGAACCTGGGCTAGCGACAAAGAGTGACAACCAAGAACATTGTCCTAGTAACACGGTATAACGTACTCACTGAACCAACCAAGGGGACCAAACAAAACCCACCGGATCTTACATGAAATTATTTCATAAAGTGACGATTTCAAGGGAAATCCACAGGTGTGACTGCACCAGGCCCTGCTATTTGTATAGCAAAAAAAGTTTATTTGTGTAGCGCTTTTTAAAAGCAAAGTTAAATATACTCCCATTTACACAAAACACACAGCACACAACACACATGCACGAAACAGAGATACAAACATACATGCACCAAACACAGACACACACAGAAATAACATACACACAACAAACACACCCTTACACAACACACATGCACAAGACACAGAGACACAAACACACGTGCACCAAACACAGTAAAAACACACAGAAATACACACAACAAACACACCCTCACGCAACACACATGAACAAGACACACGCATGAAACAGAGATACAGTCACACACAGAAATAAACAACAAACACACCCTCATGCAACACACATGAACAAGACACACGCATGAAACAGAGATACAGACACACACAGAAATACACATACACACAACAAACACACCCTCACGCAACACACATGAACAAGACACACGCACGAAACAGAGATACAGACATACACAGAAATTCACATACACAAGACACATGCAAGAAATTACAGATACACACAAAATACACATACACACCAAAAACACCTCAATGCAACACACACATGAACAAGACACACACACGAAACAGAGATACAGACACACACAGAAATACACATACACACAACAAACACACCCTCACGCAACACACATGAACAAGACACATGCAAGAAACAGAGATACAGACACACACAGAAATACACATACACACAACAAACACACCCTCACGCAACACATGCACAAGACACACACAAATACACATTCACACAACAAACACACACTCACACAACACATGTACACAAGACACACACAAATACACATTCACACAACAAACACACACTCACACAACACATGTACACAAGACACACACAAATACACATACACACAACAAACACACACTCACACAACACATGTACACAAGACACACACAAATACACATACACAAAACAGACACACACGCACAACACACCTGCACAAGACACAGATATACAAACACACATGCACCAAACACAGACACACACACAAATACACATACACACAACAAACACACACTCACACAACAAACACACAAATACACTTTCATACAACAAACACACACTCACACAACACATATCTACAAGACACACATGCACAAGACACACACAAACATAGACACAAACACCCATGCACCAAACACACACAATGCACCTGCACAGGACTTTTGCATATTGTTGCCGATTTTTCTTTTTTGTTCTCGGTATTCAGTGATTGCCTCTGTTCAGTATATATATACTCGCAATCTGAAACAGGTATTGTTGTTTATTACCACAGCTACTGCTTGCAAGTTTGTGTTTAACGCGCTTTTCTTCTATGAAAAGTACCTATAAGAGACAGCAAGATCGCAAGAAAAGCCTGTCGTACCAATGTGTACATTACTTCAAGCCAGGCTTTTCTGTTTGGTGGAATATTAGTATAGGAACTGCTGTTGTCAAGTTGGTTTCATTCATAAAGCCCATTGAAACCAATATAGTCCCTGTCCTTCATAACATCTTATTGTATATGACACAGGCGGAATAGATTTTGTGCATTACAATTCTCTTTGTGTTTTTGACCAAGGATTCACTGTAGTTGCACTTAATATAATCTAAAAGATTTAGTATAAAAATGACAGAATAAGGTTGGGCCCCGCAGCACCAACGGCCCTGGCGATTTTTTATGAATTCAAAAATTGTGAATTGTGCAAAAGTGTATAATTAAAAAGCAAAAATTAAGGTCTGCCACAAAACCACTGGAGAGAAAATAGATCAGACCAACACATACAAGTAAGATTGTAAAACTTTCTACAAATTAGCCACCTTATAAAATCCAAAATCCAATCCTGTGTTCTATTATGTCGCATTAAAGTATACTTATAACCTACATAAAATGGTGCTATCTGCTGATTTTTTAAGAACGTTTTTAAATAAAGCGGAATATTCTATTGGGAAAAAAATGTAGAGCGGGACTTTTACATTTAATTATGTGGAAACTAATGATGCGATGGTCTTTATAAAACAGGAGATTGGAGTTGAAGTCATTTAAAATGCTAGGAACTCTATCTGAAAATTGCAGCCAAGTAGGTCACAGCAGTGACAGGATGCAAGGAACATGACAATGCTACATGTTTTAAAGGGTGTTAAGTGGCCACTTGATTGACAGTATTACTGGAGCAGTGCAGTTACTTCGCCTGAGCTACTCAGTAACTTCACGAGTTTGCTTTGCACCGAGCAGATGTGTCTGAAATGGCACATTTACATTTTAATGTATGAACAACCAGCCTGCACGGCATGTTACCCTGTCTCCTTTGAGAAACTGCAGTGTCTTTCGTTCAATAGCTGAGAAACGCTAATTTGCGGGTTGATAATTAGAGTCATTTGGATGTTGAGTGTCATCTGAATCACAGAGAAAATGAGCCAACAAGATCGTTGTTTACAAAGCACGCTGCCAAAAGTACTACCTCCAAATGGACGTATTCTGTGTTCATGAACCGGCCTCTATAGGTTAAGGGTAGAATAAGCCAATAAATTATATTAAAATGCAGTAAAACCAGAATCTTATATTAAAGTTTGAGTGATCTTATACTAAGTAATAGGTATTACTAAATCATAAATGTTGCTGTAAAACTTTCAGACAAACTGGTGATGTAAATGCTTGTAAAATGAGACAAAATGAAATGTGCCTATTTAATTATTTTGATAGAAAAGTGAAAAAAAGATATAATTCTGCATTGTGTAGCAGTTAAAATACATTAGACAATTAAGGTTTATTCACTCCTAGAACAATAACTGTAAAATAACTATAACAATAACTAGCATTCACAGCAGTGGACAAAAAAGCTTGTAACAATGCAATTTCACATTTATATTTGAATGGATTTTGATTAGCAGGTAAAGTTTTTTGTTCATCAGCTGGAAAAAATACTTAAAAAAAACATTATTCTACACATTTTACTTTTGTTGTACTTTTATGATATATATTTGTGACTCTGCTATGTTCTTGTAAAAAATGTAAAACAATTTTAAAAATATACAAGTTATTAAAAAGTTTGATAGCTATAGTCATAATTGGTGTAAACGTTTACTTTAACATTTTAACAAAAAGCAGTAAATTGTACAGTAAAATACACAGTAAATAAGACGGGATAAGCCATATTTCTATCTATCCATCTATCCATCCATCCATCCATCCATCCATCCATCCATCCATCCATCCATCCATCCATCTGTTCTATATCTGAGCTATATATCTAATCTATTTGGCCAAAATATGCTTTGAATATTTTTGGCGATGTGGTAACTTTTGTGCAGCCATCTCCTATGCTTCTTTCTCCTTGCACTTTGTAAGTGTTATTGTTAGTCCAACTTTGCTTGAACAACCTCTGATATGTAAACAATCTGTCTTGTTTGTGAGCCTGTGCTTTCAGGCATGCATTGAAGCTAAGCCACTATGTTTAATGGGGTGTCCCTCAGGGCTCCGTGTCTGTCACTTTTTGTTGAGTGTGCGGTAATGGCAGTCTCTCACTTACCCTCTTCACCGCAAATACTGAAAGCCCTATCGCCCTCGTGAACTGTTTATGTTGCAGAGTCCGTGCTTATGAGTTTTGCCATGGAGGTACAAAACTCTGACATCGCCGTGGAGCAGAGATTGTTCATGCTTGTCAATTTCGCCAACTGGATATATTGTACGATCGTCTCCATGGCAACAGCATAAAAGGGGGGAAATTTATGAATGTTTGATATTTACTGAAGGTTTGATGGTAGACCAAAAAGCATTACATGAAATTGAGAAGCAGTTGGATTGAAACGAGGTTGTGCTAGTATTGCATTCAGATTGTTTGTTTACCGCGTTTCAGAGATTTTTGAATAAAAAGGGTAATGCCCTGAAAATACTGTTTATCCTCCATAGACACGCATCCTGTGTGTGTTTATTTTCAGTTTTTGAAAACAGCTGAATGTCGAAATGGACCTTAGAGAGTTTCTCCACTGGAGTGTGACCCAAATTCATTAGCCGCATGTTAGCTTCATGCCCCTGGAACCCAAATACACAAAGGTTTTGCTGAATGTTCAATGTAATATAACTGTTAGTTGTATGTGCATAGAGAGCTTTTGTCAACTGATAATTTGCAATAAATACAAATAGCTATCTTTGTTTGGCTCTTTGTAGCATCTTTGTTGCTCTTATAAAAGTCATAGAGGCAATTCCAGAGTTATGGATGTGACATTCCCAGTCAAACTTGAAATCTTAGTGTACACTAAGAGTATTTATTATCAGTATATTAAACCATCTGTTTACATCTTACTAAAGCCCTGCTGATAGTCTAGACACAAAAAATCAGTCTATGCGCAAGTTATCAATTATAAAAATGAAATATACATGTGTTATGGATGTGACAATATACTTTGTAGGATTTCTGTAATTTACAATTCACAAACTAAAAGCATTAACATTAAAATGGAGAAAGGATGACTCTCCGAAGAACATAAAATAGTTATTTTATTATAATTTAAATGTGCTCATTTATGCACTATTATGGATGTAACTATTCTTTCTGTACTAACATACAGATACTACTCATTTTTCAGTAACATGACAGTGTTCAGCCGATTTTAAAATAATGTAGCTTTTGCAGAAAAAGATACTTTTTGTTTTTAAAACAACTAGCATTATTGCATGACAAAATAGCTGTTTAACAGTGCAGTGTAACTAATGAGCAAACTAAGATAATGATCACTTTTTGTTTGTCATCTACACTTTTTATTGAATCGTTGTTTTTGTTTAATTACTTAAAAAAGTTGTTTACCAAGATACAAGCTACTTATTTTTTTAAAATAGCATCCCTAACGCTGGACAAAACATCCATTTGTGTGCAGTGTCTTTTAAATAGCAAAAGTTTGTTCATAACGTGCAAGTCACCAGCAGAATACACTGCGCTTGCAAAACACAGAAACGTGGCTTGCTCAAAAAGCAACATCAAGGAAACATGAGCAAAGCCAGAAGAGCCTGGATTCCAGGTTGATCTTTCTTTTTTCCCTCCCTTGTGTATTTCACATCCTTTTCCTCTTGAAGTGGTCTGATTCCCCACCTGTCCCAGTATAAAAGGAAAAAGGGCTTGTCGGTGCCACTGTACAGAGAAACCGTGACAACTGAAGGATTCAGTCTTTAGCTCAGGGAGACTTAGGGGGTGTTTCTCAACAGCCACTGTGAACGCGGGATCAACATGAAACGTGTTGATGATTGGGACCTGTGTGAGTTTTTGCTGATGAGGGTTTGAGACAGAAGCACTTTGGTTGTGAAGCAGCTGGGCTGAATGACAATATTCCTCATTTGGCGTCTGAATCTTTTGTGCACAGTAGGAAATGGCTGGACAGAATTGATTCTTACTTTGGTGGTCAGACATTTTTATTCAAGTAGAGAATATAACAACTTGACTATATGATGCTTGCTGTGGTCTTTTACTGTTTGTGTTTTTTCATAAAATTTTTCTGGGATTTTGTGTTTTCCGTTTTAATTTTTAGTTTTAGTTGCAGCTTGTAGTGCTTTTAAAATTGTAATCATTTAACAGTGAAATCCAAACATGAAGTCTTTTAAATCCCAATTAATATGATGTCAGAGTGCCAAAAAGTGTCCCAGAATAAGTTAATCCAATGTAAAAGAAAAAATTAATAATGTAAAAAATTAGCGTAATTAATAAACCTAATTTACAAGACTTTTTACAACAGTGCTGCAAAGATTCTGCTATTCTGCGTGTCTCCATGGAAAACATGAGGCCTTAAGTATTACAAAATTTGTTGGTTTTAACCTGATAAATGTCACATCAGAAATTGAGTATACACATGAAAATAGACTATCTGAACTACAATTGTTGAATTTTTAGATGTTACACAGATTTTTAAACATGTTTAAGACTTTTTTTAAAAATTAGGTATTTTTTTTAAATCACAGTAACATAAAAAAAAATATATATATATATATATATATATATTTAATCTAGAGTCTCATACCTTTCTATCAATTTATAGTTTGGCATGTTTAGATTAAAATTCAGTCATGAAATTGAATTAAAGTGAATAGGAAAATAACAGTGTGTTCCACCTGAGGAACGGTGATAGTTAACAGGTTTTAAACAATAAATACTTGATTACAAGTTACATTATTGACAAATCAGCAACTTTGCATGAAAAAGATTTGAAAAACAAACTGCATTTGTCTGACACTTCAAATTACATGAAGTATGTTGCATTACCTTAAAATGGATTTTAATTATGAATTATCCTTGTATTAAAGGGATAGTACACCCAAAAATATCATTTTATTTTACATATATTTAAAAAAAAATAATAAAATAATTTTTCACCCTTATGTCATTCAAACCCTGTATATGATTCTTTCTTTTATGGAACACAAAAGAAGATATTTAGCAAACAACGTTTACCGGCACCCATTGACTTCCATTGTACCTTGTGTCCATACTATGAAAGTGAATGGGTGCCGGTAACCAGCATTTTGCAAAATATCTTCTTCTGTGTTCTGCTGTAGCAAGAAAGTCATACAGGTTTGACATGACATGAGGGTGAGTAAATAATAAAAGAATTATTATTTTTGGGTGAACTATGCCTTTAAAAGTGCTGTTTTGTTTTTGTATTCAGTATGTTTTTGTGTTCTTTATTTTGTATAAAAAGTGAGATCATGTTATTTGCTTTGAAATGCTAAGCATAGTCCCCACAGTTAAGATCTATGGGACAAGTCAACCGTCGTGTCACGTCCCTGGCAACCCCCAGGACCTTATCATCATTGAGGCAACTTTTTGCATGATCAAGCACAACTCACATTGAAAAATCCAGTTTTGAGCCCCGTGGAAAAAGATCTTGTAACATGTACAACTCTTATTAAGCTGTGATTGAACTTCTTTCATCTCGGAATGTAAAAGGAAACAATGCAGCTGGCTTTTAGAGGCTGTCTGGTTCTAAAAGGTGCAGTGTTTTATTGTGTCTGTGGACTAAAGCGAGTGACACACTGTGAAATGTACCTCTCCGCCAACTCTCAAGGCTAAAATAGACGAAATTACCAAAGGCGCGTGTGTTCTTTTATAGCTTTTAGCTGTTTCATGATCGGGTAGGTGTGTGAATTACAGGTCCCTGTTGATTTTGGTCTGTAATTATATTCGCCACAGGAAACGGTAATGTACAGTTTTGCTCAATGAAAAACTGGGTCTGGTTCCTCGCATTGAAATGGCTGCACAACGACTAACAGGATGAATTATAACTTAGGAATGATGGTTACTCATCATTGTGTAATATTGTAATTATGATCTTATTATGAATGGCGAGGCGCTTGTTTATGAGTGGTGAAGAAGGTGTCTAATGCACACAAAATGCTTCGTAATGAGTCTGAAGCCTTTCTGAGTAGTCTCTACTTCATTGCGACACTAAGCATAATTATTATTAAAAAAAAACCAAAGCAGTCGTCTTCACCGAAATCAAGCAGCCAATCAAAGCGCATTTGTTCAGGCGCAGCCTCTTGATACCCGGCGGATGTGTTTTCAAAAGGCCTGCTTAGCGTTTGTTTCCTCACACAGCGATGCCGAACATATTCGCACAATCATAGCCCTAGCAGGTGCGTGCTGTTGCATTAAATCTCATTATGTATCTTTTATGCATTCATTTGCATAATCTCAGCCTACATTTGCTTTCTGACCGGAACATCCATAATTATAAATGCACAAGGATTAACCTACACCAATTATCGCTTTGCTGTTGATTTAAGGAGAGCCACTGAGCAACGCGTACACCGGTGAATAATTGTCTCATCTCTGCGTGTGTTCGTGGTCAGCAAGTCGACCACCTGTGCTGTCGAGTCGCTCAAAATGTAGAGCAGGTGTGCGAACGGCAGAGGTTGTTGATAAAGGCCACATACGCAAGACCTGCTAGACCAGCAGGTGTCCAACTCTTGTTGTCAGGTCTGAATAGACTAAATGTAAACAGACTTAGAAACATCTGTGTCTAATAGCTTGTCCTGAACAGGTGCGATAACTTGTCGGTGACAAGTAATTTGTTTGTCAAAAGTGAAAATTCTGCAGGAAGTTGCAAAATTACATCATGAAAACATATTTAATAAGCGGATATGTTGAGCAGGATGTTAGTCAAGTGGGCTTAGCATTGCTGGCAAAGCAGCAACAATAACTTATTTGTATTATTGATCTGATTAGTCTAATCAGATAATAAGTCATTAACATAAAACATACTTTACTTGTTGTTTACTTTAGCCTAGAGATTGAAAGTCGACTTCATTACTTAATTCATTACATTTTAGTGACCTCTTACGACTTTTTAATAAATTGTGACCCTGCCTGTGAAAACCCAGCTAAAGTAATTTCTTGTGATTTATTGTGATCAAAGAAATTGTGTTATTTCTTTGTGTTTTCTACATAAAATCATCCTATACAATGTAAAGAAAATTCTGTGTAAGCATAACCTTAATATCTTTCATTTTGACTGAGTAATGACATGTCAAAGATTGAAATCATAGTGATATTTATAGGTGAAATCAAACCTTTATGCTTGTTATTTTATCATTTGATTTTGAGACTTTAGCAGGGTTTTCATAGTCAGGGTCACAATTAACACATAAAATTACCGATTGAGAATAAAAAGTAATGAAAGAGATTGGTCAGGCTACCACCCGGCACACCTTGCAAATGATGGCATTTCATTCAGCATGTTTTTTTCTGAAAACTAAACCATTCCAATATTACTGATTGTGTTTGTTTTAAGGGACTAATTCATCATCATTGTCTATTTTACCACCAGTTTCACTTGTTGATCCTATTTTGACAATGATGAGTTATGTTTTGTGCTACTTATGAGATGTAACAGGGAATAAAATTGCCTGTTAATCTCATTTTTGGCAGATTAATCCTAATTTTAACAATTTTCACTATTCATGATATTCTGTAATTTTATATCTTCAGTACAATTATATTGATAGTTGGGCTGTCAAACGATTATTCGCGATTAATCGCATCCAGTATTAAGGTTTGTGTTGCATAATATATGTCTGTGTACTGTGCATATACATTTTGTATTTATAAACAAATACACATTTGTGTATAAATTTATGAAAAATATAAAATATGAAAATTTATACATGTTTATATTTAATTTTGAATATTGGTAAATAATATTAATAAATCATATTATAAATAAATTAATACATCTAAATATTTCATAAATATTGTACTGTACCTAATACATGTATGTGTGTTTTTGTGTTTATAAATAAAAAAAATATATGCACAGTACACAGACATATATTATGTAAACACAAACTTTTATTCTGGATGCGATTAATCGCGATTAATCGCTCTACTTGACAGTATCAAATATTCAATCTCTATACAGTAATCTGTGCAGTATGTCATTTACTGTTGTGTTAATATTTTAACAAAAGGAGGTTAACTGAATATTCCAGGCATACAGAAATATTGCACAGATGCATACTATTTACAGCAGAAATAGTAAAAGTATGATAGTATGCCAGTTTATCTTTTGCAGTGGCATGGCAGTTTTTGACAACTTACACTTTATCAAAAAGTTTGAAAATTGGAATTAAAGACCATGTATTAGAGAACAAAATGAAAAATCCCCTTTAACTTACAAACTTCATGCTTAGATATTACAATTTTAGCCTTTTGAACAAATCTACCATGAAATACAGGATTTTTGAATTCCATTTCCAAAATATTGGCGACTCCACACAAAGACTCCAATTTAACAGTGTTCTGTGTCACACCGCAACAAGCTGGTGTCATTTGTAAATCAAAATGCATATTTAGTGAGAATATCTCATTTGAATATGGTTCAGACTCGGCGGCCTGCACGGAATGCTGAGTTTAGAAAACTGTGCATGCAAGGGTGTTGACCCATGTTTAATGCAAAGGCCTGTTTTATGTATGCCATCTGTGGCCTTCCCATGTGGATTTAGGTGAGTGAACGCAGATGCTTCGGATTTTGCAGTGATGTGGCAGACTCCACATTTAACTTTATGTTGTTAGTGTGCTCATGTCCATGCAAGTAAATGCAACATACAGTACATATATGTGCTTGTCATGCTAACACCTATTCAGTGTATTTGAAGGACATTTTGTAGTATAATTTTGCAATTTTTTGTTACGCATTTTCCTGTCTACAGATGCTTTTCGTCTGAGCTTTAGTGTAATTATGATATAACACGTAACGCATTAAAATCACCCTTCATACGTCACACTGGTGTATGTGGGTTGTTTTAAATAATGACTGCTATAAATCAATGTGGTCTCACACAGGTAGATCTTTGACTTTTCCAAATGTCTGGTATTTTTTGCAATTTTAACAGGCTGACCAGAATCCACCTACTTAAAAGAACTGTTTTACTGACATGTAATGCGATCAATCACATTTTGTTTTATGGAGCAAGACATAAAACATATTATAGATATATAATGTATGATATAACATAAAAATAAAATAATTAGTCATGCAGCATAATGTGTTTTTGCTTTTTACAAAAGACAAATTAATACAATGCAAGCATTTTCATTGTTGCAACAGGGGGCACTATTACAGGCATCAATGCGAAATGTTTTCAGCAAACAATTTTCTCTTAAAGAGTCCACTGCTATTGCAAGTTAGTAAAAATATATATATATTTTTTTATACTTGCATTAGGTACGGTGGCCTAGAAGTGCAAAACAAAACAACAAATCACAAAACTAAAAACAAATATAAAAACAAAATAACAAACTGACTTGTTATTTAGTTTCCGGAATTGTTGTTGTGTTTTATGGTTTGTTATTTTGTTTTTTAATTTGGGATTGTGTTTTTAGATTTGTCATTTTGATTTTAGATTTGTTGTTTTGTTTTTGGATTTATTTAGTTTTTATATTTGTTTTTAGTTTAGCGATTTGTTGTTTTGTTTTGCACTTCTAGGCCACCATAATTAGGTATGTTTTCAGCACAAGTATTAAACTTTTGTGCGTAACATTTGTGCAGAAGGTATGAATAACAACACTTAACTACACTTGAAATAGAATAGAATACCTTTATTGTCATTATACAGCTGTACAACAAAATTTTGGCTCTCTCATTTCTCTCATGTTCAAGTTCAAGTTTATTTGTATAGCGCTTTAACAATGTAGCACTGTTTCAAAGCAGCTTTACAGCAAAATAAAACAAAATGACACAAGCAGGGAAATATAAAAGCTAGTTTAATAACTAATATCTAATATCAGCAGTTTCCTAGTGAGCGCTCAACACTCCATTTGAGGAAAGGAATGTTATGAAACAGACATTTTTGCTCTGGCTGAGGATAAAACAGGTAAAAACAGATTTAACACTAGTGACTTAAACGATATCTGGGGAATGTGATACAAAAGCAACCACAAAGCAATACCCAGACAACCATCCATAATACCCCAGCATTGTGGTTTAACTTTTGCACACCAAGCACCAGCCTATTTTCTCTCCAAAAATGTAAAAATCTGGTTGATATCATCATCATCTGAAAGGCTTGTATTAAATGTCCAGGTTTGACTTTGCTGAAAAGATAAATAAGGATACGGCTTTGATGTAATGACCGCCGAAGGCTTTATTTTTCCGCATTTAGCCGAAGGGATGTTCCGCTTGTTAATGTTGTCAGTAAAATGGGTGGTTAAAAGGGGAGAGAATAAATCGGTCTTTGAGAACACATTCAATGAGCACATTGTGTTTTTGTCTAACTGCCTTTGCGTTTTCAAGCCGAATTACCCACTGACACAGAAACAAAAAAAAAGGGCGTACAGGGGTAAAATAGATGTTTTGATGACAACTGCCTTTGTCCTTTTGTGAAAAAGGCAGATCCGAAATAAAAAGTTGAAATCTCTGCTTACTGTACGACTCCTTCGATATTGTTTCTTAGTAGTGCCAAATCTACCGCCTTTATCCAGCGTTACTGAAGACTGCATCACACTGCAGTTTGTCACTAGATGTATGTCAGTTTATATAAGTTCCATTCTGTCTAGAACTGCTTGACATCTGTGTGACATTTATGAATGCTCTTTTGTGGCATGCGGAGGATGGTTTGCTTCCTCTATATGTGCGATTCTCTGTACACATCAAAATGTTTTTTTTTACCTGCAAAGGTAAAAACAGCTTAGAAGTGGGTTCAGTCTGGGGTTGAGTGTAGATTTGGTTAAAAGCCTGGATTGAAAAAATGAAAAGGACTTATAGTGTCTATTCTAGCGCTCTGGAGTTGTACGTTATTGTCTGACAGTGAAAGAACAGCCGATCGAATAACACAATGAATAATCATGCTGATGCATTGCCAGGATTAGCAAATTAATTCAAATTCAAATAGGATTCAAATTAAAAGTTGTCATAAGGTGGTTGATTGTAAATTTACATGTCATTGGTATTAGCATAAATTTGTTATAAAGTGATGATGTAACTGTTTTGGTTAGTAGTATAAGTTGCAATGTGGGAGAGTATTTTTTTGTTTAAAGAAATACATTTCTTTACATTTCACAAGATGTAAACAACACCAAAGTACTTCCTGTTTCAGTTTTTTGTATTACACATATGTAAGTGAATCAATAAAATGTCCGTTAAACATTTTGATTACATTGTAAATGTCCTGTTGGTTGTATTTTGTTCTGACATTTGTGTAGTGTTAAAAAACAAGACAGGAAGTGCTTCGTGACCACATCTTGGGAAATGGTCTACAATAAAAATTCTCTTATATTTACTCACCCTTATCTCATCCTAGATGTTGTTGGACTTGGCATTTAATTCCTCAAGTCCGCGTGCTCGTTTATTCAGGAAGGAGGACTCAAAAATATCTTTAAAAGGATTTATTTTGACAATCAAAAGTATATTGAAGAATATCACACTTGAAGAAAATATGCAGAGCTCTGGGTTCAATCTGTCCCTATCATTTACACAATCAAAGGAGTTCCCCCATCGAGCAATACGAAAGAAAGAACTCCGTCTATCCCTCAAAACCCAATTTTTATGGTCTCCTCTCCCCAAGGTTAGCAGGTGGCACCTCTCCACCCTTCCGGTAGGCATCTTCTCATATTTAGTCATTGTTATCGTCTGCTTAGTCTGCTTAGTCTGCAAAGATAGATCTTGGTCTGCACAAATTCAGGGTTAAGACACATACTTGGAGTGCTTAGGGCACTTCGACCTAAGATAGCTCATTTCATATATGGTTATACCGGTCCTTCTCTTTCCTTGGTAAATTTCCACTGGCAAGCATATCATACAAGCACACAAGACTATGAATATATATATACGAGCAAATAGTGATTAATATTGTTTTACTGATTAATGTTATTATAATTATTAATATCAACACCAGAATTATGAGAGTAAATAATGGTTATTAAAGACACAAGAATATATCAGAGATAATGATTAATGTTGAACTCTGTAAAAGAAAGTTAAAACATGATGAATACAATTTCCCTTTAATGTATATGACTTACTTTCTTAGTTTAAAAAAATGCAAACAAATTTTATATTGTGATGAGCTCCAAAGAGCACATGTATCCATTAGTGAGTTTATAAATGTCTGCAATAGTTGACTGATTCATATGTGAGAGAAAATGGTTCATGATTTGAGTTTATTTAACAAAAACAAATTCGAGTGCGAAATTCAAATATGGTGACAACCTTAAAATCTTATTGAATCATGCGTGTCTCATGATGAAACATATGACTATGCATATGAACTAGTATTTGACTCAAAAATTAATACTACTGTTATCGAATTAAATTTTGTCTCCAAATTGTAATTGGATGAGCCACATTCAAAGGTGATAATACAGTATGTGCACTTGTAACTACAAATTAAGTGAATTCTTATTTAATGTGGACCGTAATCATTCTCGTATACTATTTTGTTTTGTGTGTCCATTTTCATTACCTGATTTTGTTTTTATGTTTATGTTTCCATTTTCATTTGTAAACAAAACCACGATAACTTTTCACAATAGAATTTTTTTACCATAATACTAGCACTATAACTATAACCAAACCATTTGTGCCAATGGTGAAAAACAGCTACATAAACCGCCATACAAACCATTAAAACTATAAGAACAATTCTCATTTGTTCGATTTTCAGTACTATAAACTCTTCTCTATTCATTGGAGTGCTCTGCAGCGTTCCACAAGCTGTTTTATTGAGCTGTTTATTTCTGGGCTGCTCTGGGTTTGACTGATGTATTATTAGCCGGAAATGCATCCACGGATCCTCCCCATCGCCATCTCATTCTTCACGTCCAGACATCTCGGATGAGGGGGAACGTTAGGAGTGAATGCTCTGTAATTAATGCTGATCACCGCTAAACACCGTTCCACACAGGCAACCAGACGTGTCTGTGTCTCTGTGAGTTGGAGACGATGTCTGTACATATATTTGCTGTTTAAAGTCTTCATCGGACAAGTTTTTAGTATTACAAATGTAGGTCTTAAGGCCCAGTCACACCAAGAATGATAACTATAAAGATACAATTGTAAAAGTTTTTCTGAATTTAGAGAATAGTGGAGTCCACAACACCAACTGTAACAGAGGAATAATAAACAACTGATAAACAGTAAAACATTGCACATTTAAAAGCACACAAGCTTACAACTAACACAACATTGTTGTCCATCGGTGTGGAGAATAATATAGTTACCATCATCAATAAAGTTATTGTTCATAATTTTTTCATAAGGTATCTTTACACCATTAAAATATGTGTAGAATTCACTGTTTACTACATTTTTGTTGGTATAGGTTCAAAACTTGAGCTTAACTTAATGGGCGTATCCTATCCATCTGTCCAGTTGATAACGCAGAGAAAGACGTAAAATGTATGTCAACTTTACTTTTAGACTGATAAAATTCTGAAATGAGTACTTATTTTTTTATTTAAAAAAATGTAATTGGTAGTCTGGGCAACTTCTGCAAATTCAGTGGTTATTTCTTTCTGAAAAATAGTCATTAAATCTACTCAAATCCAATCAAATCATAATCCCAGACTTTCTGCCAACACTTGCCAGTTTTGTGTGCAATATGCATTAGACGGTCAGCGAACAAACCGTGGGGTGGTTTGTGGGCGTGCTGTCAGAGACTGGGAAACTAGCCTCCATCAAAATGGCTCAGCATTGACACTGGTCTGGATGCTTCTCCGTGACATAATAAAAGCTCACATCACATGTCAGTTCACTGCTTTTATTGTACACTTTATATTCATAAATTAGTTTGACCACCATAGAGGATTTTACACCTCAAATATGCAGTTCCCTTTACTGTTCGAGTTGACAATCAGTATGCCAGAAAATGTTTGAGGCGCTTAATAAAACTGGGCCAAACATCAGCATCGGTTGCATGTAGATTGAACTTATTGTCTTGAGCCCATCAGTGACCTTTCAACCAACTTTTAGGAGATTGAACACGTTGTGAATATCGTAATTAGATACTGGAATCAACCATGCAAAAAGCCACACGAAACCAGAATGCTAATGCAGTATAACTGAATCATAAAAATCCTTGCTTATAATACTTGACAAGCTCATTTTTCTCACAGTAAAAGTGCATCCGTACAGAAGAACTATATGTACTCTCAGACAATAGGAGCTACTTAAGATTTTGAAGATGATTATTATCCATTTCATATCATACATTTTGATTTTTCCCAGCAAGAGTCCAACATTGACTAACCTGATTTATTCTTTATTCCGTCTGGAAACTGTACAAGTGATTTCTGAAATTCTGCTAATGGACTGTATAATTTATGAACTTTGCACATCTGTTTTTAGGTAATTATGAAACCATTCTCAATTGTTATGTGTCTCTGGAGAATCATTTTCCTGCTGTAACCGAAAATAACGTCTTTCTGCCCATGTCTTTCGTTTTTCCAAAGCTGTACATCCAAACCTCCACGCTGACCATCTCCATGAATCTGAGCGCGTCTGTAGCCCTCGGTATGCTCTACATGCCCAAGGTCTACGTCATTATCTTCCACCCGGAGCTCAATGTGCAGAAACGGAAGCGGAGCTTCAAAGCCGTGGTGACGGCGGCAACCATGTCCTCGCGCCTATCACACAAGCCCAGCGACCGACCCAATGGCGAGGCCAAAACTGAACTGTGTGAAAATGTGGATCCTAACAGTAAGTTAAACATTTTTATTTGCCTATAATAGTGGAGTCGATAACATGCATTTGTTCATGATGAATCAAGCCTCTTTTTTCATCTAAGTTTTGCAAGACATAGAGTGACACAAAACTATTATGCCTAAAGTGTGTGAATTAAACATTTTGGAAATATAAACAAATTTGATGTTTGATTGACATGAACAAATGGAAGTTTATCGCAAATAAATAATGTGATTCCTGCGCATTATTTTTTGCATGTTATCTGTCTATCTGCACCTGTTATGGTGCTGTTGTGCAACTGGCAGAATATCAAATTGCGCTTAAAGTTTGTGCTTTTAAGATTCATTGAAGTGAGATCTTTACATTACATTTTTATCCAACACAAATTGTTCTTTAATTCCCAGAGAATAAGACTCAAATAAGACTGTTCCATTATTGGAATGATTATTTGAGAGTGTCACACAGCCATGAAGAGGCAAAATTAAGTGGCTAGACGTGTGAAGCTGCAAAATGAAATGCAGTCGTGTCAAATAAGTTCATGTGGAAATCAGTCGCCTCGGTCTGCGTCAATGAAACAGAAATTAGTGACTGAAAAAGATAGACACAGACTCAAAAAGACAGAGAGTAATCATGTATATGATAGCATTCATTATTAATATAATTCTACAAAACTCTCACTGCACATATTAAGCACATGCGCCAATTGTATATTTAATTTTTTAACCTTTTTATTTTAGGTATTTTTAAAACTAGTATTAACATTTTATTATTATTATTTTTGTTTCGTTTATGTTTATTGTTCTGAAAATTTGTCGAATTATTTATTGTTGAGTCCTAGACTGAAAAGTACGACGGAGGATTAGTGCCACCTAAAAAAATAAATAAAAAGCAACATTACTAGTTTAAAGTCTAAATATTTTGAGAATAAACTTGTAGCATTACAAGAATAAAGTTGAAATATTTCAAGAATAAAGTCAAAATATGTTTTTAGTGCTTATTAAAAATTTAAATATAAAATTTTATACATTATAATGTACATAATATAGTGAATGTTTGTTAATATTAATAATGGACATCATAAAGTATTACAGAAAAATCGAAGTTGGTTTATTACAAAAAAATCTCAAAACTAGTAGACGATCATCACTGGAAACAAAAATTAAATGTGGTTATTTATAATAAGAAATAAATATTAAAAATCAGTTATAAAGTACATTTACAAATTTCAATGTGCAAAACATGAAAGATGAAATATAATTTATTGTTTATCTAAGCACTTATTTCAGAATTATTCCAGAGAGAAACATCTAAAAACATCACAAACAAATATGTCACCATTATGCCTAAGCCCTAAAACCACCTCCAGCCGCCGGGTGTAATGAAGAGCTGTATCCCAGCGTGCTGTGCTTGCCAGAATGAGCTGAAGTTCTGTTGCTTTGGACTGTTGCTTGTTGCAGCATGAGCTGGTGTCAGGCTATAATGGAATGAAGTCGTCCGCTGAGAATGACCACATTTCCTCTAATGAACACAAGATGGTGGGCGGCACACCACAGGGCCAAAGTAATAACGCAGGGGGTTTCAAAACTCTGAGGATTAGCATGCAGTCACCATCAAAAAAAAAGCCACGGGTCTTTGAAAAGGTAATGAAATTTCGGCAGATAAAAAGTACTTTTGGTGTTGTTTACGCTTTTTGGTCTGAATATAAAGATGTATAAAGAAAACAATTTTGGAAAATTAAGATAATGAAGGCTTTTTTTCTGACAGTGGCAATGCATTCCCAGAATTCTCTTGCGATATGCCATTGTTAGTACACTAGGCACGAGGACGAAAAAAATGGCATATCAAGAGTCACACTGCAGCTTTCTGCACACCTCTGTATAAACCACAACCTGTTGTTTTACACTTCATGGCTGTTTGGACCAATCAGAAGCGTTACCGTGTTTCTGTTGGAGCAATCAGGAATAGCTCACCAAGTACTGTTTTTTTTTTCAACAGGCTAATTCTCATAATTTATCAGGTAAGACCAAATTAATCTTCTTCCTTTTCGTTATGACCTTGCTGGGTTTTCTAAGGCTTGGGGAAAGGACGAGATGGAAATACTAATCTAAGTCTTTTGCAGTCGTTAATCACATCCTCTGAAAGTTTTACTAAATTTAATGACCATCACACGACATCACTCAGTAGGACTGTTGAATTAAGAATAATTGTGGAAAGCTGGAAAAATTTATTGGTTGCATTAAAAAACTACAGAATTTTATTTGAAAGTTAGTATCTGACCTAGAATGAAACAATACAGCACTACCACATTATTTTGTATTAGAATGTTAGCAACATACAGTAGAAGTTAAAACCGTGTTTATACCTGTTAATTAAGGGCAAACAAACATGTTTGTGTTAAAAATATTTTACATGTGATGGTTGAATATGTAAAAATATAAAATGTGTGATTATTATTTCCTACTAATACCCCCAACTGAGGATTGACTGTTGTAATTGTAGGTAAGATCTAAATCACTGGCTCTTGTCTGGATTTGCTTCATGATGCTAATTTTACTTTGAGCATCAGGTGATCCAACGAAGTACCAACATTTTATATTATACATCAGTTAATATCGTCCTTCAAAACAATCAGTTTATATATTTTTTCCTTGATACATTTTTTTGTTGTCATGCAACTTAACCATGTTGGTGCATAATTAGTCTAGACTCAAAAGAGTGTAATTGGATATGTTTGATCAGAATTTGAACACCCATTTATGTGCCACGACCCACCATTTGAGAACTGAGTGATTTATAATTAATTATCCAAATAAATTACCAAATTGAATTATTGTAATATTCATATATTATAATATAGCATTATCATAAACTGGAAAATCACTTTTTTAATCTGATAACTGTCACAGCACATATTGAGCATACACATAAAAGGCACTATACCTACTTTTTTTTAAAATAACATTTTTATTTAATTTTTTTTAGTTTATATTTATTGTTATGAAAATTTGTCAATAGCTTATTCTTAAAATCCATCAATTTATAGTTTGTCATGATTAGATTAGAATTCAACTATGAAATATTAAAGTGAATAGTGAAAACCCCTAAGTGTTCCACATGTGGAACAGTGACAGTTAACAAGTTAAAGATGTACTCAGTTACATTTTCTTCATTAAAACGTTGTATTGCTATAAAAATGTACAGATGCTATACATGAATTTAGCATTTTAAAGACAAAGACAAGCAGTAGTTGAACATGTCAGTGGTAATCTAATAACACGTGGAACATCCCCAGCATCAGACACAAGTCCCACTGCTAATTCCCAATGCTCCGGTGTGATGGCAGGACAGACTCCGCCAAATGTCCCAAAAGAGCCATGAACCATCTGTGCCGACCATCCCTGAGCACTCACTTCCTTTTTTTCCTCCCTTTTCCCCTTCGTTACACAGTCCTGCTCTCTAAATTATTTTTATGGCTATGTATGCATATGGATGTCTCCAACCTTAAAATATCTTTGACACCCAGGGGAATAGTCCCAAAAAATACATTATTTAGTCCAGACAGCATTGGCAAGAGCAGAATGGCATAATCATCGCCATCACTTCCGACCATTTTGGTGGCAAGCATGCAAATTTGAGGCTGTATTGGGTTTTATCACAGATGATGAACAATGGGGGAATTTTGTGCAAGAATGTGACACGATTTCTAAGTGAAACAGCTAAAATGATGCAACTACAAAAAAATTAGCATCAAAACCAACGTACTACAAAGATTCACTCTATCACCAGTAATGATGATGACTTATTTGTCATGTACAAATTTTGCACTGAAGATAAACACAAAACTGACGCAACAGAGTTTGTGGGCTTATTCACATCATATTCAATACCTTAATGATCCTTGTCATCACAAAAAACGAGGGTGAGCAATATCACAGATGTTAATGACCCATAATTTAATATCGCCCCAATAAAAGAATATAAATGAGTGCTGTAAAATTTTTCTTCCATTGTAAAGATAAGTCAAGCGCTCAGAAGCGTACACTGCTCTATTATGTGTGCAAATTTGAACTTTTTATGCCACGTTACACTGATACCGATTTGCTGCGACAAAGTGATCGTGCGTCATTTTATTTAATTTCTTCCTCATTCATAAGCACAAGCCTATAGAATGTCTTTGTGAATTGTTAATAAAATCATTCTTATGTAAATTTCGGGTTTATGCAACATAAATTGTAAATTGTCACATCAGCATACGTAGTGCGTATTTATATAATGAACATTTAAATAAAGTTATGCTATGTAACTATTTTTATATAAATTGTCACATGTTTGTTTAATAATGTAGTAAAGGTTGAGGCTAAATGACAGATGCCATCTTGAGCCAAGTGATGGCGAAATCTGGCAATGCAATGTGGGTGTGTCCAATGATGCACCAAAGCAGCAAAAATGAACATTTATGCAAATGAGGGGAAATACAACAACTATCCATTGTAAAGTTAGTGAGTGCCGTTTACATGACCTGTATCTTGTGAGATACTGCTATCATAGTCGTCAAATAAAATTTAACAAATTTAGTTTCATTATATTAAATATTACACATACTGAAGATAAATGTAGATATAAAAGAAATCAAGAAGCACTCCCGTCATTATGCTCTTGTTTTCCTCCATTCACAGCTGACGTGTATGTCAGAGTTTTAATGCTCTGGCCGTCCCGGGAGGACTGTGGGAGTGAGACGTGAGTCGTTAAGACGTTTATAGTGTGGCGAGCTGTAGGGATGTGCTGCCGTAGGTCAGGGGAGATGTAATGGCTTCTGTCTGAAGATTCATTAGTTGAAGAAATGTGAAACAGTCGAGTTCTGTGGTGGGGCGGAACTCAGCTGGTGGGGCAAATGAGATCTTTAAATGGGGTCACATTGCCTCTCCTTCACTTTCCAGGGTAATGCCGTCACTGTAGACAGCCCAGTATTCAATTGTGTAGAATCTCATTGTATTTGCACAAGAACTGTCAATCGATTCATAAAGTATAATTCAAATAATTGCGCGATAACTGGATTATTTAAATCTAATTAATTAAAAACAATCTTATATCAATATAACATGAAATCAACCAAGTGATAATAGTTAAAGGGATAGTTCACCCAAAAATAAAAATTGTTTTATTATTTACTCACCCTCATGTCACGTCAAACCTGTATGACTTTCTTGCTTCAGCAGAACACAGAAGAAGATATTTTGCAAAACGCTGGTTACCGGCACCCATTCACTTTCATAGTATGGACACAAGATACAATGGAAGTCAATGGGTGCCGATAACCAGCGTTTTGCAAAATATCTTCTTTTGTGTTCCACACAAAGGTTTGAATGACATAGGGGTAAAAAATTATGTCATAATTTTTATTTTTGGGTGAACTATCCCTTTAAGACATTATTGTGGCAGATGAGCATTGAATAAGTAAAAACTACCGATGTGATAAACCGATGTGATGAGCTCTTATGGATGAGGGAGGTTTGAGTTTGGTTTGATTTCATGTTACTTTCTGCTGTAACTAAACTATAAATGTGCATAATTACTTTGCATTAAAAAATTAGGTTGCCTCTATCTGTGCCTTAAATCCTTAGAAGTGAATAAAAATAAATGTGATATGTGTGTTTACATATTGAGAGCAGTTTTTCCAAACCCACATGCGTCAAGCTCACATTTCAGGGTAGATTGCTTTTAGACTGACATTTAACTTGAATATTAAAGGGGTTACTAACTCTTAAAGGCCACAACGATCTTTATATGTGGTAACCTTTACTTTTAAATATTTAGAAGTCAATTTACATGCAAAAGAGCACAAAGGCTTTGTGGATAAATGGGATCATATAAAAATAGAGTCATTTTAGGTTTTCATTCACAGATTTTCTGAAAACATGAGTGGCTGGTTATGAAGGTCATACTGTTGTCACTTCTATTTTCATAGAAGACTTTTGCTTATTTTATTGTTTTTTAATTTTAATTACATTTTTTAATCACATTTATGTAATCAACATTATTTTAAGTGTAACATTTCAAGAATTTGAGCTGTGTATGTCTTATTAGTGATGTTTGCTAAGACAAGCATCAGCATTATAATACTATATGCTATAATAGCTGTAATAGTTTCCATCCACTGTTAAAACTAAATGATCCTCGAGGAACCATTTGGGGTTCCTCACACTGCCACACCGGCGGAACCGTCAAGAGGACCTCTGAGGAACTTCAGAACTGAATTTAAAGTGCCTAAAGGATCCCATAAGTTCCTGCAAGAACTGCCAAGACTGTTAATGGTTCTTCAGAGAACTGCTCTTTGTAAAAAATGTGTCTCGAGGTCCTCCTGACGGTTCCGCTGGTGTGGCAGTGTGAAGAACCTCCAGGATCTTGTATTCAAAATCAAATAACTCATAAAACATTAGCAATTATCAAGTTCAAGTTTATTTGTATAGCCCGCGTATTATGAAGGGTCAGTTCCATTACTTGATTCTGATTGGTCAATAGCTGTGTTTTATTCACTGCTCAGCACCCTTAGCAACATAAACATACATTACAGTCATTCAGGGACTATTGTTTCAAGCAAAAGGAAGGATTTTACTGAATTTACTTCATGAAAGATGCATATGTTTTGGCTTTAATATTTGTATTTAAAGTATATGGTACTCGAGGCTATAGTGCTTTATCATGAATAAGAAAGCACTGTTTACAGTAAGTCAAAGAAAAAAAATGGTAAACCCGGTTCTATGGTTGGTCTAGTTGTTTCATCCTGTCCCGACCCCTTTTTCTCATCAAAAATCCATTGTTGGGTCAAAGTCACGTGACTTGTTTCATGCTCATCGAGGAATATATTCAGTAAATATGTTTTTCATAGTTTATGCGCAAACCTTCACATCAGATAAAAAATAATCCGACTGAACTGAGCGCATGTTTTTTTTTCATGCACATCTTTCATCCAGAGGCATTTATGCGATTTCCCAGAAAACAAGAATATTCTTAGGTTTTAAAATCCATTGCACTTGCCCCGCGTCACACATGCTATGGACATGAATAACATAATAAATCAGGAAAGGACCTTGTGCTATGACATTTAAAGCGATCAGCCCCGGGATTTTCATCTGGCGAGTAATGAAACGAGTAAACAATTTCCTATAGAATGGGATCAAAGGACAGGCAAAACCAGTTTATCACAGAGACCCGCAGATGGGTTCTTCTGACTTAGGCCAGTAAGTAATCATTTTGCAACACCGTTTTGGTGAATCTTATTGGGAAAGAGGAACTTCATTGCTAATTTCTGATCTGTCTTATATAGAAAACAACATGGTGGTGTTTGTGGTCTTTCTTTATCTTTCATCCTGTCCTAAAACTTTCTGACTTAAAAAGTATCCCTGTCAGATCTTCTGACCGAAATCAATGTATTGTTCGTCATTTTGTGAGAAATGTGAAATGAATAGCTATCTTTCATCTCCCTTTCCATTTCAGGTCCAGCGGCAAAGAAGAAATACGTGAGCTACAATGACCTTGTGATTTGAAGGCCTCAAGCAGAGGAAGAAGGTGATCGATGACAGCTCTTGGTTTCTCTCGGCTTTTGGCACAAAGTAAAGCGGGAAGAAAGGATTTTTACGTCTCTCTGTTTCCACCTTTCTTCCGCCTGAGGGCCGGGACAGTGATCGTGCCCTCAGCTAAACCAACGACAGAGGATATCAGCTGACTTTCAACACCTTTACCACTTGGAAATGAGTAAAAGCACCCAGAAAATATACAATGACACCTACAAAAAATAACAGTAACACAAATCAAAGGAGAAAATACATTTTTGTTGTATTTTTTATTTTTTGTGATGGATGAAGCTTGGTTGATGTGGTTAAACAATGGCACAACACAACTCGTACGTCTGCCAGTCAACATTGGTTGCACTTGACGTGATGGATCTTTGATAAGGCGTCTGATCTGATAATCTGTCACAGACTTTATTCAGATTATCACGGAATGACATGGCTTCAGAATGCCGGCCCCTCGGGCCTTTTCCTCATCTTTACATGTACTTCCAAACTGCAAGTTTTTCAGATTTTCGTGCAAATTTGTGTGGTTCTCTCTGCGTTTCTGTTACCTTTTGCTGTTGGATTTTTACGTTTCAGTTGATGATTTCTTTCGGTTCTATGCCTTTTCGAATGCACATTGTATTAAAGCCATATTCTTCTCTATGAGATTTCGATCCCGGAATACTTTCCGTTTTTTTCACTTACTGTACGGAATTCCATTCGGTTCATTTCTCTCATGATGAATGTGACAGTCCGCCTTTCATTTCTCACCATCTTCATCATGTCCGTAAGAGTTTGTAGACCATCAACTGTGTTTTTAGTGATTTGAGAGACGTTGCATTGGTTTCGCAGTATCTAAACCCCGGTGTTTCAGAACTGATAGTGTTTCCGAATTCTTTTTAAAGAAAGTGTTCATGTAGCAGTCAATGCATGCTTGATATGTTTGATGTTGAAGTAAATGAATATTTCACCACAATTCTCTCACACCGGCCTGTTTACTGATAATTTCTTGATTTATTTATATTTTTTCTTAATACATTTTTAGCCATCCACTCATTCAAGGCAGAATATGGCTTTAATTTGTCTTGGAATTTCTAATTGCCCCAGAACTTATGGAGAAATTGTGCAAAAGATATGAATATATATTTAAAAAAAATCTGAAAAAATAAAAAGCATGTATGTTTTATACTGTTTGTACTAAGTATATTCATGTTGCCCTTGCTGCTTATGTGCTGATATTGTGGAAGACTTTTATGTTTGGCCACTCATGCAACTATACTGTGGTGTTGTCCAAGAATGTACCAACATGAAATAAAACCATTTGGTTATTTTTTATTACTATTATTATTTTTATTAGTCTTTGCTCGATTTTTTTTGTGTGAAAAGAAGCACATTTTGTTTAAAGTCAACATGAAACCCAAATTTAAACTGGGTGTTCCATGTGACGAGGTTGCCGAAGAAAAAAAAGTAATTGTAATGAAACATTGTAATGAAAGATTACAAAGACAAACATCTTTAACTTGGGAACAACATTCACAGATGAATTACAAAGAGATGCAGAATGTGTATTACAAAAGTAAATATAATCATAATTTCATGTTGACTTCCTACCAAAAGTTCACCTACCAAAAAATTCAGGAAATACCTTCTGATTTAAATAAAATGTTTTCTGTCTCTGCTGCCCAAACTGTTTTACAGCAAAAATATACTAGGAAGAAACTGCTTAGAATACAACCATCTAAAATGTCTATAGAGAATTAAAATAAAGCCCAAAGACTCTCATAAATTTAGATTCAGTATGATTGCATAAGCCTCAAACTGCCATAATCCCAAATGGGACAATAAAGAAAACGCTTCTGTTGAAATTCCTGCGTTGGAAACCATCTTCTGCATAATAAAACTGGATCAAAGTGAAGTTTGATTGGCGCTGCATTAGCGCACAGAAATGTACTTGGATGACAAGCCTGCATTGTCAGCGGAAGACATTGTGTGCTTGAAGCTTAATGCTTGACAGAGAATGACAGATATGCGTCTTTCAACCACAGCTGGAGAGAGTTTGCGGTCTAAAGTGTCTTTAGTGACGTTTTTTGGGTGAGATATGGAAAGGAAATATGTGTGGTTTGCAAAGCACGTTGCTAAAACACTGTCACGACTCTGTGCTCAGCTGCATGTGACGGTTCTTTAACTTGGTTACGGTACACAGCAAATATCTCGGCTCAGCGTGAGGATGTTGATGCCCCGGAGGTCATTATGGGTTCGGGAAATCGTCTGTAACAAGTTTGGAATCTGAATTTATGAGGGTTTTTGTCCTATATATCCATACTTTGACTTTTGGCATTACGTATGGTCTGCATAGATACTTTTGGTCAAGAGTCACACAAGATAAGATTGTTTAAACAACATATGACTCAATTAGCGAACAGTTGTATGCATTTCTTTATTAATATGAAAAATCATAATTATGGAGTAACAGGGTTGGGTCATGTTTGTACCTCAAACAAACCTTAGTTGATGAAACAGTTGAAACTGTAATAAAAACTTGAGCTTTTGTAGTTAAAACGAAAGAAAAATCAAATATTAAGCAAGTACGCTATTGAAAATCCAATTCATAACAGCAATGATAATCATTTATATGTTGTGTAGGTTTTTTAGGTAGTGTCAGTTTTAGGTAATTTGGCTTTAAATGACCTTTACGTAAAGATTAAAATAATAAAATAATAAAGTACAATTCTTTTGTAATTCCATTTTTTTAACAATTAATACATCACATTTCCATGGTAAAAAAAATAGATTAGTGTGCTTAGTTTAAGTATGGCAGACATTGATAACACACCTAAATTGATCATTTATGTGTCATGATTAGTTTTCGCAAGAACCATTGAGATATGAAGTTATCGATATGCCGCCATATTTGAAATCGTTTAGTGAGATACTGTATGCAGTGTATCATAAAATACGCTCTAAATGTTCATTATTTTATCTAATTCTATAATTTTCTCTAATTGATCATTTTCTCTTTTTTGTGTATTTATAAACACGTGTATATATATATATATATATAGGTATCATTTTAAAATAACTTTAATATAAACCTGACTTCCAAAAACAGGGTAAAAAAGAAACATCAGATGACAATTTAGAGCTAGCGCCTGTCATTTTTGTGCCTAATGTGCATCAGATGGTCCGTAAATGGACTGTGGATGGTTTTTAGGCGTGTCACGTCTAGACTATTCAGACTTTCAGTTTGTCATTGCGAGGGAACTAGTAAATAATGCCTACAGTCTCTTTCTCCATAACCGAAACACACCAATGATCAAGAAGATTGTTCTCACAAAAGGTCTGAAAGTAAAACCAATATATCTCTTCATTTCAACCATACATTGGACTTACACTAAGAAAAATTGAGACCTAAAAAGACACAGTTGCCCACAAATAGATACATTTCCTACCTGATGAGGTCTTTCCCTCTATCAAGTGAGAAATAGCAGGTGTCAATAGAACCCAATTTGTATGATCCACAGGAATGAAAGTTATTAACCTGCATGCCAGGGAATGTGTATTTGCGTGTTGGCCTTTCCATTCGATAGTGGGGGGCGCAGGATATTGAGAAACGACTCAAGACACATTGATCTATTTCAGCTGCATCTTAAGTGAGTATTTGACATTTCATCGCGGGAATATCTGGCTGCTGCACGCTTAACTCTTTCATTCCTGGATTATACAGTCTGCATTCCACAAAACAGGAGGAAATGTCACAGTAGGCCCTTGGCATGACTTTTTACAACTGCGCTAATGGAAATCAGATTATTGTGTCGAATATGAAATGTATGAAATTACCTTGCAACTTATAACCGTGGTATTAAATCATGTTAGAAGACAGCAAGGGGAATATTCATGAGGGTCTCTCATTGATTACTGAACAATTTTTATTGGACATAATTAATTTCATTTTTTTTTAGGACCGCTCAAAGGCGGACATCATTTTTGTTGCCACTTTTTGTTGTTGTCAGATCTGTAATTATTCACACTCCTTGAAATCTAAACTACAGCTTAATGGCCCATATTTATTGTAATTCATCTAGACTGCTGTGTTTACCATTTATAGATGATGCTGGTTCAATTGAATGATAAAATCATATGTGCTGTAAAACTGCCAATGTGACGGCTACTAATTTATGGAGTGCCGCACGGGTGACATATTTTTGTAGTTAAACCCAGAAGTTAGTGTTACAATGGTTCCCTCGACAAAACGTCAGTAGGATTTTTCCAAAAGGCTTTTAGGAGTGCTCTGTGATTAACAAAGGTTTATGATACTTACACAATTACTCTATCAAGGTAATCTTCACAAATGAACACATCATTTATAATCATTCATAAATCATAAAATGCTAGTCTTATGCTATACTGTAAATGGACTATACCACGGTCATCACCACCAACCCTCAAACAACTTCTTTAAAACATTTTTTCTGATACGTAATTACTGTGTGGATAAATCTCCATCCACATTTTTTCAGATTTGTGCCCATGTTATATTATTTGTGAGAATTTTTGCTTTATGACGTTAAATGTAACAGACGACATTGAGTTGCATTAAGCACCTTTTAGCAACCGCCCTTTTCAAGACACGTATAAACCTTAAAAAACCTTACTAGTGTATTATATGTCGTAGAATGAAACATGAAAAGTATTTAGTACGTACTTTTGTCAACCACTGAATTCATTTTAGGTGTTTAACCAAGAACTCGTTCAAAAATCGAATTGAGCTTGGGTGATGGATCGGGAAATGCTAAAATGCTAACCCACTTCTGGGTTTTGCCTACAAAATGCTTCATCCCTGCGACTATCTATTTCTATAACCATTTTTAAACAGATAAGATAAAACAGCAGGCCGGGGTAATGTGTAATGTTCAGTGGTTGTTAAAAAATTAAGCTCTCTTGAAAGGTAATAAACACATAGTACCTATTAAGCAGACATTTGTTATCTAAATTGGACACTTTGGACATCAAATCAGCCTTACATAATGCTGTAATTGCAGGCATCATTCTTATTTAAGTGTGGTGTACATTTCTGTCCCTAAGCAATCCTTAAATAGCCCAGATGTGATAGAGACCAGATTCTTGCTTCTTTCCAGAAGTCTGTGATTTGTGGGTGAGTTGCATTTTGTGGTACTAAGACAAAAAGACACAAAATTGCTTTGGCTTTCACTGTACCTCAATGGTTATTATCTTAACATCTCTACCTAAACAGCTTAGTTTTTCACCAACTTTAGGAATTTATTTTACAGACAGAGAGCCATGTGCAATTGATTTAACAGCTAATGCACCTTCTCTTTAACATGCAATTTAATGCAAATTATTATATAAAAATAACCGTAATTTTCATATTGTTATTCAAGCTTTCGACATCATGTTTTTGTGAGATTACTTTTTGAGAAACGTGTCATTTGTAATGTTTAATTGCAATTTATTTAAATTATTTAGAACACGATGAATTAAACTTCAAAATTTAATTCAGAATTAAATTTACAACAATTAATTTTTCAGATGTTTTAAACCTAAATACACGTACAGCATGTAGACCTCATTATTCCAAATGTAAAACTAAGAAAACGAGACAAAGAAAAATATTTGAATAAATTTGTTATACATGCAATATTAACAAATGTAAATTTCATTGTTTACTGTAAAAAACCTGTCCTGTACTGTAAATCTTAAATCTTATTTGTGATTGTGTACATTCAAGTTTTGATGTACAGTGAAAGAAATTCCAAGAGTGAAATAATGATGTCATTAGTGGCAAACACGGATCAAAGCATCTTGCCATACCTTAAATTTACAAGTACTTGTTCAGAACTACAAGGGTGAGTATAAGATGAAAGGATTTTCATTTTTTTTATGTTTTATTGCTTGCAAGCAAGTATTATGTCATGTCAGATTACCTTTTGAATCTGTTCTGAATATGAATATTTTCGTAACAATTTACGACAAATATTGAAATAATGTATTTGTGATCTTTTTGCTTCACACTTAGGAAAATACAGTATGGCTTTTCAACTCGATTTGAACCTTTAGTCATAAGTAATTATTTAGTATGGTATTCAAGTGAGACTAAAACTTTAATTAGATTTTTTAGAAATACTAAACTACAGTCATTTCTACTTAAACTAAAATTGCAGAAAAGTCCTTTTGCAAAAGGATATTTGTCATAAATGTTCAGCACAAAGGTTATATAGACCGTCTCTGAAACTACTTCCTGATGTTGAATTATAGACAAATGCAAATTTCCCCACTTATAAAAGGTGTCACAATCTAATTTACATGCTATGCATCAGATGGAAATTGCATGGGTCATTACGCTCATTTAAATCCTCAGTGGAGGCCACGATCCTGTATTAATTCACATGACTAGTTTGGAAATCTCTCATGCAAATAACATTTCTGATTGAATTAACATGCAGCACAGAATAATTGCAAGACAAATATTAGAAAAACGATATGTATTTTTCAAAATATTTAGCTTTAATAGACCATAATAAATCTTGCTCTTTAAAACTCTATCTCTGCACCTTATATGAACTCAGCTAATAAACACATGTAGGATTTATAGTTGTTCTCTTCTATAAAAACAACAACAGAAATATTGATGACTTGACTTATAATCAAGTGTGTGTCCAGATCTGTGTCCAATAAAATGTTCTATACAATT
This sequence comes from Beaufortia kweichowensis, assembly GCA_019155185.1. Classification (NCBI taxonomy): domain Eukaryota; kingdom Metazoa; phylum Chordata; class Actinopteri; order Cypriniformes; family Gastromyzontidae; genus Beaufortia; species Beaufortia kweichowensis. The sequence continues at coordinate 8,409,033 of CM032818.1, read as the reverse complement.
CAAATGTTCCTCCTACAGTTATGTACAGTACATTATATGCACTTGTGATACACTCATGATGTAAGGAATGCCATTTTTGAGCACTGTTTATTCATATCACACATTTAGGCTAAACTTTTAGAAACTCACTGTGTACACTACTGTGTCCATTATTTCCGAAAGCAATATTTTTAATAATTCACAACAAATGAATCGCTGCCTAAAGATAAGACGATTTGACAGTTGTGAGTGTATATTAGCATTGCTTGTTGTTTGCATGCCATCTGATTTGGACCCAGCCTTTGGAGCGTTTGGACCCAGAAACAGTGCTGCGTGACATCAGACTCGACAAGAGGATACAGAATACGTAATAGTCATCTGCCATATTGGAACGGTCAAAGCCAGTCTGTGAACACATTTAAGAGCAATTTGACTGCATCTGCAACCGTAGTTATACACCTATATAAATGTCAAATGTTATGTGCTGTTAACCCAAACATTATAATTGCTTACCAAAAATAGTACAAAAAGACAAATGTGTTCATTAACAGCAGACTTGGAAATTACTTAATAAAAAAGTATTCAGTAACTTAATCCAAGCTCCAAAATATAAAAGTAATGTAATCTGATTACCTTTGGATTCCTTTAAGGTCACATATATAAATACAGTCAAATAATAATTATATATATATTTTTTTATTCAGGATTTGGTTTAAAATGTAAAATATTTGATGCAAAGTATTTGCATCAAATATTTTACATTTTAAACCAAATCCTGAATAAAAAAAATATATATATATAATTATTATTTAATTATTATAACCTATTTAAGAAAATATCAATGTAAAGTATTCTCCTTAAAAAAACATTTTTTTTACATAACTGTAACTAAATTACAGTTACTCGTTTTTTGTATGCTGATCACGTAACGCCGATACATGTATTCCGTTACTCCCCAACCCTGATTAACATTTACAGTTAACATATAAGTTACCATATAATATTGAATTAATACATTCTGACATGTGAAATCTTATTCATTCTTTAGTTTTTACAACCATAGACTGTGCAATGTTGTAGCATCTCGAGACACTAATTTATATTTTTATTACGAGTGACAGCAACAACTAATATTGACTTTTAAAAAACCCTGCAGTACATTTTGAACCAACCAAGACCAGATGCTTGCTTAACTTGAAATACAATTTCGACTGAAATCTCAGCAATACTTTTAACATTCATCATTAGCTACAGGTGGAAAGCCAACAGTGGTATAGGCAGAATAAATCTAAGGGTATGTATCATTTCTCTACAGCTTTTTAACTTTCCTTGTTCAAAGATTAGAAATCGTCTTTGCTCCACAGAGCACAACCTGTGTGAGTTATATGGCTGACTTTAACAAATAGAATGAGAGAACCAAAATGCCCCAGTGCTTGAAAATTCCATTAGAGGCACATGTCAGGGAGGGTTACCGTTTCAAATGAGAATCTCGGCTATCCGAAGTTTAGAGGACAGTGGGGTTTTTGTGTGCGCTACTCGTGACGGTGAAAGTAGTTTTCATCTGTCCTGGAGGGCGGTCTTTCACCCTTTTGTCTTATCTGGGGTGGAGACTTTGGGCTATAATTACCAGCACTATTTAGGGAACTGGCAGTATTTTTCATTGGCCACTGAGGCGTTGCAGCTTGTGTATAGAAGCCAAACCAGAATTGTTTGCTGTGGTTTAAAAAAGTTATTGTGCTGGCTTGCCCTAACATTGAAAATCTCCATATTGTTGTATATTATTCTTAAATGGTACATTTTTTGCTTAATTGCACTGTAAGCTTGATTACATTATGTATTACTCTACTATAAAAGCACTTTGTTAACAATCATGACTCTTAATTTAAGTTGTCTGATGTATCTTCAGCCTTTGTAAACAAGCAGCCATTGCTTTGTGTGACCTGCATAACCTTGACATGCTTCATCCTGCTGTCTTCTTAAAATCGATCAAACCTCAGACTTTGTAAACAACAACAGAGTCAGAGGAGAAGTACAGCCAATGAGAAACACTTTTTTTTACATATTCTAGTTTGGTGGCAAACCTTTGGCTAAAATGTCTTTTGAGAGTTGAGTTTTGAAGAGAAGGTGTTTTGTTAAAGTTTTATTGCTATTGGTGCAAGACTGTTGTTAGTTTGAATGAATACTAGTTTTAAGGAATGCTTGATCCCGATTTAGTAGCTGATACAACAACCGATTTCTTGTCATCATGACTGACCGATGCCAATCCCGAACTTTCAAGCTTTATATTACTAAAAGTGTAAGCCCTTTTATGAATGAAACTGCTAATCTTTATCCATGATCTACCGATGTTGCCTTAGTTATATTCTATTCACCTATGGCGACAGCGGCATCATGGCTTGATGTCATCATGAACCTCCTCGCGTGCTCTAAATGATCAAATTGCAATCGGTTATTAACCCTTTTATGCGTATGTTTTAAAATTTCCATGGCGACGCATCTGTCAGTTCCTCCATCTGCAACATCGGATTTTCCCATCACGTATTCACGATCTGTTTCACTGGACTTTTGAACTCTATTTCCCATAACACCTTGCACCACACACACCTGTCACCATTTACCGGCATTCATGCTTGATTTCACCCGCACCTGATCACCATTACTGGACTCTTTAAAACGTGTGTGTTTGTCTTCCCTCATTGCCCGGCATTGTTGTTCTTGTCATGTTTGTATACCCGTGGTTGGAAATTGTTACCTGTTTTTGGTCGGATTTTGATATTTTATTACCTGTACCTGTTCGGATTTATATGCCTCTGAGATCGTTGCCTGCTTTTGTTTTCTGCTTTTTGCCTTTTTTGAAGACCTTGTTTGCTTATGGATTTTTACCTGTTTTTGGAATTATTACCTCATTTTGGATTAATACGCTTGTTTTTGGATTTGCTATTTACGTTTGGATTTATGCCTGTTTTTGGACCTGTTACCCTTTTTGTTGGATTTTAGTAAACCTGATTGAAACTTACCCTTATTGACTCTGACTCTTACCTGTACCGTAACGGCATCAAGTTTGTCACCTGAAGATGGCGCTTTCCTACAGACTGCGTCCAGAACGTTTCTTTTTCATTAAAAACATTTGCAGAGATGGACAAAATCACAACAAAATATAATAAACATTAACTAACAAACAATCTATACTTTATGTAGTCTGTGCTTTAATTTGTTTTATTAAATATTTCTGTAATATCAGCATGAATACATGCAATAAACCACCTAAATCTGCATATATTTCATTTCTAAAGTTCGCTATTATCTCTTATTAATGATATAGTTTATTTATTGTTTACTTGCAAATGCTTTGAAAGGTTTTACTAGTTTTACCATGGTTTTACCATTGTGAAACCGCAATGGATGACCATTTTTATTGATATGTTGACATTACTCTGCATTTATGAACTCTACATTTTCTTGTGGTGTTTGTGACATAAAATAGAACCATCCCGTGTCTAAAAACACTGTATGAGAAGATATTTTTTGAATATCAATGACAGCAGCTTCAAACGTCTCTGTGCACAGCAAAAGCCGATTTAAATCTGCTTTTTTCCACTTCTAATACTCCGTACATGAAATAAACACATCATTGCCTTAAAATCACTGTTTAAGAAACTATTTTATAAAAAGAGTCTCTTCCAGGTCTCTGTGTGTGCCACGAAAGCCGAATTTAAATCTGGAAGTCAGTTACGTCACTGTACGTTCTGAAATCCCACATTTGGGATCGCACTCTCTGGGGCACTCAAATTTAAATCCCAAATATGGGACCGTTAAATTGACCAAATTTGCCGACTATTGATCAAATAACAGGCCAATACCGACCAGAGCACTACCAGCTTTTTCTAAGATTGTACAACATGGTATAAAACTGTATTAAAAAAAATGACTTTTCTATGGTATTGTATGGTATTTTCACATTCATCTGGACCCAAACTTATCTCGGAGGAAAACTGGTTAATTTGTACAATTTTGTACAATGTGAACTGTACAAAACATATGATTATTCTAAAAAAGCAATAATGAACCCCCACCCCTAAACCTAACTGATACGTAAAACATTAAAATTAGCCAACTTATAAACCAGTTACAAATTGGCATGAGATTGTATTGGTTGATCATCAGCTAACTAATATAGATGTAATGTTATATATTATATTATATTTATAGATGATTATATATACATTTTATTAGTTAGCTAGTGTCTTTCTTCATTACGTTCACAGTTTAATCAGTTACCCTAACCCATATTACGTACACAGTTACCAGTATTTTGTTGGGTAGATTCACTCTAAATCCACATACTGTAGTGTGCAATAAAGTACAAGCACATTTTCCAACAGCCACAGTTTTACTTCCTCAATTTTCATTTAAACCACAACTGAGTCGTCAAAACTCATGTGTCAAAAAGTAGGACAGCAATGCATTACATCGCCACAGACTGGTAATCGAGGCTTTGTTTTAATGGAAGCTGTGTACAGCTGCAGTCGTAGAGACGCATCCCTGTATTACAGACTCTCGGGATGCAGTGATGGATGGAGTTTGTTTCAGGGAATGGCTTTCATCACTGCACAAACCAACTTCCTGCGACAAGCTCTTGAATGTGGTGGTATCCCGGTGGCATCCCTCTATAGGCCTCTGTGCCTCAACTTTTTTGTCTCTGTATGTCATGTCGTGTAGCGTTGATGCATGTAGAAGATTATATATTAATGTGTTACTAAAGGAATCATTTTAAGTCATCAGAGTTTAAATAGAATGCATTCGCGAAAAAACCACACAATGTTATTTTCATATGAGAGACACAAAGTCAAAGATGCTGATTTGTCAATGTAGTTTTCTTAGAAATGCTAAAATACCCAATATAGTAACACTTACAATGCAAAACACATTGCGTTAACAATTGTGCCTACTTTATTTTGTCATTCACTATTTTGTTGATATGTGTGACTCTGAAGGGGTTTATTTTGCTGGCTGTACATTAGCCCACTTATTACACAGCTTGCCATCTGAGTAAATTATTGGACATGAAATATTTATTTGAAAAGTTATATTAGCTTAATTGTATTGAAAGCAAACCTTCTGTTTTAAAAAAAAAAACGTCTCTTGATGGCTTTAAACACGACTGTCAGCCATAACAGCCAAGTTCAAACAAGCCCAACATGCATTTTAGTTTAATGATTTGTAATGTATAATTTCATATATGCTATTAATTAAGAAGAATTTTGATTCATTCATCAATAAATGATTTACAAGGTCAAGTTAACTTACAGTACCCGGATGAGCCTGTGTTATTAGTTTTTAGCGATTGTTATTTGGGAAATTACATACTGTAACCTTGAATGTCTCAACAGGCCAATCAGAAGTTTTCCAGATCACCATGTAATATATTGTAAATAAAGCCCCAGTTAAAACATATCTACCTAAGCTTTTAGATTCAATATGTGTCTTCGACATGTTGCATTACATTTGCTGTTATTGATGTCAAAACTGCATCTTTAATTGCATTCTCAACATCATGCGCAAGTAACAACTAGTAGCAGTAGAATGGTGTGAGGGTCTATCTCTATTTTGGGGTCAGTATCAATTTGACCTTGCTGAAGGAAAGATAAGATTTCCCGTCCTCAGACCCATTAACCTTACTCTGTAAGAGCATGTTTCTCTGAACACCACTGTTATTCCAGCAGGAGACCCCAGAAGAAAACACTAGAGATTGATCATCGTGTCTGTGGGACTGAAGGCCTCTCTCAATCTTGCAGTGACCCAGGTTTGGACTAGAGAAGCGATCAAGGCATCTACTCTTAGGTCCTGTGGAGAGAAGCTATCAAAACTGTTAGAAAACCATCAGAAAACTATGCTCAGTGAGGCATGTGTGATTCCTCTAGTCTTTTCCTCTACTAAAAGAAATTCTCCACTAAACTGATTTTGAGTGTTAATAGAAGTTTAGTAAAAAAAATCTGGTGGTTTTTCTAAAAAGAACATTATTTTGTGTATTTGGTTTAATGCAATCTGTTTATGCGGTTTTAGGTTAAAAAAGTCATTATTTTATACCGTGGATTCTTGTTGCTTCTCTCTGCATTTCTGAAACGTGTCGATTTTTACAAAGCTCATCATTCTAAAAAGCGCGGTGTGCTCTGATTAGCGATCCAGCGCGCTGTGATTGGCCCGAATACCTCAAGTGTGTGACGGAAATGTTACGCCCCTTATCATATTTGAAAAACACAGCCCCTGCGTCCGAAATCGCATACTCGGACTCTACGTACTGAATTAGATAAGGTACCTACTTTTCGACCGTAAAAACGGTACGTTCTATATAGTATGTGAGAGCGCAGTATGAATACATTTCGGACATACTACATCCACCATGTTTCACTGTCATGTGACCCGTATGCTCTTTGACCTATGGCGTTTTCACAGCAGCCGCGAAATAACGCGTTGTTAAATCAGCGCCATTTAATCACAAACATATATTTTTTGGTACTTACACTTCAAAAGAGAAGATTGCCTTACAAGTTTCAGTTTTTTTTATTAACGTTTGTAATATCGCGGCTCGTCGGCTGCCGTTGCATCATGGGATAGAACAGTGTCCATCCAATGCACACTGCCAAATCTCGCCAGAAGCAGCAGACCATCCGGGTATTTCTCGCGTACTGTTTTTTGCATACTGAGGTTTCGGACATACTATGCATACTATTCATGACTCATTTTCGCATACTATATAGTATGGAAGAAGGCGATTTCGGACGCAGCTACTACAGCGAGACTAAAAGGTACGCCTTCTTTCTTTGCGTGTACATGTGGGCGGTTTGGAAACGTTGCCCCCAAATACTGATGTTAAACTGTTGGGGCGTGTTTAAACGAGGCATTTTAGGAAGGCCTTAACGTTTACAAAGAATCTCTTTGGGTTTGAGACTTTGAGCTTTGTAACTTTGCAGATTTTATACATGCACAAACAGCTAAATAACACACTACAGAAAGGAAAACAAGACGTCACGTGATATGACCCCTTTAAAATAATTATAAAAATTAATGGTTATTACAAAATAAAAAAGCACTGTAAAAGTGACATTAAACGAGTTTATAAAAGCCATACAATAGTTTTGTGTGAGGAATGGACCAAAATAAACACAGAAATAATTTTATTAAATTGTTTCTTTCATGATTTCATGTAAAGTATTTAATGTCAATTTTAATTTTATCGAACTATTTAAATACAACATAAGGTGACCATAGTGTTTTACGTAGGTATAAACAAACCTTAGTACATACATTAAAGTACATTCATTATATATGATTACAAAAATAAATCAATAAATAATATTTTAATAAATATTTTTAATTTTAATAATAATTTTAGTAAATTAATTAGTAGATATTTTATAAACCATTATGTAAAAGCCAGGGAAAAAATAAATAGGTTTTTAACTTAAAACAGACTTAAAATTGGTCACAGTGAATGTCTTTCTAGCATCTAAAAGTAGGTTGATCCAAAGACTAGGACGGGATAACCCATGGGATTAGATCTAGATCATGGTACTGTTAGTAATGCAAGATCACAGTTGTAAGTAATCTAGTGGGATGTGACTAGAAAGAAGGTCTGCAAGATAAAATGGCAAGAGTTTTGAATTTAATTCAGAATTTAATAGGCAACCAGTGCAAGGAAGCAAAAATGTGATATATTATGGAGTATGTAGATGCATAGAAGTGGGTTTGATGTTGTTGATGCCAAATACTACTGGTTTCCCGTGTGTCTCATGAACGACTGGCTCGTGCCAAGTTTATGTGAAAGTGCAAATGAGATCTGAGATTTACACTTGATGGAAGCATCAGTAAATAACAGGTCTCATGCTTGTTCCTGTCGTATATGAACAGCAAGCCAGATATGTCAACCCATCTGATCCACAACCCTCTTTCTCAAAGTGGTGATTTGGTATGAAACTACCATGTAAATCATACAGCAAAATACAATTACTTAAAAATGTGTGAGTAAAGGCCCAGCCCTGAATCTAATGATCCGTAAAGGTGACTTAGTCTTCGAAAACCAGTCCAAAAATCTAATTCTGACATAAAAGTTTGATTTTACCTATTAATTTCACTATGATTTTAATCTTTGACATGACATTACTCAGTCAATATTAAAGATTTCAATGTTAAATTCTCACAGAATATTCTTTACATATTCTTGTAGAATGATTTTATGTAGAAAAAGACTTTAGCTGGGATTTCACAGACTGGGTCACAAACAGTTACAAATTGCCATTAGATGTGTTGGCCTATACCAGGCTGTTTACTGTACCCTTACACAATCGAAGTTCAGGTGAAAAAACCTTTAATACTAGATATAAACCCGTACTAATCTCTGTCTGATTTCCTTCTCAATAAACGGTTAGAAAGCAGAGATGACATAATTTCGTCGTGTATACTGTACAGTTTTTCCCCTAGGTTTACAGCTTTGGGGGGGGTTGGTTGGGGAAAATGACACGAAAATGAGCGAGTGTTGCCATCCTCAGTTGTTCCCTGTGAGCGTTTAAAAAACAGAGATATTTTTGTCTGGTTTTCCTCAGTTTGACGCGACATATTTCCCGCCGTGCGCTCTCTGTCCGCTAGTGGTCATCTGTATGTGACACAAGTGTTTGTGTGTGTGCGAGTGTGCGCGCGTTGGGATAATTGTAAACGCGCAAACACAGACAAAGACATGCCATCGTGGAAATAAGATAAATAACATAATACTCAAGGGCTATTTAGTTTGTTTAATAAAATAACAAATTGTAATCTGGCGCTATAAAGAAAATCAAATTAAATTTACTTGACCTTCAAGGGGGGCGGGGTGAGCCGTTAGGGGGGCGGGGCGCCCCCTTATATAATGGTAGGGGAAACACTGCTGTATATAAACACCACCAAACAAAGTATTTGTGCACAGTATCACTTGCCAGACCATGTCTCCAAATTTTGGCCCAACGATAAAATATCGAAAGTTTGTTAACTTCACATTAAAGAATGAAACTATGATGAAACCATGATGAAATTGCAGTTGTTGTTTACAATACTAACCGGTCTGAAATTAGATTATCACAAAAGCTGCTCGTTCCCCCGACAGAATTCATTTCTACAAACCATATGTTTACAAATTACAGCAAACCAGGACAGAAGTAGAACACTGTGCTGCCTCGAATCCCTGGCATTCACGCATATTAATTTATTATGTGTTTAGCTGTTAAAATATTCCCAAAGAGACATTATCGGCCCAGTTTGGTCAACCTACCCCATGGCATGTCTCTCTCTCTCTCTCTCTCTCTCTCTCTCTCTCTCTCTCTCTCTCTCCCTCTCCCTCTCTCTCTCTCTCTCTCTCTCTCTGCCCAGTTTTGTTCCAGAAAAACTAGCTGACTATGTGTGTGGGTTGCAAAGATGAATTGTTTGCAGCATGATCTATAAATCATAGACTTACACAAGCCTCTATAGTTTAATCATATTTTACACTGACCCTACTTATCTCTGTCTCATGTTGTTTAACAGTTTCAGAGGCCATCTAAGCGCTCTCAGTTTGATAAGGTGAGGTCTCAGGATTGAAGTTTACTTAAGTTCTTATACAGCAAAGTCTCATGTCTCTGGGATATATTATTTTAATATAATTTATATATTATATATATAATTTGTTCATATTTATTATATCAGTATAAAGCCTTAATACTTATTTTCCTGATACAAAATGATATTTTTCCAAAATCCACCATATGAAGAAAGCAATATCTGTTGTTTTTTAATGTTTATATCACATATAAAACTGGTATTCAGCAGATTTTGTAAGGTTGCTTTCTCATTCTATTCTGGATTTTACCATGAAAGATTACCTCAAATATAAATTCATGTCATACATTAGATAATCAGTTTAAGACATTTCAGAGTGTTTATTGTGATGTATGTTATTTCATATGTGTCCAAAAAAACATTGTCAACTAGGTTACCCAAGAGTGGATTAATTGACTGTCAACAGTGTTACAAAAATATTAATTAAAGTATCAAAGTATTTTGCTGCAAATTTTAACTGGATAATTTGACCTAAACATGTATACCACAATATAATATGCCTTTAAATAAGCTGTTAACTGTCACCGTTCCTCAGGAGGAACACCTGAATGCTATTTTCCTATTCACTTCAGTATTTCATATTTGAATTTTAATCTATGAGATTATGAGTTATGACAAATTGTAAATTGATGGAAAGGTATAAGACTCGAGGTGAAATATTTGACAATTGTTTATAGCAATAAACATTAAAAAAATAATAAAAAAATGTTAAAGTTACTGTAATTTATAAAAATACCTAAAAGGAAAAAAAAAAACCTAAAAAGGCTAATTCAGTGCATTTTCATGTGTATACTTAATTTTTGCTCTTACAGTTATCAGGTTAAATACAGTTTAAATACATACATACAATTTCTTTTGTCATTTTGCAAGCTTATTTAAAATAAAAAACTTTGCAAGTATTTTTTTAAAACTTAACTTCATGTGTTCTATACAAGAAATAAAGGAATGAGGCATTGATGACAGTTTCCTTTTTTAAGGTGAACTACTCTTTTAAGATATCCGCATAAAGATATACTTTATGCATAAATGCGTAAAGTAAAAGAAAGCACAATATAAATCCATCCTGAGTACAGTCTGCTGTTCTGAATGCAGCACTTCACCTGAACAGAGGTACAGTACATATCCATAGGTCACTGAAGACATTTCTAGTCTGAAAGCTTCCAGAATGCATTAGCTTTTTTTAAAATGAGACAATCTTTCTCCGCAGATGTACAAAGACACAATAGCAACCATTACAGGCCCCTTCGATTGTGTTTTCTATTTGAATTTTCTGCGCAGACCGGATGCAGATTGCATATTGGATATTGTTGAATAAATACATTTTATACCACGAAATGGTGAGTGAATGACACAGCCGAGATGTTTCTTATATCCGTACAGGGACAAAATTATTATGAGCCGAGTTGTTGCCGGATTTTCTGCAGTGACCTGAAAGGAAATAAACTGCTTTATTTGAGAAGGGATACAATGTGGTGGTAGGAAAAGAGCGAGGCGTTGAAATGCTGGTTTTAAGCGGGGTGTTTGAGAGCTGGACAATCTATCACAGCAGGCGGCGTCTTGCACATTGATTCTGTGAAAAATAGATATTTATGAACGACAGGGATTCTTTCATGCATTTCCAAAATCGTACAATAAGAAACAGCACATTGTACTTAGTGTGTGAATTAGAAAGAATAAATAAACATGTCATTAATAAGAAAATGAGACTGAACTGTAATACTTAATAATAGATTTAAATCAGCTATTATTTTGAGTAAAGCAAATATTGGCTGTGTAATTATTTCACCTTGACATTTAAAAAATTTCTCCCAGGACAGTCGATAAAGTGACACTGTTGAACAGCTGTCTGAGGACATCTGTGATTGGTCGACCTTTGATGGACAGATGGATGGGTTATGAGATGGTAAAAATGAGCAAAAAGTTTTAATCTGGCAAAAGGCGCCTGTGTGAGAAGTGATAAAGCCAAGATGTTTTTGACCTTAAGTAGAAATTGAGTCTGAGGACAGTGGAAGGTTGCAAAAGAAATCCTTTTTTTCTTTTCTTAAAAGAGTATTTTACCCATATGTGACCCTGTCTGTGAAATCTATCATGAGATTAAAAGCATCAAAATAGTCATAGCCAAAATGACGTAAATAGGTAACATGTTTATTGCTGTAAATGAAAGATTATATGATAGATTTTAAGATACATTACTCAAATGTTCATTTATTATACCGAAATTAATGATTTTATTGACATGTTTGCACAAAAAATACAGAATTTTGGCTTCCCAAACCCTGATTTCAGTATTTTACATGTCAGTGATCAGTCAATATTATCACAAAATGTTTTTATGCTGTAAGGCACCGCCCACTGGTCCAACGACGGCAGCCAATGGCACGGCAGAAGGGTCTTTGCGCGTTACTGCCTTTCCTTTGCATAAGTAACAGGGTTACATCAAATGTTTTACATATATATATAATTAATACCTCTTTGTTTTATCTGACTCCAATTAATAAAACGATTCTTAAGGTTATCCTGTGATTATTAACCTTTGGGTAATGTTTTTATCATTCTATTCAACTCCACGATTATTGTTATACTTGTACATTAGGTTCTCATTGTCACACAGAGTCCTCGCACCCTTCAGTGTAAGGGCCCACGATCACAAGCTCGACCATTATAATCAGAGGTTATGGCTAAAGCAATTTAACAATGTAGCTCCTGCTTACTATTATTAAAGGTACCCATGTAGCCCCATACAATGCAGCCTATATAACAACTTAGTCCAAAGCTTAAATATTAATCAGAGGTTATGGCCAGCTCAGTAAAAGGGATTTAATCTGACCTCATATAGTTATTAATCTATACATAATAACTACATAACAACTTAATTAAAGTACAGACAATGACCAGAGGTTATGACTACCACTCAAGATAGCCCCATATAGGATCTCGATTGTAAGACAACTTAATTACTCAACCCTGAATTAGTAGACTTGCGGTAACACGGATACATCATAATCTACTAAAGTCAATAATTCAGAGTTTTAGAATTAATATAAACATAACAATTTATTAAACAGGTAAACACAAGTAATTGTCTAAATTCAATTCAATACAATACAATATCAATAACAAACATTCAATAATGTCAGGATGAGAAAACTGTCTACCTGATAAAGAAGAATTACACACGGCTATTGTGTGGGAGATCTGTTTGCAGATTCCCTGATTTTCATGCCACTTTCCTTAAATACCTAAAGATCCACCAAATGGTGTCTGTTAGTTTATTATTACCATTTGGGCACCTCCTCCTGGGGGTTGTAAGTTTGTGGTGAGAACTCCTCTTTGATTTCTGTGGGAAAATACATTTCATTTACATACAGGAGGTAATTTGTGTGAGAGACTTTTTGTGGTGTTTACCTCCAGTTTTCTATATCTTAATTGTGGGTTTTCCTGGCTTTAAAGGAATGAGACCTTCTTACCAATCGCACTGAGACCTTTACAATGATATTAAATATGAATGGTTATGCTCCTGTTTATCTTATTTAAAAGAGATGATGTTAGGTGTGTTTCTGAGTGTCTTTAGGACAACCTGTAATGAGGGGGGAGAGAGAGGGACAAGGAGTAAGAAGACAGATGTGAGTAACCGCTGGTGTGGTGTGATTCCTCTATCTCCACACAGCGGGGTGACTGTTTTGGAAGTGGATGTAACGTCTTTGAGAAAGTTTTCAGGTGTTGGTTCACGTAAGAATTTAGTGTTCTCTCTGCATGTGGTCCTCTTTGGGCTCAGTCATTTCGGCACCAGTCTTACAGTTTCCCCATCTGGCCCCGTGGGCTATTTGTAAAGGCTCCTGCGGGGTCATAAAGGAAAGTATTTTTTTTTTTTTTTTTTTTTTTTTTTTTTTTTTATAGTCTTTGTAGTGTTGGTATCTGTAATGGACTGAGAGCTAGAGCCATGTTCGTTGATGTCTTTAGTGATCTGATGAGGTATCTGAAGTAATAGCACTGAAACAATGTCAATGCGAAGATGAGTGCACTGCCAATGGCACACCCTCGGAGTATCCAGTCCCACCATGTGTATGCATTCAGTGCTGACCGGGTGGATGAGCTGGACAGGATCTCTGCAGTCTTTTGAGCCAGGTTCGCCTCTACCTGTGCTTGTGAGAGGTGATATTCAGTCTGTGAGATGACTCTTTGTACTAGATCCATTGTGTCAGCGAGGGCCTGTGTTCCCTTGTTCGTAGAAGGTGTCATCCCACCAAGGGGAGATCTCTGCATCTAGTGGCATCCTTCCAAGGATGTTGATCTGGCCCATTGAAGTCCTCTGTTACTTCCAAACAAACGCGAATGATTACGGAACAAGTTAATCCTCCATAAGTAAAGGAATTCATCTCACTGACAATACACCACTGTGTGTGAGACACTTGGATGGCATCAGCATAACCATGTAATGACTGGACATTTATAAGTTTACTATCATTATAAGAAAAGGGTTGTAAAGTGTTGCAAGTACAAATAATATAATTGTGTGTTTCATGACAACAAGTGCGGCTGGTAAACAAGGTCTCAGGGCCCTTTAAAGTCATGTATCCAGTGAGGTGATCCCATTTGATAACTTGGTTCTTTATTACTGTACCAATTGAGCGAATATTAGTTGAATTTAGATAAACTTGATCTGGATGTATTAAAGGAAAAGTGGCAAAAAACCCAAGGCATCCGTTACATTCATTTCCAGTGTACATCATAATGAATTCGATAACAATTCGAATATTTTATATTTTTCATTCTTTCTGATGAAAGCCATCTATGCAGGTCTAAGATTTCAATTAAGTCACTTAAGGCATGTCTAGGTGTCTTATGGAGACGGAGATCTAGGATCTCTTGTCTAGCTGTGGCAAATAAATCTTGTGCAAATGATCTGCAAGCTAGGTCACGTTCGATGAGCGAGTTCGATTGAACAGTGTATGGCTGATCATTAGAAGCGCCTATAAGCTTTCCAGATCTGACCGCTTTGATAATGTTATTATTACTATTGGTGATGTGTTGAAAACCAGTGGCCATCTGGTCTGTCAACCATGTGGAAAATTGAGATTGTTTAGCAATTTTGTATGTGTTGGTTGCTGAGTTGATTGAGCCAAATAAGCCCGCAATATTACTGAGTAAGTCTCGTTTTGAGCGGACAGGTGAGATTTGGACAGCCAGTCTGTCTTTGTAATCAGAAATTAAATCATCGATTCGTGACTGTAGCCATGCATATGATTCGCCATCATCATCACAATGTTTTGTATAGGCAGTCAATATGTTGGAAATATTGTAAGTTACGTGTGTCATTACTAAATTTACATCATGCAATAGAGTCTTATTTACATTTCCCTTAATTATTCCACCAGGTGGTGTTGTATACAATTCTGGGCATCTCTTGGGTTTTGTATATCCACAAGTAGTTAGGTTAAAACAATATGTCATAGTCCATGAGCAATTGTGTGGATTGGTGAAATTGTTCATATTTGCAATACATTTCCTATACAATACATTCCTTCTTTTCTATTGGTCCACACAAAAGTCTTTGGTTTTGTTCATTAAATGTGTATGATGTGAGATTGTATGTTAACTCAGTGAAGCTCATGTGTGTTTTATTGTGTGTTTCTGTGTGTGTGCACCTATATGTTGCAGGTTCCAATTCTTTGATGTTATAACATATTTTTGGGTCTATTCCATTGTTTTCATTTTCATGTAGGGTGTACATGTTGCCAGTCTTTATGCCTGGATCTTTTTTAAGTTGATACCAGGCTGTGGTGTTGTGCATGAAATCTGGTGCTTGTGTATCCTGAAATGTTTTCTGTTGGTGGGTGGGTGCTACCTGATTTACAACAAATTTGTGGTGCACAATTTAGATCCGAACCAAACCGGGAGGCCATGTAATTGTCTCTTTTGATGTGATTGTAATTTTTGATGTGGATGGCCCCTTAGAGTATTTCCACACCCACCTTCCACATTTCAGGTTGTGTGTGAGTGAAACCCGTTGGCCCAGTCTGATGCACGTGGGCCCGGACACATTTCTTTCATCTGGCCTCCATGGGATTGCTGCAGTCAACCTGGAAGGCAAGAAGGAAACAAAAGTGATAATTATTTATTGATTCTGTGTACCCTTAAATAGTTTGCACTGTGACATGTGATACCATCGTAGTTTTCCTTTTATGGTTGTTGCTACACAGCTATTACATGTAGCTTTTATTTCTCGTTATGGTCCGTGCCATCTGGGTGTGAAGGCACCCTGTTTCACAAAGACACGATCATGACCATGTCCCCTTCTGAGAATTTTATCTCAGTATTTGGGTTGAATTGTGTATCATTACATAAGTCGGATTGCTGTTGTTTTAGTGTAGTATGTACATGTAGTACTTTCTAACCTCTCCTGCAACTGTTTTAACACAGACTGTTGGGTTGCAATCATGAGAGGCCCCAGATCCGCTGAAGTGATTTCTGGGTCTATGGGGAGTTTCATGACTCTTCCAGTCATGATTTCAAAAGGGCTGATACCTGTAGCTTTAGAAGGAGTTGCCCGTAGTACTGTTAAAAACTGTAGGCAATGCATCGATCCATTTGTTTTGGTGTTGTGAAATGTGTTTTGAAATGCTTTCTTTTAAGGTGCGATTTAATGCTGTTCCACCATTCCAGAGCTCTGTGGTCTGTATGGAACATGAAATCTTTGCTTGATGTTTAGCATTTTGCATATGGACTTCATTATCTGACCAGTGAAGTGGGTTCCTTGATCAGACTCAATTTGAATGGGTGTTCCCCAGAGAGAAGAATTTGGTTAAGCTAGTACTTTCGTGCCACTGTGTTTGCATTGTTGTTGCGGTAGGGATTGCTTCTACCCATTTTGAGAATTTGTCAATTATTACAAGGCAATAACGATATCCCCTTTGGCACTGGGTAGTGGACCAATGAAATCTAACTGCCAAAATTCCCAGGGGCCTTTTGGTGGTTCTGGTCTGCATAGTTTTGTCGCCCTGGTTTACCTTGATTGATGGTGGCGCATACAATGCATGTATCACACCATCTTTGAATATCTGATTTCATCTCTGACCACCAGAAATTTCTTTCTATTAGTTGTTGTGTTTTGGGGAGCTGATGCGTGTGCGTAATCATGATATAATTTTATCACTGGTTTTGGAGGGCATCAGGGACAATGTATTTTCCATCTCTCAAAATCATTCCTTCAGTGACTTTAACTAACTGATCTTGTTTTAAATGCGGAATGAGTTCTCCTTCTGAAGTCCACAACTCTTGTTGATACTGCTTTAAATCAAGGGGAGTGGTCTGAATTGCACTTATGACAGGGACAGTTAGGCTGTCAGGCTGCCATTCGTCTCCTTTGATAGCTGCTAACTTTGCCAGTTGATCAGCGATGTTATTGTTTTGTTCATGTTTGTCTGGGTTTTGGCTAATGTGTGCGCGTGCTTTGATGACCCGATATTGGGATTCATGTTTTTTAATCGACTGCCAAATCGAGGTTATGATATTAAAATGTTTAATTGGTGTTCCAGCAGATGTTAAGAATTTTCGCAGCTGCCACTGGGCCACAAAAATCATGGACTGTGCCAAATGCGTGTCGGCTGTCAGTGTACACACACAGTGGTTCAGGGTGTGTTAGGATTGCTTCATGCAAAGCAATAAGTTCTGCTTCTTGTGCTGATGTGTTTCCTGGTAATTTAATTAACAATTGGTTACCATCTGAATTGGGGAGTGGGGGGTCCACGGCACACCCTGTGTGGAATTTGCCATCATGCCAATATCTTGATCCGTCAATATATACTTCAGTCTGATTTGGAATTTTTGGTCATTGACAGGACTCTGTGTTTCCTGTTTGGTTTGACATGTGTGTGGTGGCCCTCCACATCTCCCAATAAATGTGGTAAGATTCGGTTGTTTACCGTTGTGATGTCGCGATGCTTGTATGTCGGCTAACCATCTTGCTAATCTCTGTGAGGACACACCTTTTATTCTACCCTGCAACAGCATTTGTACTGGCGTGTGCATTGTATTGCACCACAACAGGTTGAAACCTACAATAGGTTCTGTTGTCGTTAACATCCAATGAACCGCCAGCACATGCTGTGTACATGGAGTCGAATCCTGTTCAATTGAAGATTTTTTCGGCTATAGTAGGCAGGCAATCGAGCAATTTTCCCCGTGATCTTGGGCTAAAACACCACTTAGTGTATTTTTCGTTTGCATCAACTTGTAAGTGAAAGCGGCTTTGAAGGACAGGGCAGACCGGCGGGTGCAGAGCATAACTGTTGTTTTAAATTTGTAAATGCTACTTCATGGTTGTCTGACCATTCGAGCACTTCAGAAGGCTTTGTTTTACCCTTTAAGAGGGAGTATAGAGGTGTTGTGATGTTTGCAAAATCAGGAATAAAATCTCTTAGGTAGTTTGCTGTTCCCAAAACCTTTTGTAATGCATTCAAAGTGTGTGTCGTGGTAGTTCAGCTTAATGATTTCATATATCGTCTGTTAGTGCTCGGTGGCTTCGGTGTAATTGTGTAGCCTAAGTATTGGACTTCTTTTGTGCAATCTGGGCTTTCTCTTTGTTCAATTTAAATCCCGCTTTGCCGAGTGTTAATAATGTTTCATCAACAAGTTGCAAATGCTCATCAAGTGATCCTTCAGTTGCAATTAATATGTCATCAACATAGTGAATTACATTTCCTGTTTCTGCTATTGGTTTGAGTGTATCTTCTAATGCTCTGTGAAAAATTGCGGACTGTTATGCAGGCCTTGTGGCATCCGTTCCCCATGTGTATTGTATCTGGTTTACTGTAAAGGCTAATTTCCACTGATCTTCACGTCTAATTTTGATAGACCAGAAACCATTCTTTATGTCGAGTGCAGTAAACCAAGATCGTTGGTTGAGATTTGTGACAGTAGTGTTGATGGGTTGGCCACTATAGCTGTAGCTTTGGGCAACACTTTGTTAAGACGTTGATAATCAATACAGAGCCATTTTTCCATTTGGTTTGGTACCGGTAAGCATGGAGAGTTTGTCGTTGAACTACACGCACCAGAACTATTTTTCTGATCTCAAGTTGTTTAACAATCTCATGAACAGCTGTCTCTGCCTCTGGTTTAATGCGGTATTGTTTTTGTGGGGGAGGGGCTCCTTCAAGGTGTACAACATAATCAATGATTCCACAGTCATGTTCATGTGTGGCCCAAATGTTGTCATGTTTGTTGATTATTTGTTGAATGGGATCTGTAATGGATATAGACATGATACTAGCTTTGTTTTGGTAGGCATTTCTTAACTGTTTTGTCCGTTTTAGTTCAATTTGTTTTTCAAAACAATGAATTACAAAGCCATGTTTTCGCATTATGTCCATGCCCAATACAGTTCCCTCACTATTATTTGGTAAGAACCAGAAGGATTCTTCTAGCACTGCAACGCCTAGATCGAGGCGGACGGGTTGAGTTTTTGTTTCCATAATCATCAATGTATCACCAATGCCTTTTATTTGAATAGTCTCGTCTGTCAGAGGTAATGGTATGTCTGTGCAAGAGCAAGATGCACCAGAATCAATAACAGTATGTCAGCTAACCGGCCTCCTACATTAGCTCTTATTTTGATTAGGTTTCAGCTTCTAACTATGCTCCCAACAGCAACGGAGGCCACGGATTCCTATAGTGAATTATGATTTGCTAGTGGTCTGTTTGTGTTTCTATTTTAGATCATTTAAATTCTCTTTTCTCCTACGTTAAACAATAAACTCCTCAAACTGCTTTGTTAAGTCAGAGTCTTTTGAGGATAAAGTTGATTTGGTATATGTTGGTTGTTCTCTCATATCCTTTCTCTTTTAATGCAGTTTTATGCTGTGGTTGTCTCTTTGCAATAGCGCAGTGTGTTCCTATTCTGAAATCTGGAGTTAAAGTTGTCTGTGCTTTTCCCTTCCGTCAGCCAATGAGCAGAGGCTATACTCTCGGGGTTTTAGTTTCCATCTCTGCTCTATTCTTGAACCCCAGTCTACAATTGCTCTAAATGTGTTCTCTGCAGGATCTACTCCATTCATCAAGGCCTTTTGAACTGGGATGCCAGCATTATTTTTATGATCTGTAATAATGGTTTCGTGATCGCGGCTTGCATTTTCCATCCCAGAATGCTCTTTGTATGTTACCCACACGCTCAGCATATGTCTCAAATGATTCATTGCTTGACTGTTTGATTTCTAGAATTCTACTCCAGTCTGCAGTTGTCGGTCCCCTCATGTCTAATAATGCCTGTTTTAATCGTTCATATATCATCTCGTCAGTTTCATCATTATTTCGTTTTATTATGTTTCCAGATTTCATGTCTGGAGTTAATTTTGATCTGAGCTCTTCTGGAATGGTCAGAAGTGCGATTTGCCATACGTCTCTAGTTTCTAACTTGTACACTGTGGCTTGTAACATTAATGTTTCCCAATACGGTTGAAATGGCCCTCTTCTAGGCATCATTCCCACGACCTGTTTGTGTTTTGAACACTCCTCGCATGTTAACGGACGACTAATCGTAGTTATTTCATCATTTGCATTCGTTATGGTTTTGAGTACAGCAACTCTAACAGACTTTGGACGTGCTCCACTTTGTTTTGCTCGTGTTTTAATAGGGCTCTGTTGATTGTGTTCTTGTTCTTGAACGGAGGCTCGGTTACGAGTTTCTCTCCGTGTCTGGATTTCTAGTGCGGCAACATCCTCATCATCGCTATCACTGATTACTTCAGAAGTTTCATCCAGCGCTGCTTGCTTAACTGCAGCCACTGGGAAGCCTACATTATCGCAGCAATCCTCAAGTGCCGAGATGTAATTGTTGCCGGTTTGGAGCTTCTTTTGAAGTCCATCTATTTTCCTTGCCATTATTTCACGTTGTCTCACCCAGCTTTGTCTTTCATATGTAAACTCTTCGACTTGTGATCTTAGTTTTTGCAATTCGTCTGAACGTGCTTTTTCAATCTCTTTGATATTTGCTATTGTGTGTTTGCTTGCGGCTATTGTTTCGAGATCGTTTTTGCGTAGTAGGTAGACGATAGCAACTGGTATTTTTTTGTACTTTGATTTAGATGCCAACCTTTTGCCCTCGGTCAGAAACCAAGATATGATTTCACTATTTTTCCACTTAAGGTTTAATCCTTTACCGTTTAGACGAAGGAGAAGTTCTTTTATTTGTATTGCCATAATATCCATAATCTCCTGATCTACACTGTCATCGTTCTGTCCCTGAAAAGCCATGTTTTCCCAACTAATTCTTGTCCCACCGGATTTCTACGGTCTCCGGTCTAAAAATGGGTATTCCGACCCGTTCTAAAAATGTGTCTATATGTGTGATGTACAGAAACTATCCCTCAACACTTCTAATAGGTAAAAGGAACGAACTTACCACAGTAGTTGTAGACAGGGGAGAAGAAGATCAAACCTCATTTCTTCTGTGAGAATCTTAATCCTGAAAGTTATGCTGGAAAGGCGTCACTCGCCAATACAGGTAGGGAGTATCACGTCGGGGTCACCACTTTGTAAGGCACCGCCCACTGGTCCAACGACGGCAGCCAATGGCACGGCAGAAGGGTCTTTGCGCGTTACTGCCTTTCCTTTGCATAAGTAACAGGGTTACATCAAATGTTTTACATATATATATAATTAATACCTCTTTGTTTTATCTGACTCCAATTAATAAAACGATTCTTAAGGTTATCCTGTGATTATTAACCTTTGGGTAATGTTTTTATCATTCTATTCAACTCACGATTATTGTTATACTTGTACATTAGGTTCTCATTGTCACACAGAGTCCTCGCACCCTTCAGTGTGCGGGCCCACGATCACAAGCTCGACCGTATAATCAGAGGTTATGGCTAAAGCAATTTAACAATGTAGCTCCTGCTTACTATTATTAAAAGGTACCCATGTAGCCCCATACAATCGCCTATATAACAACTTAGTCCAAAGCTTAAATATTAATCAGAGGTTATGGCCAGCTCCGTAAGGGATTTAATCTGACCTCATATAGTTATTAATCTATACATAATAACTACATAACAACTTAATTAAAGTACAGACAATGACCAGAGGTTATGACTACCACTCAAGATAGCCCCATATAGGATCTCCGATTGTAAGACAACAATTACTCAACCCTGGTCGTAGACTTATGGTAACACGGATACATCATAATCTACTAAAGTCAATAATTCAGAGTTTTAGAATTAATATAAACATAACAATTTATTAAACAGGTAAACACAAGTAATTGTCTAAATTCAATTCAATACAATACAATATCAATAACAAACATTCAATAATGTCAGGATGAGAAAACTGTCTACCTGATAAAGAAGAATTACACACGGCTATTGTGTGGGAGATCTGTTTGCAGATTCCCTGATTTTCATGCCACTTTCCCTTAAATACCTAAAGATCCACCAAATGGTGTCTGTTCGTTTATTATTACCATTTGGGCACCTCACTCTGGGGGTTGTAAGTTTGTGGTGAGAACTCCTCTTTGATTTCTGTGGGAAAATACATTTCATTTACATACAGGAGGTAATTTGTGTGAGAGACTTTTGTGGTGTTTACCTCCAGTTTTCTATATATCTTAATTGTGGGTTTTCCTGGCTTTAAAGGAATGAGACCTTCTTACCAATCGCACTGAGACCTTTACAATGATATTAAATATGAATGGTTATGCTCCTGTTTATCTTATTTAAAAGAGATGATGTTAGGTGTGTTTCTGAGTGTCTTTAGGACAACCTGTAATGAGGGGGGAGAGAGAGGGACAAGGAGTAAGAAGACAGATGTGAGTAACCCGCTGGTGTGGTGTGATTCCTCTATCTCCACACAGCGGGGTGACTGTTTTGGAAGTGGATGTAACGTCTTTGAGAAAGTTTTCAGGTGTTGGTTCAAGCGTAAGAATTTGAGTGTTCTCTCTGCATGTGGTCCTCTTTGGGCTCAGTCATT